>CM038793.1:72135884-72735884 GCA_021764765.1 Vicia sativa
AACTAAGAACTATATTCTAAAAGCTAATAATATCCTAAAACGCATCTAAAGCGCTCTCATCGTATTTAGATTTGTTTCTAATTTCACTATCTGGTTCGATCTCACACTCGCTAAGGTCGCTCTCACCTTAATTGATTTCTCACTCGTGACAAAATCCTTAAATAAACTCTCAGTCTCATGTGAAGCTATTTAAATTAGACTTGGAAACTAAAACCAAAACAGAATCCTAATCATAAATTCGACCTATTATTTTCTACCGAGTCCTGTTGGTAACAACGGTCTCATACACTGACTCTAAATTATTTAGTCTGGACATGGATAGGAAAATAAGCATACAATTCTGATAATAAAACATAATACTAAACATGATCTTGGAAAATAAAATAAGAAATAAATAATAATATAATAACGATAAAGGGAACCTAGAATTAAATAATGGCAATTGAAATAAATCGTCTTCTAATACAAGCATTCCCCACGCACGGTAGTCTTTGCTTACAATAATAAAAATAATAAAAGAAGGGGAAAAGAATTAACTCTAGCAGATTAGTTAGAGTTAAACAAAGGTTCAGTAATAGATCTCGGTGTGGAATCTATTACGAGAAAATATTTAATGCATAGAACAAAAGAATAAAAACTCTAGTGGAAAATGGGCAGAGAGGCGTGTGAAAGGTGTGTATAAAAGTGAGGATTGAGGCACTATTTATAGAGGATACCAGTAATAGGAACTCGTTGGCGTGAAGCTCGCTCTCCTCCTAGACACCTCTTGCGAAAATACCACCATGGCGGTCGCTAGGGCTTGTAACGGTCCTTACAAGCTTGCTTGTTGAGAGAATAGTGCCTTCTAATGCGTAACGGTCATTATGGGAGGTGTGACAGTCGTTATGGGCTTGCTTGGTGAGACAACTTTGCCTTGTGATGCGTGGCAACCATTATGGCATTATAAGGCTGTAACGGTCGTTACACATATTGCTGTTGGGCTTGTTTGCGCTTTGGAAGTGGGTCACCTGCTTGAATTCCTTTAATTTGCAAAACATTTTACTTGTCATAGAACCTATTCTTTCCATACACCCCACATTTATATAAATGTTATTCTTTTGTGGATTTTGAGTACAATTTATCCGACTTTTCTCGACTTTCTTCGCATATGCCTTGTAAACATAGAAAATACCGGCATAATACGAATATAAAGCAACATAATTAAGATAGAACAAAGATATAATCTATGTAAATCAAGCTAATTATACAATACATTTTTGTGTTATAAAATACCCCCACATTTAAACCATTGCTTTTCTCAAGCAATCAACCAACACAGAAAATGATTAAGCATGGTTTTGAGCGTCAACACCAAGGATAGATGGGTGTTGAGCGTCAACACCAAGGATATCATGATGACACGAAATCATGATACACAATCAAAAACTCCCACCCTATGCAAATCGGTCCAAATCATTCTATTATAACTCAACCTATTTCTTTTGCTTTATTTCACCCACTTTCATTCAAGCGCAATCACATTAAGCCCTTTATCCTGCACACACATAGTAAAGTAGCGGTTAGTGATTCTCGGTCATTTATGCACGGGGTTTTGGTACATAAGTTGGTAACCCCTTTATTTACCCAATTGCACGCTTGGGGATCGAACAGTAGTCCGTCCCTACCAAGTTCAAAGACTTAAACTGAACCAACTTACAACGTAGTTATAACATATTTTGTAGGTTCGAAATCGTTGGATTAAGAGACCGGGTGAGGTTCACCTAACTTAATTAGTGCATTCCCTGTTTTCATTTTATTAAGGCATGATATTTATGAATATTGACGACCATTCACTTATATTCATCGACTCTGTACGTAGTTTGTGATTAAGACGGTGCCGACTTCTAATATAAACTACTCGGGGTTAATTTAAAACTCAAAATTAAGGTTTTGGCATAATGGGTACTCAAATTTGTTCACATACATAGGGGGTTTAGGGTGTCAAAATGGTATCGATTTTGTCGAAGCTTTCCCAAGTCTCTAATACGCCTAAAGTGTCAACTATATACTTTCAAGTGTAGCGCCATGCATCAAAAATAATATTTAGTTGGAGGTTAAAATTTAAAATTTTGGGGAAATTCAATAACAAATGAAAATCACGTAAATAGACTTGACAACACATGCAATTGCTCGACAGAATACTTAAAATAGATAAATCCCTACAAATATTGAATAAACTAGAAACAAATAAATTAAACTAAAAAGCGATAAATGAAAGTATTAAAATCCCTTCCCCACACTTAAACCAAAAATTATCCTCAATGTTTTGATAAAAGGTGGAAACCCCACACTTAAACCAAAAATTGTCCTCAATGTTTTGATAAAAGGTGGAAAGAGGAAAAATAGAACCTGAATGAACGACATTGCGTGCTACAACGACCAATTTTTGCTATGATCCTTCCCTTGTTGATCATGTCTTTGTTCACCATTTCTACTTCGACGTCTTGTACTACGAGATATATGAATTTGCTAAAACTTCTCTTTTCTGAAGCCGCTCGTCATATTGCTCATTTTCGGAGGAAGTACAGGAGAGACATGTCTTCTCCTATCTTACTCATCAACAGTGTCACCACCAGCAGCAATATTCGTAGGAATGTACGTGGGCACCGGCTCATTTTTTAGATGACCAACTCGCCTAGATATGGTCGAGATGTATGAAACGATCGTATCTTTATTTTCGCAAGTTCAAACAATAAAAGAAAAAATTAAATTGAAAACTCATGGGTTGCCTTCCACGACACTTTGTTTAACGTCAATGACTCGACGGCTCAGAGTGCAAGCACTCAATGGTTCTCTCGAGAATGAATCCTCGATCGAACTTTTAATAATCTTCGGTTTCCATGGTGAAGCAACTCGATTTTCAAAAATCATTTAATTTTCAAAAATAATTGAAATCGCCACCTAATTTTATTTGTTCCAAAAGGAACGGGAAAATATAGATAAAACCCCACAAATGCGGATAAGGCGGTCTACGACCAAAAAACATGGAATCGGGAGTCGGTTATGTAAGAGGAAGGTATTAACACCTCTTACATCCATCGTACTCGATGGACCCATTTAGTTATAACTGTTTGTGCGTGTGTTTATTGCTAAGTTATGAATAAAAAGGAGAAAAGAGTTTGTATTATTATTTTGAGTTTGCACGGTTTGAAACCGTGTGCCTACGTATTCCTGTGCAATGGGAAAGTCAAAACTGTAGTTCCTCTCAAAAATGTTTTAAATTGGTTGTATTAATTTTATAAGAAAATTATGCACTAGGCATTTCAAATACTTGAATTTGGACTTATTTAGTTTGTTTGAAAAGCCTAAGTCCTTATTCATGTTTGAAATGGCTATTGCATACTCTTTGTAAGAAAAGAGTTTCTTGATCGCTGTATGAGCGATAAAATAATTTGAGTGAGTTGAGTTGATTTTAAGTGTGGATGACAACTACTGAAACATTAGGCTATCATCTAATGATTCAGTGCCCTAAATTGGCGAGCAAGTTCAACCAATCATCTCTCATCCAAAATCTTTAATACGAAAACGGTGAAGTGAAGCAAAATTCATATTTATTTAGTGTGTGAATAAAAGTATTTACATCATTAGTCTATCGTCTAATGACCCAAATACTTTAAATTCAATTAAATCGTCGGGCTATCATCCAACAATTTAATCGAATGTCACAACACTAAGTTTTTTATATTTATTAAAACAGGGGTAGAAGTTTTTTAACTTATTAGGCTATCACCTAACAACCTAAAAAACTTCCAATTTGTTTAAACCATTAGGATAACATCTAACGATTTAAACAAACCCCATCTAAATGTTTTTCTTTGTGAAAATTAATTTAGAAAACAAGTTCAATTAAGTAATTTGATTTTGAAAGTGTTTTACGATTCGGTACGCGGAGAAGAGAGAAATAGAATCGGGTTATGATTAATTAAGTATATGGACTTAATTAATCTCGTGAGAATAAGTGCTCCTATCCCCAACCATGAGACCCTGGTGCATGGAAAATTGGTATATAGACCAATGTTATTTTCGGGTTATGATTAACTAAAGCAACAAGGGCTTTAATTAACCTCGTGAGGGTGGCCATGCCCATCCCCAACCATGAGACCCTTTAAGAAATCGGCTTATGCGGATTAATTTTAATGTTGGTTGTGTGCGAAGTGTACAAATGGTGAATAAATACCGAATGTTTAATAAACAAACAATTATCACAATACAATCTGAAATTTAAATAATAATTAGAATATATTTTTTCTATTTGATAAGAAATCGACTAATAATTTAATCGATAAATTATCAAATAAAAACTATCGGAACTAATTATTATTTAGTACATCTGTCATACCCCAAAATTTGCCCTCCATCTTCTCAAGATATTTCATACATCCATACTCAAGGATTCCTCAAGAGTTGATCAGACAAACTCTCTCCTAGACAATCAACCCAAACTAGGGTTTGGCAATTCTCAGCTTCAGATGGGCTTCCAACATCTCCAATGGTCTTCATGCCTCCTCGTATACTTCAAAGATTCTCCATGTCAAGTTTCAAGCCTTACAAGTCAAGTTTCCCATAACTCGATGGTTGAAAATCATTGTATTGGACAAAAAGTCAATGTGGTCAACATACAACAAACTTCATAATTTTTGGTCAACATCCTCATTTTGAAGTTATATTCATTATTTGATCAAGGGTTGATCATGATTCATCAAGAAAACTCAAGATTTGCTCAAAAGTCAAACTTTATAAATTAGGGTTTCTAGGTGAAAAGTCAATCGAACTTTGACCGATCATAACTTCTTCATACTTTCTCGTAAATTTTCCACCACCTCTTGTTTTGAAGGAAATTGAATTCTCTACAACTTCATGTCTCACAAGAATGTCCAAAAATGCTTCATTTGAGAGGTATGGCTCAAGACATTACTGGTCATTTTCAAAGTCAACAAAAGTCAACTTTTGTTTTGAAGATATATTGAGCATGGAAACTCCAATTGAGATGAGACCAAAAGGTTGGTTAGAGGACTCTTAGAGATTTTCAAAAGTCCAAGAACACTAAAAATGTGGAAAATTGAGCAAGATACACTATTCGAAGTTGGGCAATTTTGGACAATTGCACAAAAGGACATTTTGGTCAAAATGCAAAATTTTCCAAATGGGCCTAAAATCTTTTGATCCAAACTTGTTCATGACATTATTCTTGACCCATAAATATTGGCCATGGTGATTTTCTATTTTATGATTTATCTTTGAATTTTAGAACATTTAATTCAAAAATAAATTATATAAAATATGAAAATAATATATTTTTCAAATGGGTTGATTTATATCATGCTTGAGTCCAAGATAGCCCATAGCAATTACCAAATTGTGCTAGCTCTTACATGGAAGGAAAATCAATTTTTTTCAAAGATTTGATTTATTTTTAAAGAGAAAATATTACACATTGTTTGATCAATCTTTTTCACTCTTCTTTGCCATCCAAATTCTCTATAAATACCAAACATCATGGACAAAGAACACGAAACCCTAGCTCAAGCATAACCCTTATTATTGCAAATTTTCTCAAAACTTGAGAAATTCAATTTAAATTGCAGCCACTCTCACCAAAACCATCCACCCAAACGTGTTCTAGAGGTTCCTGGAGTCGAAACATCTTGCTCGAAGCCAGACCGCCCAGATCGCTATCCAACTCTCGCCGTTTGAATTTTCTCAAATTCGATTCGTAAATTCATGCATTATTAATGTTTTCTTTGTGTTTATTTGAACTCGAATGATTGTTAGGTCGCATTAGAACCATTACATGCAAGCTTTAACGTCCAAAATGCCAATTGCCATGGTTAGGGCTTTAAGAACGTCTGAATCGAACCGATCGACAGTGGACTTTCAATCAAAACTAATATTACCAATGAATCCGGAGGTCGAAATAGGTGGGCTAGGTCTTTTTGCTTGTACTTTCGATTTGTTTGAGGACCATCGTCGCGGAGAAGACGATCGGAGCTAGGCCCGCGTCGATCGGCTTGGACCGGTTGACTCGATTGGTAGCGTGGCGTCTTCGTGCTTCTGATTCGCTTCTTTTCCAACTGGACCCCACGCGTGGGCTGACTGTGTTTGATAGAAATCAGTGACACGTTGATGCATATATTCAATCAATTTCCACTTTCAAAACAACAAATGACAGATGGCCTAGTGGTTAAGGCGCTCACTGTGTGTAGATACCCCTCAGGGTCACAAGTTCGATCCTCTCCAGCACCTGGTTTTGCATTCCTTTTTCAAAACTTGTATTTTCTTCTTATTTTTCTATTTTCTAATTTATTTAATATTTTGCATATCATTTAATTTCTTTTCAATATTTTTATTCTGCATTAAAAAATCATCAAAAATTATTTTTATTTTTACATTATTTCCAGAAAATCTTTATTTAATTTAATAAATTAAAAAATACAATTTTGCATGCATATTTATTTTTATTCATAATTTTGCATTTAAAACACATTTAATTAGTTTTAAATTATTAAATTGCATTCAAAAAATCCCAAAAATTTATTTTAGCATATTTATGTTATTTTCAGCATGTCATATTTTTCTTATTTTAAAACTTGCATTTTTCTAACATTTTTTCTCTTGTTCGATTCATCTCGTATTTTCCGATTTCTCATTCTTTTACAGGATTGATCCGATTCAGACGATTTTTCTGTATCATTTTATTTTTTCCAATAATGTAACTGTCTATGGGATATAATAGTTTAAATTAGGCTTTTATTTTCCGCAAAGTTTAAATTATGTATCTGCCCCAAAGCCATGTAATAGCGTAGGACATTTACCTTTCCGCACTTTACATTCCGCATTTTAATTTTCGCACTTATAAACTACTAGTAACTAGGCGTGTATGGCAAGATAATAATGAACATAGCCCATTAATTTCAAGATAAAAATATCTGAAATCAACACACTCTTTTCACACATGCACCCCTTAGGGTAATTCTCTCTCGTTGCCTTACGAATTCAAATGGTCAAGTCCCTCGAACGTAGGTATTCTAGCACCGCTTTCAAAACAAATCATCATAGTCCCTTCAATACAAAGATCATAGACCCACAATGTCGCCTCCGAATACATGATCTTGACCCTTGTTGCCTACGAAAATGATGATAGTCCCTTCGAATGTGCTAGGATACTTCCTACAAGTTGCTTTCTATGACCATCCGATGTCCCTTCGAATGTCCCGCTTACATCCAACAAATAGAGTTACCTACCAACTAATGGTATGGATAAAGCTATTCTAAAGGAACGTAAAATAACACGAAAACGACCAAATTCTGAGTAGGTGATAAGACTTTTAGTTGCTTGCTCAAAACAAATACTTTTTCACACCTCACACTTTTTTGTCAAAGTTCAAACTCTTTTCAAAAAACGAAACATTTCCGAACACTTTGTATACATTCCTACATGAATCATTACAAAGTCAAAGCGAAATGCCTTTTCAAAACATTTTTGTCAAACACACAGAAAGCACAATTTTAAAGATGAACTAAGAGCCCGTAGATAACTACGGATGGAAAGGGGTGTTAATACCTTCCCTTCCCATAACCATTCTCCCGTACTCAGAATCTAACGAAGGTCTTTTTCTGCACTTTTACCTTCCCTTAATTGGATAAAAATAAAAGTCGGTGGCGACTCTTGCTATCCGCACATTTGCGATACAAAAACCTACAAAGTCAGTTCACCGTGTTACAGAACTGGCGACTCTGCCGGGGAGACACCCTAAAGAGAGAATTACCTTAGGGATTTCTAGATCACCTTTATTGCTTTTTGTTTGATTTGTATGCTTTATCTTTAAGGGTTGCTTGGGTATTATAATTGTGGGGGATCCTACACCCGGATCCGGGTTTTCCTTTTAGGTAAGTAGCATAAATCGTCGCGACTGCTAGACGATATCAAACGGTCAACATGATGGCTACGTTAGCGTGACACTTTGGATGTCCCGATACTCTTCATTCCCAAGTTGAGGATAGTATTTGGCTTCTGGTGGTGTCATCGCGCTAACTAAACTTTTAGAACCTTAATTGACCCATCTTGGCCATTAGAAGGTAGTGAGATGGTCGGCTTTGGTGTGACCGAGGTTGATTGATACTTGATGCTACGCTCATTGAGATCGGACTTTGGGATATTTTCGGTCGACCACTTGGGGTCGATTGACATAAACGCCTACGAGAAAGATCGATGATGTGAGATTCCTAGAACCCGGTTACTATTATAGGACAGGATGAACCAACTCAAACTTTTGGTGGGGTAATCACCTATACCTCATGCGAGCCTTAAACCTAGGCTCATTGTGTGAATTGTTTGTGTGTGCCAAACATGACATCATGACATCATTTGCATTGCATATCATTTCTAACTATTTCAAGGACCTAGGGATTTATCTTTGCTCTGTTTTGTAGGGATTATGGCTTCTAGAAAGACTATCCGAATCAACTTCATGGGTATACCTTCTCACCAAAGAATTGGTTTGAAATTCCCGACCATGCCCAGTTCATCAAAAGACATGGTTATCTACTTGACTTGGTTATCTCCGGTTTCGAAGAAGATATGATGCATGTCCTATTCCAGTTCTTTGACCCAAAGCATCATTGCTTTACCTTTCCAGATTATCCGTTGGTTCCTACCTTGGAAGAGTTCTCTAAGCTACTTGGGATACCTATTCTTGATCAAATTCCATTCACTGGTCTAGAAAAGATTCCTAAGCACGAAGACGTCGCATCAGCCTTACATCTTAAGCGCTCAGACATTGAAGCCAATTGGGAAACTAGGAGTGGAGTTAAGGGTTTACTTTCCAAGTTCCTAATTAAGAAAGCCCGAGAATTCCTCAAAGTTATGAGTTTCCATGCATTTGAAGACATTGTGGCCTTGCTAACCTATGGTTTGGTTCTATTCCTAACTCGGATCAATTCATAGATGTCGCCATCAAGTTGTTTCTTACCCAATCCTGTGCCTACTTTACTTGGAGATATCCTACATTCTTCCACACTCGTACTACTAAGAGACAAGGAACTCTCATGTGTTGCATACCGTTACTTTCTAGGTGGTTTATTTTGCACCTTCCTCCATCATTTGAAGAGCGAACAAAGGATGAAATGGTCTCAAAAGCTAATGTCACTCTCTCATTCGGATATCCGTTGGAATCTTTTCTCTCAAAAGACTTCACCTTCATTGAGCGTTGGAGAATTCCTAATGTACCACTACTTGGTATAAGGGAGGTATTACTTACAACCCTTCTTTAGCTCTACGTCAGTTTGGTTTTGCCTGAAGAGATGGTCCTCATGATATGCTTCTCCAAGATATTGTGTTCGACTATAATCACGATCTCCAGAATTACCGATGAAGGTTTATACACGCTTGGGGCATGGTAAAGAAGTGATACGGGACTTTGGGGCACCAGAACTCCATTCCTTGGGAACCTTACCTCAAATGGGTGCGAGCTCGAGCTCAAAACCTCATGATGCCATTCACGCCTATTTTACCAGTAATTATGGAACCTGTTGCTATAGGTGACGTACCCTATACCGTTCTCTATCCAGACATGCCTACTGATTTTGAAGACTTGAAGAGATCCTGGATTCAACTCAAGGAAGAGAGGGATACCTTTGAAGCTCAGTGTTATGCAAGCGAGAAGAAAGTGTTAGAGTTGACCAAGCTACTTCACGAGGAGCGAAACATCAACGCCTACATCGACACCAAGAGGAAGCGACCATGGGAGACTTAGAGCTTTAGGATTTATATGTTTTTCTTTTATTGTTTTGAACTATCTTTTGTACTTAAAAAGAAAAAGAATAATGAAAAGAGTACTAATAAATGTTTGTTCATTGCTTGTTTAACAAATTTAAATCTCTAAGGTCCTTGAAAACATTGCATTGCATTCGCATAAACATTGCATATCATAGCATAACATTGCATCACAGGTACATTGAAGATTGGTTTTCTCATTTGCTCGTTATTTATTTTAGCAGAAATGGCTCTTGAGCGATCTGTCAAAGATCTTCAAGCTCGAATGCTCGGTTTAGCAGATGTTTACCAGCTTGGTCCAAGGCCAAGAAGATCCAAGAAGCTCATCAACAGAAGAAGGTTGTTGGTCTCCTCAACATGGGCGACGCTACAAAGGAGGTCCTAGAGTGGTTAGCGAATTGAGCTCTGAAGGAAGTGTCAAGAAGGAGGATGAGCAAAGTAACAAGGGTGATGGTGAAGGCGGTCGGCTGAACTTGAGAAGAACTATGATAATGGACAATACTCTGATGAAGATGACAAGTACAAACAGCTTGAAGACCGTTTGAATGCTGTGGAAAACCTGAAGATGTCCGGGCTGAATTTTGATGATCTGAGTCTCGTTCCTGGTGTTGTGATTCCTCCCAAGTTCAAAGTTCCTACTTTTGCTAAGTATGATGGCATGTCTTGCCCAAATCTGCATTTGAAGTCCTATGTTCAGAAAATCAACCCCCACACTGATGGCAGAAAGTTGTGGATGCACTATTTTCAAGAGAGTTTGTCCGTAACTCAATTGGAGTGGTATTATCAGCTAGAGAATGACCGTATCCGTACTTGGAGTGACTTGGCTGATGCTTTCTACAGACAGTATGAGTACAATGCTGAATTGACACCCACTCGCATGCAGCTACAAAGCATGTCTATGGGTCGTGACGAAGTTCAAGGAGTATGCCGAAGTGGAGAGATTTAGCAGGCAGAGTTCAACCACCCTTGTCCAATAGGGAGTTGGTTGATATGTTTATGGGGACACTGACAGGCCCATTCTTTAATCATCTGATTGGAAATTCTTCAGCCGGATTCACCGAGCTGATATTGACAAAGCAGTGTATCGAAGCTGGTATCAAGAGTGGGAAGATTCAGGTAGAGTCATCTTCAAATGTTGCGAAGAGATTTTTTGGTGGTAAGAAAGAAACTAATGCTGTGAATGGTCAGAAAAGCCGAGCCAAGACCGACCGTGCTCAATCTGTGGGGGCAGTTGTGATCTCCAATCCTACATCAGCACAACCTCAACGAGACAACGCGCGTAGCCAAAACGCGCCACGAAGATCAACATGCCATTTTCGCAAGCCTTGCAACACATGTTGAAAGCAGAGCTGATTACCTTGAGGGATCCTCCTCAGAATGCCAACACTTCCTCTCCGAGATACAATCCTAATGCTAAGTGTGCTTACCATTCCAATAGCCCAGGACATAGTACTGATGATTGTTGGGCTCTGAAGAACAAAATTCAAGATATGATTGAAGCTAAGAAGATTGAGTTTGACCCTCCTGTTGAGACTCCAAATGTGATCAACACGCCTATGCCTAACCATGACAAAAGTTCCAATGTTGTTGGTGAGGATACTTATGTTTTCAACATAGATGACTTGACCATTCCTCTGATGACTGTTAAGAAGAATTTGCTGCAAGCCGGTGTCAATCCAGGATGCCAAGAGAATTGCCGTTGGTGCCCGTCTGCGCCTGATTGGTGTGCTTAGTTAAGAAGACGTGTTCAGTACATGATGGATAACCGTGAAATACTATTTCTGAAACCACCTGTGCAGAAGCTGTGTGAAGACATGTCCAAGTTAAAGATCGACAATGCGAATGAAGCCGCACCATCTGTGTGGGATACCTTGGGGCAGCCAAGTGGGAAGTATGATTACATGGTGAAGTACACTGTTCCCGAAAGTTACAAGATTCCTATTGAAGATGTTAAAGCGACCGGATGGGGTGACGATTTCCCAGAAGACTATGCTGATGTTAACACAATAAGGATTTCCTCTGTTGATCCTGTGCCTAGAGTGACACCTCTCATCATTACTTCTCCAAGACCGCCCATATTCCTCTGACAAGGCTATCCCTTGGAATTATGGAGCTGATGTTTACTATCATGGCGTCAAACAAGACCCTCTGACCATTGAAGATCTTACAGTTGAAGCCACCATTCCTGACATTGACAACATCACCGGATCTAGTAAGGTGACAGAACCGGAAGGGTATTCTCTCCAGATATCTCTCCTCCAAAAGACGCTGCGACTCCATCTCGCATTCCAACCATTCAATCCGTTCCCCAAGCTAGAGGGACAGAACCAGTGACTCATCCTGCTCAGCCAGAAGTACCAAAGGAAGTTGCTGAAGACACCTCCAAACAAGAAATGGAGGAAATTCTAAAGATTATCAAGAAGAGTGATTACAATGTTGTGGAGCAGTAGGATCCATTCCAAAATCTCCATGCTTGCTCTGCTTTGGCTCGAGGCTCATGCTAATGCCTTGGTGAAGTTTCAAGAATGCCCATGTACCTCAAGACACTAGTCGATCAATTTGAAGTTTGTATTGCCACCGGCGCCAACAACGCCTAGGCTTCTCGATCTTGATTTGACTCTCGCCGAAAGAAACACAACAAAGCCTTGCACATCTCTGAGTGCAAAGGCACTACCTTATCTCATGTTTTGGTTGATACGGCTCGCCTCGAATATCCTACCAAGACGCTTTTGATCAACTTGATATCGAAGGGTTGGTTACGAGACCCGTGATATAATCGTGAGAGCTTTTGATGGTTCTAAGCGAACAAGACGGAGAGCTCATCATAAAGTCGGTTCCCGACTTTTGACTCCACTTTCTTTGTCATGGACATCCGTCCGCTTATTCTTGCCTACTTGACGCCCTTGATACATGGGGGCTTACTCTACCTTACATCGAAACCAAGTACCCGTGAAAGGGAAGGTTGTTACGGTGTGGTGAAGAAGAGTACATGGTCATCATCTACATCGTTCCGATACCTCGAGATGGAGGGTGAATTCTTCGAGACTCCCTGTCAAGCTTTTGAAACAATGCCCAGAGTCATGCCTGTTGACTCCCTTATCACTCCTGAGGTTGTTAAGACTCCGCCTAGGATGGCCTCGTTGAAAGATGCTCAAGCTGCTGTTGAACAAGGAGGTAGTACTATTTGGGGCCAGCCCCCTAATCTCCTTTTCAAATCCGACAAGGCTGGTTTAGGCTTCACCATCAAGGGTCAGAAAAAGATACGCCGCGAACGTGCCAGCCATCTTCCTTTCCGCATCAGCCAGAGTGGAATCCATGCTATAGAAGACGACGATAATGACTTCGACATCAACAACTGGATCTTCCCAACTCCAGATCATGGGCTCAGGAATTGGAAGACTGAAGACGTCATACCAATCTCCTTTAGCCGAGTAATTGCTCTTGTTTTGTTTTGCTTTTCGTATTTCTTTATGTTTTGAACAATAAACTTTGAAAGCCTAGTGCCTTGCCCGAGGCATCATGGCTCGTTTGCGAGGGTTATTATCTGTTGTTTGCGCGTTTTCATTCAATAAATTCGTTGGACTTTTGCATTCAATTGTTTGATTTCTTTCTTTTACTTTATCACCCCTTCAAAAGCTATGTTTCTTACACACACCACCGATACAACGAGAATCACTCCGAATCTCGTTAATAACAGCTATGCTATTGCTAGATATGACTTGATAATCCGATCTACCAAGCCGAAGACGAAAGTGAGGAAGATTGTGAAGTACCAGGAGAACTTGTCGATGCTCTGAAGAAGATCGAGTGATACTGACACCAAGAGCAAGTTGAGGTTGTGAATTTGGTCTTGTGAAGAGAAAAGAGATCAAGATAGGAGCGGGTCTTGAGAACAGTGTTAAAGAAAGGTTGGTTCAAATACCCTCAACCAGAGTCCTCCAGGACGCAGAGTTAGGCGAAGACGATTGGGTCCAGACTCGCCTTGACCAAATTAACTTGATTGATGAGAAACGACTCGCGTCCATCTGCCATGGACAGATTTATCAGAAACGAATGATCAGAGCATTTAACAAGAAAGTCAAGCACTGAGTCTATCAAGTCGGCGATCTAGTAGTCAAGCGCATCATTCTTCCACAAGGTGATCCCAGGGGCAAATGGACTCCCACCTACGAGGGACCGTTTGTAGTCAAGACAGTATTTTCCGGCGGAGCTATCATACTTAGCACCATGGATGGCGAAGACTTCTCACACCCTGTGAACGCAGACATAGTCAAAAAATACTACGCATAAAGAGACCCGCTAGGTCGGCCTAGGCAAAAATAAGGGCATCTGGCGAACCAAAAGGTTCGGGCAAAAGTTAAGGATATATACAAAAGATGTACACGCAAGTCGAAAACACGAAAAGCGGCTTGGGCAAAAAGGTATCCATGAAAACCGAAAGGGCGGTCTAGGCAAAAGTTAGGGATTTAAGCGTGCGACTATGTCTCTTCCAGATCACCCGCCTGGACTACTATCAAGACACAAGGTTCAAATGGCGAAGATCAGTCTACTCACTTTCTACTAACAGCAAGGAGATGAGATATTTGAAATATATGAGTACTAGCATAGTTGGAACTTAACGAGATTGTTTCCGCATAGCTTTTTACCCTTCTTGTGTACAAACTACTTGGCCATACGCCACCTTTCAAATAAACGCAAGCTTCTTTCTCTTTACAATTTTTGTTGTTGTCGTTTGCAATAAGTCCAACGTTTGCTTTGAATGATTATGCGCATTTGACAATAAAAATCTCTTCGCAAACATACGAAAAGTGGACATACAAAAGTAATTACTACAGGCTCTAGGAATTGAGATGACGACGAAAGTTACCAATGCATTCCCCCGCAGAGCATTGATCCCCGCAGAGATGTTGCTCACCACGAACCTTCCCCAGCGGAGTAGAGGAAAATCCCCAAGCAGTAATTCCACTCAACTGAGCAATGTTACGCGGTCTCAAGCGATAACACTTCATCTCCACCGAGGTATTTATCATCGAATATCTCCCAACGATTCCCCTTTTCTCCAAAGTATCGGATCCAGACTTAGACGGATAGTGCACCGGAGGAAATCTACATCTTCTATTCTTCAGTCAGAGATTCCAACGGGCCCCAACCCGGTCTCCCAGCAACCATCAAATGCTCTCCAGTGAGATCTACACTCCACATCCCTAGTAGAGCGCCTCTTAATTTTTCCCAACAAGGTCTACATGCAAGATCCCCAACAGATTCCCTCCCAGACTCTCCCCAGCAGGGTCTATGTATGAGATCTCCAACAACGAGTTTCTCAATCTCTATATTCCTCAACAACATCTAGGCCTGAAGCTTGGTCAGATAGTGCACCGGAGGAATCAAAGCTATCTTTCTTCTTAGGATCTTCATCCTCAGCGGTCGAAATCCTCAGCGAACATCCGCATCTTCTTCAAGATGGATATGTTTTGAAATACCACAACATCTATCATTCATACATTTCTCGAAAGTCATAATTACATATGTCATTCATACACATTGTCATGCATCATACTTTGCATAAAACTAACAAATATTCTATCAAAGTTTCTCTTGTTTTTTCTTCCAAAAGCAATTGAAAGTCACTTCGGCAAACAGGTCGAGATTAAGCCCGAACCGACGGAAAACTATCTAAAAGACCACCCCGGTTGTCCTCCGACGGGTCCAGATTAAGCCCGAACCGACGGAAAACTATCGAAAGACCACCGGTTGTCCTCCTCGACGATTGGTCCGGATTAAGCCCGAATCGACGGAAAACTATCTGAAAGACCACCTGGTTGTCCTCCAACGGGTCGAGGATTAAGCCCCGAATCGACGGAAAACTATCTGAAGACCGCCTTATCCTCCGATAATGGCAATGGATCAACACCCGATGCACAACAGGGAAGATATCCACGTCTTGCCAACTGCTACCTCTCTCAGAGTAATCGACATGAAGATTTATTCTGATTCCTTCTTATTATCAACAGCAACTACAGAGTCTGGTGTGCGACTCAGTTGCCTTGGATGGCATCTTAAGCCTATCTCCGACTACTTATCAGTGTTTCTCCACTTTTGGAATGCTGCATATTTGGTTAAAAAACCAATACAAACCAATAACTTCATTCAAAGGTGAGCACGAAGTCTAACATACGACTCCCTCCGGATGGCATCTTAAGCCCATCTCTGCGCTCCTTCCACTATCAAGAACATCTACGGAGTCTAGCGTACGACTCACTCCCTATCATCGATCTCTATGGATGGAATCTTAAGCCCATCCCCATCAACTTTCCTATTCAGACGACATTCTCGAGCCCAGCATGCGACTCATCCCCCAGCGAAGTCTCTTCCTTCTCCAAATGGCGTCTATAAGCCCATTCCCGCATCATCCACCAACAGCGAGTGCAAATTTTCAGGTGTACTCGAGTGTTCAATCATCTTCTACCTTCAGGTCACGAAAGACAAGCGTGTCAATCTAACCTTCCAAGAAGATTGAACAGGAAGTCATACCCCAAAATTTGCCCTCCATCTTCTCAAGATATTTCATACATCCATACTCAAGGATTCCTCAAGAGTTGATCGGACAAACTCTCTCTAGACAATCAACCCAAACTAGGGTTTGGCAATTCTCGGATGGGCTTCCAACATCTCAATGGTCTTCATGCCTCCTCGTATACCTCAAAGATTCTCCATGTCAAGTTTCAAGCCTTACAAGTCAAGTTTCCTCGGACAATTGCTCGGATGGTTGAAAATCGGTTGTATTGGACAAAAGTCAAGCGTGGTCAACATATCAAACTTCATAATTTTTGTCAACATCCTCATTTTGAAGTTATATTCATCATTTAATCAAGGGTTGATCATGATTCATCAAGAAAACTCAAGATTTGCTCAAAAGTCAAACTTTCTAAATTAGGGTTTCTAGGTGAAAAGTCAATGAACTTTGATTGATCATAACTTCTTCATACTTTCTAAATTTTCCACCACCTCTTGTTTTGAAGGAAATTCAATTCTCTACAACTTCATGTCTCACAAGAATGTCCAAAAATGCTTCATTTGAGAGGTATGGCTCAAGACATTACAGTCATTTTCAAAGTCAACAAAAGTCAACTTTTGTTTGAAGATATATTGAGCATGGAAACTCAATTGAGATGAGACCAAAAGGTTGGTTAGAGGACTCTTAGAGATTTTCAAAAGTCCAAGAACACTAAAAATGTGGAAAATTGAGCAGGATACACTATTCGAAGTTGGGCAATTTTGGACAATTGCACAAAAGGACATTTTGGTCAAAATGCAAAATTTTCCAAATGGGCCTAAAATCTTTTGATCCAAACTTGTTCATGACATTATTCTTGACCCATAAATACTTGGCCATGGTGATTTTCTATTTTTATGATTTATCTTTGAATTTTAGAACATTTAATTCAAAAATAAATTATATAAAATATGAAAATAATATATTTTTTCAAATGGGTTGGATTTATATCATGCTTGGAGTCCAAGATAGCCCATAGCAATTACCAAATTCGTGCTAGCCTCTTACATGGAAGGAAAATCAATTTTTTTTTCAAAGATTTGATTTATTTTTAAAAAGAAAATATTACACATTGATTGATCAATCTTTTTTAACTCTCTTTGCCATCCAAATTCTCTCTATAAATACCAAACATCATGGACAGCAAGCAACACGAAACCCTAGCTCAAGCATAACCCTTATTCTTGCAAATTTTTCTCAAAACTTGAGAAATTCGAATTCTAAATTGCAGCCACTCTCAGCCAAAACCATCCACCCAAACGTGTTCTAGAGGTTCCCAGGAGTCAGAAACATCTCTTGCTCGAAGCCCAGACTGCCCAGATCGCGTTATCCAACTCTCGCCGGTTTGAATTTTCCTCAAATTCGATTTCGTAAATTCATGCATTATTAATGTTTTCTTTGTGTTTATTTGAACTCAGGATGATTGTTAGGTCGCATTAGAACCATTACATGCAAGCTTTAACGTCCAAAATGCCAATTGCCATGGTTAGGGCTTTAAGAACGATCTGAATCGAACTGATCGATACAGGGACTTTCAATCAAAACTAATATTACCAATGAATCCAGGACGGTCGAAATAGGTGGGCTAGGTCTTCTTTTTGCTTGTAATTTTCGTATTTCGCAAGTTTGAGGACCATCGTCGCCGGAGAAGACGACCGGAGCTAGGGCTCCGGCGTCGCTGACTGGCTTGGACCGGTTGACTCCGATTGACTGCAGGCGTGGCGTCTTCATGCTTCCTGATTCGCTCTCTCTTTCCAATTGGACCCCACGCGTGGGCTGACTGTGTTTGATACAAATCAGTGACACGTTGATGCATATATTCAATCAATTTCCACTTTCAAAACAACAAATGACAGATGGCCTAGTGGTTAAGGCGCTCACTGTGTGTAGATACCCCTCAGGGTCACAAGTTCGATCCTCTCCAGCACCTGGTTTTGCATTCCTTTTTCAAAACTTGCATTTTCTTCATATTTTTCTATTTTCTAATTTATTTAATATTTTGCATATCATTTAATTTCTTTTCAATATTTTTATTCTGCATTAAAAAATCATCAAAAATTATTTTTCTTTTTACATTATTTCCAGAAAATCTTTATTTAATTTAATAAATTAAAAATACAATTTTGCATGCATATTTATTTTTATTCATAATTTTGCATTTAAAACACATTTAATTAGTTTTAAATTATTAAATTGCATTCAAAAAATCCCAAAAATTTATTTTAGCATATTTATGTTATTTTCAGCATGTCATATTTTTCTTATTTTAAAACTTGCATTTTTCTAACATTTTTTCTCTTGTTCGATTCATCTCGTATTTTCCGATTTCTCATTCTTTTACAGGATTGACCGATTCAGACGATTTTTCTGTATCATTTTATTTTTTCCAATAATGTAACTGTCTATGGGATGTAATAGTTTAAATTAGGCTTTTATTTTCCGCAAAGTTTAAATTATGTATCTGCCCCAAAGCCATGTAATAGCGTAGGACATTTACCTTTCCGCACTTTACATTCCGCATTTTAATTTCCGCACTTATAAACTGCTAGTAACTAGGCGTGTATGGCAAGATAATAATGAACATAGCCCACTAATTTCAAGATAAAAATATCTGAAATCAACACACTCTTTTCACACATGCACCCCTTAGGGTAATTCTCTCTCGTTGCCTTACGAATTCAAATGGTCAAGTCCCTCGAACGTAGAGGTATTCTAGCACCGTTGCCTTCAAAACAAATCATCATAGTCCCTTCGATACAAAGATCATAGACCCATGATGTCGCCTCCGAATACATGATCTTGACCCTCGATTGTTGCCTACGAAAAATGATGATAGTCCCTTCGAATGTGCTAGGATACTTCCTACAAGTTGCTTTCTATGACCATCCGATGTCCCTTCGAATGTCCCACTTACATCCAACAAATAGAGTTACCTACCAACTAATGGTATGGATAACGCTATTCTAAAGGAACGTAAAATAACACGAAAACGACCAAATTCTGAGTAGGTGATAAGACTTTTAGTTGCTTGCTCAAAACAAATACTTTTTCACACCTCACACTTTTTTGTCAAAGTTCAAACTCTTTTCAAAAAACGAAACATTTCCGAACACTTTGTATACATTCCTACATGAATCATTACAAAGTCAAAGCGAAATGCCTTTTCAAAACATTTTTGTCAAACACACAGAAAGCACAATTTTAAAGATGATCTAAGAGCAACTAAGAACCCGTAGATAACTACGGGTGGAAAGGGGTGCTAATACCTTCCCTTCCCATAACCATTCTCCCGTACTCAGAATCTAACGAAGGTCTTTTTCTGTACTTTTACCTTCCCTTAATTGGATAAAAATAAAAGTCGGTGGCGACTCTTGCTATCCGCACATTTGCGATACAAAAACCTACAAAGTCAGTTCACCGTGTTACAACATCGCACAAAAATTAAATCATTTACATAAAAATAAAATAATTCAAAAGATGAGAATTTAGAAATGGGCCTGATATTGCAGTGATTCTGGGGGGCGTTGGAAGCAGGAATAGCCCAAGTCCGTGAAGAAACCCATCTGATCTTGCGTCGCTGGTCAGCGAAATTTCACAACGTGCTGGCAATTCTGATGCGTCGGATCTTTCTTTTCCAAAAATACTCCAATGGCCAAGATGGAATATTACTTACCAAGCATTTAGGAGAGAAAATAATTAACTAAAAAAATAAGAAAAAGACCAAGGTGGTGACACTTGTCACCACCAAACCATGACACCTAAACTAAGTTAATGCAAACTAGAATATTAATTAAAATTAAAAAAAACCTTAAACTAATCAGAAACCCATCTGATCTCTCTCTCTCGTTCCTTGTTTTCTCTCTAGTTTCCTCACCCTCTCACGTTGCCTCTTTCGTGGCCTCTCATCATCTCTCTCGTGTCCTCTCTCACTCACAGAGTCCCTAACACTCACTGAAACCCTCTCGTATCTCTTGATTTCTCTCTCTTCTCTCTTACTTTCTGATGGAACCTTGCCAGAAAATGTGAAGGGCAGCCGCGCCGGAAATCGCCTCACGGCGGTGACGGCGGCGGCGAGGCCTAGACGTTCCAATTTTCTTTATGTTGCTGACTCGTTTTATACCTCTGATGCTTGATTTGATATCTGATTTTACAGATGATTGATGAATCTCCATAAATCTGAAAGGGGTTTCAAAAACCCTAGGTTCCTCTGCTGCGATTCTGGCGATGATGATGATACCTGAGCCTGGGAGACGCGTTTGGTGGCAAGAATCGGTTTTTGTACTCGTTTCGGGTGAGATTGTTCCTTATATAACTTCTTTTCCTCTTCTGATTTTTGAACTGAAGGGTTTAGTGTGGGAAGACGATGAATGATGTTAGGGTTTTGGGTCCTGTTATCTGTTTGGCTTACTGGGTTTTGCTTATCGTATCTTGCTTCTGGTTTTGTTTGGAACAGATGGGTTGCTTGCTTATTTTTTTGTTTCTGCTACCTTAGAACAATGTTGCTGCTAGGTTTATGGTTATTGGCTTCTAGTATCTTAGAACAATGTTGCTACTAGGTTTATGGTTATTGGCTTATGGTATCTTAGAACAATGTTGCTGCTAGGTTTATGGTTATTGTTGGTTTTCTGTGGCTTTTTGTTTTTAGGAACGATCCCTATTCTATGATGGTTTATGTTATCTTTATGCCTTGGTAGAACTCAGTTTTATGTTGGAACTATCATTTTGCTTTATCTCATGCTAGCCCTGTTGCTATATTGCCTTTGTTGCCTCTGTTGCCATTTTTGACCATGAACCTGCTGCTTTTTCATTTGAACTTTACTGTCTTGGCATTTTTGGCTTTCTACTCTTGCTGCTCTCTGTTGCTTTCTGCTATGCTGATAATTATGTTGCCTGTTGCTTGTGATAATCTGTTTGTTGGGCTGAACCTTTACTTTTCTTGCTGCCTTTGAAAATATGATGTTATTTTCTGATTTTCCTCTTCACACCTCCTTTTGTGAACCAATCCTTGTTTGTGATTTGCAATAGGAGGTTGTGGCCAATGAATGAACTTTAAAGTTCTGAGGCTTAGTCGCTTGAACATGATCAAAAACCCTTAACCTGATTCCTTAACACAAACCCTAATGATGAGTTTGAAATAGAATTCTTTTTTAATTTCTTGATTATAATTGCTAACCATATTTTTCTTTCTTTGTTTCATGTAACATTGAATGATGGGGATGGCTCCAAGGCATAAGATTCACCATGAAGACGCAAATGAAGCATAGGAATTGGAAGCCTTACGAGAAGTATCAAAGAACCCACTAGCAATCTTAAGCTTAGATTAGGAATCATTTGAATTTACATTGTAAAAATCTCCGAACTTAGTTTCTTTGTAAATTGTAGGAACCTTGTAACATAATCATTCCATACTTGTAAACTTGGAAGTCCTTTGAAATTGGTTTGAATGTCATTCATATGAATTTTGAATATAAGCTTGAATTCTCTTTGTAACACAATGGAAAATTCTCTAGACAAATTAAAGTTTTACAATCCTTTAAGATTCAACTTTGAAATGTCAAATAGGAAAAATCTCCTCACATTTGGATTTGATTCCAATAAGAACTTATATTGAAAGTGTATTGAAATCTTGAATGACACTAAAATTAAATTTGTAATTCAACATATCATGTATCAATTTGTAACATTTTCTTCAAGAACTTAAAGGCTCTTAAATGATAATGGTAACAACAAGCTCTTTAAAACAAAGATGAAATTGCACATGGATTCTCTTGACTTTAACCTCAATGTATTAATTTCTTGAGCACACGAATTGATAACATGATTTTGGACATAAATCTAAACTTTCCAACCTTCCAACAATTGAATCACTTTGGGTAACATCTCAGAAAGATGATTCCTCGCACACCGTAATTGGATCAAATGGAAATTCTAATCACTTGATTCTCAAGAGTTACAGCGCACAAAAACATTGTAACTTGACGAGAAAGAAATCCATAACGATAACGAGTTCAAACCCTAATTCAATGATTTATTTCAAATTCCCTTTCCAAAGGCGTGAGCACCAAAACCCTTGTAAAAACACGTGATCAAATCTGAACCACAAACCAAACTTCTAGATTGCTTATCCTATGAGATGGACCTAGATAGCTTAAAACATGAAGAAACACAATCTTGACCTGAATAAAAACTACGAGCCAAATGAGGGTGAAATTGGATTATGGTAGGGTAAATTTTGGGGTGCGACACATGGCCACTTATCAAGCCATTTTACAAATCCCTCACCTTTTCTTTTCTTTCTTCTTTGGGATGGTTCACTCTTTTGAACTTGTGGTGGTGGTTCTGGATCTATCTTAAGTATCAGCTTTTTAAGTTTACGCTTAGTCATTTTATCCACCATCTCAAATGTTAACCTTCCCTTCTTAATGCTAATGATTTCCCTTGTTTCATGGTCCTCTGGTTTTCTCTTTTTATGCAGGACCTCAGACGACGGTGCATTGGTGTAGGTATTTTTCAATACCTCCACATGCTGATTGGATTGGGCATCTACATTAGCTTCCACAAAAATCTGTGGGAAAGTAATCGGCGGGGTATAGGGAGGAGGAATAACAAGAGGTGATTCCTTCTCTGCCTTTTCTACAACCTCTCTTTCGGATGATGTTGGTGGATTTTTCTCAATCTCTACTCTTTTCTCACCCGAAACTCTCCTAAACCTCATTATTACTCTCTTCAACCTTATTATCACTCTTCTTAGGATTTTCAATTTGTTTCTCACTACTAGTTGTTACGACGTCCACATGATTTTCAAGGGAGGGTCCTAGAGGTGTTTGTGAAAGTATGGAGATTTGGGCCTCTAATGCTTCGTTGTGAGTCACTAGGGACTCAACCGCATTGTTCAGTTGCCTAAGGGTTTCATTATTGTCGAGACTTTGTTTTCTTACCTCTTCATTGTGGCTAGTTTGTGTCTCTACAAAGTGCTCCATCATACCTAGCCTAGAATGAGTTAACGTCACATCGAAATCCTCCGTTGATGTTTCGAGGTAGAAATTATAGGATTCTTGCGGTTCCTCAAAGTGAGTTAGCGTTGCATTTTTTGTCTCCACAAAGCACTCCATCTTCATTATTTTTAGTCTAGAGCGAGTTAGTGTCGCAGTCATATCCTCCATTAATGCGTTGAGAGTGGAATTCTGGTATTCTTGCGACTCCTCAAAATATTGGGCGTGTTGATTGTGGAGGAAACTTGGTTGATGATACGTTAGTTTCGCATTGTAATCCTCCAATGATGTTTCGAGATCAAGTCTTTGGTATTCTTGTGACTCCTCAAAATGATGGGATTGATAGTTGTAGAGGTAATTTGGGTGAGAGAGAGTTGGTGACACATTGAATTTCTCCATAAGTATTTCGAGGTTGGATTTATGGGATTCTTGTGATTACTCGAAATACTGAGAATGGGAGTTGTAGAAATAGTTTGGTTGATACATAATTGTATAAATGAGAGTGCCTTAGTCTATACGGTGTAATAACAGATTAACAATATTGATGTTGGTCCCCGAAAATGGCACCAAAAACTTGATGGGAAAATTCTGCAAGTGCACGGAACTATCGAAGTAATATAAAAGATTGTCGAACCACAGAGACCAATGTGAACCTACTGTAATCTATCGTTACGTTGTAAAGCTAAGGCTAATGAATATTTGATTTGGGGGAAACTACGAACTAAAACTAAAATAAATGGACTTAGGAAACAATACTAAAACGAAGCCGGGATATAATTTCCAGGATCGTGAAGGACTATTAGAAAACAGGTACTAATTACGACTAGAACTTAGTTCCGTAGAATATACTAACTTAAAGACTCCGCCTCACGCTCTCGCGGTATTAACTAAAGCCATACTTCCTAATCCCATGATTTTTCCCTCGCTCTCCTGGTAACTAAGAACTATATTTTGAAAGCTAATAATATCCTAAATGCATTTAAAGCGCTCTCGCTGTATTTAAATTTATTGCCTAATTTCCACTATCCGGTTCGATCCCCAAACTCTCGGAGTGTCGGCTCTCACCTTAATTGATTTCTCACTCTCGTGACAAAATCCTGTTAAATAAACTCTCACTCTCGTGACGAATCTATTTAAATTAGATTTAGAAACTAAAACCAAAACAGAATCGTAATCATAAATTCGCACCTATTATTTTCTACCGAGTCCCATTGGTAACAACGGTCCTCATACACCAGACTCTAAACTATTTAGTCGGACATGGATAGGAAAATAAACATGCAATTACGGTAATAAAACATAATACTAAACATGATCTTGGCAAATAAAATAAGAAAGCAACAATAGTAGAATAACGATAAAGGGAACCTGGAATTAAATAATGCCAATTTAAATAAATCAGTCTTCTAATACAAGCATTCCCCCACAGTACGGTAGGCTTTGCTTACAATAATCAAAATAACAAAAAGAAACAGGAAAAGAGTTAACTCTAGAAGATTAGTTAGAGCTAAACAAAGGTTCATAATAGATCCCGATGTGGAATCTATTACGAGAAAATATTTAATTCATAGAAAACAAAAGAATAAAAACTCTAGTGGAAAATGGACGAGAGAGGCCAAGAGAGAGGCGTTTGAGAGGTGTGTATAAAAGTGAGGATTGAGGCCCTATTTATAGAGGTAGGATTCACTAAGGAATTGGAACTCGTTGGCTTAAAGCTTGCTCTTCTCCTGTACTTCCTCTTACGAAAATACCTCTATGGCGATCGCTAGGGCTTGTAACAGTCGTTACAAGCATGCTTGTTGAGAGAATAGCGCCTTCTAATGCGTAACGATCGTTATGGGAGGTGTGACGGTCGTTATGGGCTTTCTTGGTGAGAAAACTTCACCTTGTGATGCATGGCGACTGTTATGGCATTAGGGTTAGCGTGTAACGGTCGTTACACGGTGTTGTTGGTGGGCTTGCTTGCGCTTTGGAATTGGGCTAGGCATACTTGATTACCTTTAATTTGCAAAACATTTTACTTGTCATACACCCTCTTCTTTCCATACACCCCACATTTGCATAAATGATATTCTTTTGTGGATTTTGCTTACGTTTTATCCAACTTTTCTTGACTTTCTTCGCACATGCCTTGTAAACATCAAATTCCTAAAACATAGAAAATACTGGCATAATACGAATATAAAGCAACATAATTAAGATAAAACAAAGATATAATCTATGTAAATCAAGCTAAATATACGATACCTTTTCGTGTTATCATGTGTAAGTGTGGCCAATGGGAATTCCTACCTCTGTTAGGCTCGCCCCGCAAAAGCCCACAAAAATAGGGTGGTGTGAGCTTTGTTGAGGGTGCAAGCCTAAAACCTTATCCCGTCCCACAAAAAAATTATTCCGGGGCAGGGCGGGCATGCACCAAAATAAATCAATAGCTCATCTACTAGTTGCACGTGTTCATCATAATCTCCTTTTCCATCATAAATAGCTAGCTTAGGAGTTTTCTCCATAGATTTAGGGATTCTACTTTCTATGATCTATACCGACAACAAATGTTTTTGTTATGCCTTATTCAGGAAGAGTAATCTACTCTTGTTTACTTTTACAATTTTCTTTTAACAATGGAGCCTTTTTTGTCTCTGTTGGTTCAAGGATTGCATCGCAAGTTTTTCTCAAAGCAGCATCTTGAAATGTATACTCATGGAAAAGAGCATTATGAAGGCTATCTTAAAGGCATTGATGCCTTTCTTCAATAGCTTTCGAGTTTTGTTGTCGAACAATGTTAAACACATCGTTTAGTAACTCATTGGTTCTTTGTACACCAATATTTTTGTAGTGAGTGAAAGCTTGGTAAGGTTTCAAGTTGCATAGCTAGTCGTGGAACTAAAGTCCCTACTGGATTAGCCAAAACTCATCCGACCACTTGTGTAAGTTGGATTGGATCCGTATGTGAAGAAATTATTTCTCCATGATCTACAATGTTTCATAGTAGAGAAAGGGGATGTTGATTATTAGCTGCAGAGACAATTGTAGTAGCTTTCACTGCAGCGGAGGATCTGGTTGGATCTATCCATTACAAACCTAATTTTCATTCACTCTTCTACCTCACATATTTACTCAACTGCTAGAGTGATAACCTTGTAGTTTAGTCGCTCCACCACCGCATTGTATGTTTAGATCCCCTATAATACATCACAATTGCTTATTCACCAGCCAATTTTGGTTTCATAATGAAACATAAACCAAATAAAATGACCTCAAACAATAAAATAACCTATAATCATTTTAATCAAATCCACCACAAGAAAGAGTAAGATAAAATAAGAGAGAAAAAATAACTTATTTACCCAATTCGATCTAATTGATCTACTCTTGGGAAGAGAGTAGGTTTGATTCACTACACTAAATAAATGTAACAATAATTGCAAATGAGTTACAAGAAAATAGTCACCCAAATTCACCAGCCAATTCTGGCTTCATAATGAAACATTCACTAACTAAAATGACCTCAAAAAATAAAGTAACCTATAATCATTCTAATAAAACACACCACAAGAAAGAGGAAGATAAAAGAAGATAAAGAAAATAAATTATTACCAAATTCGATCTAATTGATCTACTCTTGGGGAGAGAGCAGGTTTGATTCATTACACTAAATACTTGTAATAATATATTGCAAAAGAGTTACAAGAAACTACGACCACTCCAGCATGCACAATATTCAAAACTCACATGTTCACATCTATCACAATAGCCTAGATCATCAAACATGCCTATGGATAAAAAAAAATATTGTTATTGTTGGTGCGATAAAGCGGTAAGAAAAAAAGTAAAGTATTAATTTTACCAGGTGATATAGGTTATATCGTATTGTGTCTACAAATATTAGTGTTATTGAGCAGTCGTTCGACAAAGCTTTCGTTAATGAGTTTAGGGGGTTGAATGGAAATGGTAAAAGTTATCAACAGAAATTAAATGTAAACAAAAGTAAAAAGGTTAGACCACTTATCTGCCACGAATGTACACTACTCATCGCAAACCTAAACCTCTCATCTAGCTATAATCAACCTACAATATTATCAATGTCAACACGTACCAGTCATAACCTAAGTCATTTCAGACCTAAATTGAGAGAACCAATGTATCATCTCGGTAAAGATCTCTCAACCACCTTAACAACACAGAAGACAATTGTATCGCTCGCGTTGTCGATATCTCAAAGAAACACAAACAACACAGAGGCATTAATCTCTAGAATCCAGACACTATCAAATGATCATCCTATATAAGAATCCAAGCATTATATTTCTATAGCAACTCAAATCCCTAACAAGGAGTAAAAATCCAAGACAATAATTGACAAAGATTTGTAAAGCAAGTTTTATAAAACGCCATGGACGACAAATATACATGAGTTCAAAGTAAATATACAAACAAAACCCAACAAAAGAGAAATACATAGAGATGAAAAGATATAAACCACAAATCTTTCAGTTTGTCAGCGCCGGTAGATGACTTATCCACTTTCAATCATCCATAAGTAAATCTCTAATGTTGTTTTCTAAGCTAATCTATCAAACGTATGAGGTTGATGGAATTGGGATACAAGAATCACCCCCAAAACCGTAACCTAAGAAATAAAATGAAAAGAAAAATATATACAAAATTCTTCCCCCCATATCGTCCGGAGTTGGAAAGCACCTCCTGGAGCTGGGCATTATGGTTTTGGACTAGAGTGCACCACACCGACTACTGGAAAATAATATCTCACATCGCTCAGCGCTCAAAACTACCGTTTTACGACTGGTCTCCAAATCCTCTTGGCGACCTACCAGTGACCAAAAGATGTAAGCTATTGGATTTTGTCCTTTCTGCACCACTCCTGCTTCGCCCGGCAAAGGACCTAATGTTCACATTACCCTGACAACGGCTTTGCACTGCCCGACGCTGGATCTAAAACATCACTTCCTTGCTTCTTCTGTTGGCTTCCTTTCTTTTCCTTATTGATCCAACAATGCATCTTGGAGCTTTTATTCCTCTTGCTCCAACAATTCTCAAATACCTATAAAATGAATGGATAAATATCAATCGATACACTATGTACCCAAAAATGTACATATTCACAACTAAACACATTTACGACAATGTCAGATTTATTTAACCATTATTTAACAAAAAAATTGATAAGTGCAAAAAAACTTATACACAAAAATAACTACAATTTTCACTTATCAGTTATCTTAGAATCATACCTAACATTTTGTATGAGGAACTAAAGATCATTAAATATTTTATGTCTAAATGTACTAATAATATGGCTATTTCCAGCCTAATTTTTAATCAGCATAACGACTCCACCATATTCCATATTCATAGTCTCATATTATTATTTCCTTTGATACATTTATCATAGCAACCTGAGCCTATGGCCTAACTCTCCTTATTCTCCAAACTCGACACCAATAGTACACTGACACTATAATAATTTTTCTCATTTGAGACAACGCAAATTTGAAAAAACATCTTTACTTTTCTTCCTCTTGGGGAAATCCTACATAAAGTGAATGATTTTATGAGAAAGAACACGTGTTAACTTTGACTTTTCAAATCAACTAAATTTAGACACTCTGATAGGTTCGCTTTCTCTTGAGACACTTAAGCCATCACTACTATAGTGATATATTTATAAAACTCCTATTAAGGGAGGGATGATTACAACCACCCATGAGAGGAAACTTGTATATGCCTACCATAATTAAGGACTATCTCACCTTAAGTGCACCCTACTTTCCCAATTGAGGGAAACATGGGGAAAGATGTTCCTCGATCATAGAGAATGTGTGGTCAAAAGGATAATCCATGTCTCCATAAGAAATTAGAATTCAATGATCCACTATTGATTAATTGGTAAGTTATCATTCCCAAGAAAACCATAAGTCTAGTCCATGGCTTCTATAAATATCTCATCCCAAGCATGGGAAGGGAAATATCATAATACACGAGAAATACCCCCAAAAGCCACAAAGATTTTCACCTCACGGGAGCTTGCTTTTTCATCAATGTAAAATACCACCAGTGGGTTTCTCACCACCGTGAGCTAGACCCGAGATTCCAAAAAAATACTAAGGCCTCAAGTCATCCCTAACAACATATTAATACCACACACTTTCTACTTTTTGACAACTACAACTACTATCGTCTAACTTCAAATCTTTCACCATTGAAAATTCCTTAGATCTCCCCGCGTTTGACTTTATTCAAAGTAATAGTATCTTCCTAACCATAAAGAAGGGAATTATTTAAGTGATTAAAGGATATGAGTAATGATTTTAACAAGAGTATAAACTTATCCTCATCATTAATCATCATCTCAATAATCTCAAGATCATCATTGATCTTGTGAATATAAAAAATTCTCCATTATGGTTTTGTTCTCTAGAATTTTAAATGAATAGAGTTTTTGTTTTAAATATAACATATGTGTCAAAGATTTTGTCATATACAATGATTCAAGATTTTCCCACATCAAAGTCAGAATCTTCTACCTATCTACTTACCTTATAAAATGTATCATTAAAGTATAAGAAAATGGAATTCCTTGCCTTATGCACCACATCGATCTTCTCTTCTTGTGTTAGGTGTGCATGCATTATTGTCTCTCTTTTCAATGTGTAGACACTTATCTCACGATTTTATATTACTTTCATCTTCAATTTCCATTACCCCAAAATATTGTCTCATAAAAACTTCATTATCTTTTTATTAAGAACCAATGGGGATCACCTTCAAGCTTAACAAATATTTTCCACATTGGGTACCATATATTTCAGAAATTGAATTTTTCAACTGCATCAAGATATCTTAGAAATCTAACAATAATATTAATTCCATTGACATTAAAGATTTGTGGGGTAAAGAGCAATGTCAACCAAAATAAATATCCTCAAGAGAAAATAACCTACAATTAGTGTAAGCAATCCCACATCAATCCATATGAGGATAAAAGAAGAGAACACAAAGAAATTTGTTACCTAGCTCAATCAAAATCTATCGACTTTTGGAAAGAGAACAACTCTTTGAATCACTATACTTCATATGTTATTATAATATATAACAAAAGAGGTACAAAAAAATTTCACCCATATTCCAAAAAAAAAAACCCAATTTCTACCTAAGTGTTTCTAAATCTACCAACTCTCGATATATGAATCATAGAAGCTGAAGGTGTATAGTAGTTTTCTCTAGATATCTCAAAAGTTTTCCCAAATTTTTAAGAAATTCAAGGAATTTTTACACTTTAACTCTTTGTTTTGTTACTAAAAATACCACATTTTCGCTCTATTTTCCTTCAATTTCCATTAGAAATAGTGATTTTATACATATTTATAATTTGGATAATCTAGCATATCCATAAAGGGCCTAAAACATGTGAACGAAATTCATGTAGCCAAACACTCTTAAGTAACCATAAGAGGCTTTTTCGATGTCCATATTATGTTTGGTACATCACCATCAAGCGAAAGAAAAATAAAAAGACTGATCGTATTCGTTGCAATATGCCTCACCCTAAAAGGCTTTCGATAATTTTGCTTGAGAGAGAATACACATAATTTTGTCATTAGTAGTACGATTTATTCTCTCCACAACTCTATTATGTTTACTTGTCTTTGGAATAGTCTTCTCAAAATTGATATCATGCTCTTTAAAATTCTCTTAAAATGGACCTCTATGTTAACCATCTCTATAAGCTCTAATACAATTCAACTTCCTTTCTTTTTTCCTTTTAACACTTGTATATAAGTGCTTGAAAACACCGAGTACCAAGTCTTTAGATTTCAAAACATAATCCCAAAATTTTCCAAAATCTTCTTCAATAAAAATAACAAAATTTTATGCACCGTCTAAAGAGTTATAGAATATTTAGCATCCTACGGGAACCATCTATTTATAATATATTAAAACAGAGTCCAAATCTATTTTTCTATCATTTCAGCACTTTAAATGTCACCTAGTTTAATTTTTGCCACATCATGTAAAAATCTGAGTTGTCACTACCTATAATCTATTTTATTTCTATTCCCCTCACTCACACACACAATTTAATATAAGGTGCAAAACCTTCCCTACATCAATTTATCACCTCTCTCATCAAACCTTCTATTACATAATATCAAAAATCCTTAACCATTTATTTTCCTCGAACCTCAAATAATTCCATTCTCATTTAATCTTTTAACCATTATTTTCCTCAAACCTCAAATCACTCCCTTCTCATTACAATATACCTTCTATTACAATATGTTAAAAATCCGTAATATTTTTTTCATCCAACCATAACCTCTCACCTAATATATTAACTCAATTTTGTCGATCTATCAATCATGACGGTTGGTTCGTAATCTTGCGTTGTCAAAGCGGTTCAACTTTGAATCCTTATTGTCTTGTGCATCGATTTGGGGATCCCAATACATGACTTTATTTTTTCATACTCCAATTAGTCAAATTGAACTCAATCATCATTTTTATTGAAAATATGGATCTAACACATACTATATAGTTCTCTTAATATTGTCAGGTACCTCTTACTTTACAAATAAACCATTTGAATTTCTTGAATTTTAATAATATCTGGTATTCTATCAAATTATTATAAACTATTTTTGCATGCATTTTACTCCCTGTTTTCAAAAGAAATCATGTATAGTAACAAATGTTTCAGAAATTAAATAGTATAATGATATAAGGGCTTACAATTATGTTGTTGGATAAAATTATTGGTGGGATGATAACTAATAACCTACATGTTTGCCTTCATATTAATATTAGAATACTTCGATTTATATTTTATCATTAAGTAAATAGTTATTTAGTTATCTTATTATAGTGATAAATTTTTCTTATTTCTATAAAAAATTTCTCATTTAAAAATATAAACTTATACGAATCATTAAAAAAATTTGAAAAATACAGATTTTTATAGTTTTATGCAAACTAAATTTTATTATGATTTTCTATCTACACAAAGATGAAAATATAATATAAAGAGTTTTGGATATTGATAAAGATAACATATATGATAATTTTTATCAATTTTGGTGATTTAATTGATAGAAGAATTTGTAACACATAATTAAATATTCTTGCAAATATTCTATTTATTTTTACATTCAATTGATTTCTAAGACATTTAAATAATATTATCATTAGTGCATTGCGTCTATTTATTTTCCAATTACTAATCATTTAATTATTTATTTTTTAACCTATTTATCATACCCCTTTATTTATCATTATCCTAGATTAAAACCAATAATAATATGGCATTAAACAATAACAAATTAAAAAAAATTCAATTTAACAAATAATTTTTTCAGAATACTATAAATAGACAAAACAAAACAGACAAAAATAGAATCAAATTATTAATTAAAAATAATATCTAATTACTATTAATGAACGAGGGTCAAATATACTTAATGCATCGTCTTTCTATTGATTTTTCAATTACTAACAATTGAAAGATTGATTTTTAAGACATATTTATCATAACCGTTTAATTTATCATTATACCAATTAAAATCCAATAACAAAATGGCATTGAAGAGTAATAAATAAATTTTTTAAATAATAAATAACTTATTCAGAATATTTAAAATAGATAAAATAGACAAACATAAAATCAATTATTAATTAAAAATAACATTGAATTTTTATAAATAAATGAGTGATAAATACAAATAAATAATTATTTATAATTTATTAATAACTTTTATCAACAAAAATATTTTAATTATAATAAATTTTAAAATATTTAATTATTGTAATATTAATACATTGTCTTCCTTCTCATATAGAAAAATGTATAAATATCATTCCATATGTTTGTTGTTTTCTCATGTTTTATTTCAAACCAACTTAATAATTATTTTCTAAGCTTCCAATTATAAGAGTATATATTTTTGTCTATATAATTTCTTACTAACCATTTAATTTATCTTTATTATAAATTAAAACATAAGAACAATATGGCATGGAGGAACAATAGATTAATTTTGTTAATTTTAAAATTAACTTATTCAGAATATTTAAAATAAACATAAAAACCAAACATAAAATTTAATCATTAATTACATATATAATTTAATTATTATTAATAAATGACTGTTAAATAGAAATAAATAAATATCTTATAATTTATTATCAATAAAAATAATTTATTTTCTATATATTTTTTATCAATAAAATAATTATGTAATATCCATATTTATTTTTTATATTATTTTGTATTTTTTTTTAAATAATTCCCTATAAAAATTTTCACAAATATTTTTTTATGAACTCAGAAAAATATATATGTGTTTAAAAAATAGATTGAGTTTATTTTCTAACATAATTTACTAATATTTTTTTTATTAATTACAATTAAAATTTTCTATATAAAAATTTTAAAAAATAAAATACGATGTATTACTTTCATATTTTAAATAAACATTTTTTATTTTATGTAAAACATTTACTTAATTTTAAATAATGTATACCATTATCTATGTACAACTCATAATAAAATATTAATTAATAAATAAACAAATTATATGTTTTTTTTTAAAATATATTAATATTTATTAAAATATTAATTTTAAAAATAAAAGTTAATTTATACCGCATAATGCGGGGGGTTATAATCTAAATAATATGAAAGGAAAATACGTTTCTTACTAGAACATCAACAAGTGCAAGTTTTTATGTGAGTACTTTTCACTAGAAGAAAACTTTTCTTTGCAAGAATACAGAGTCTGTTTTTAACTCCAGTCACTAAAGTGTGTATGCAATAAATTACTAGATGCATCTCCAACTGCATTCATTTCCTCACATAATTTTACATGCACCCTCCAAAGAGTAATAGGAATTTGTTAACTTTCTATCACTAGTGATCCTTTGACGATCTTACATATATCACCATTATAAAAGTAAGTGTGACAAATCACTAGAAACTTTCATCCAACAACAATTTTCATCCAACAATAATTTGAACAAGCTTACATATTCTTCAATCAAAGCATGCATATTCAACAACAATTTTAACTTAAACATCTCCTTTATCAACGATTTAACAAACTCCTAAATCTCCCATTTTTAACATTCTAAAATCACGAATAGTATAAGATAGAAGAAATCACGATTAGGAGTAACATAGTACGACGCATCACAATAAAATCTTTCAATTTTACAGTTTCTTGTGCTCATAAACTCTTTCAAATTTGTTCCACATTTTTTTACACCATATATGGCTTCAAAACGTAGATAACGCTCAAGTCCAACCATTTATTTAGTATAACAATAGTCTTATGATTCATCTTCTTCTATTTGACATCAGAAGGAACACTCCATTTGCCTTTTTTCTCCTTGATAGGATTATGCAAATCTTTCTTGTATAACATGTCTTTCATAAGTATCTTCAAGAGTGTACAATTAGTATATTTGATCTTAATCGTATTGCACTCTTGATTTCTCATCACTTAAAATGCACAAAACTATTGATACCACTATAATGGGAAATAACCAAATAATCGATCTCTTCAAAATGGAATTTTTTATCGCAACAGTATAATTAAACAGATAATCAACAAAAACAAATTTCATAGTAGAATAATAACAATAGACATATACCAATTTTTTAACAAAAAATAATTTTACCAAAGTGAGAATAAAGGACGCGAGAATCAATGTAGTAAAATCTTCTCCTAAATGAATAATTGATATACAATTGTTCCTATAAACACTAAAGAATATAACAATTTAAGAATTTCTTTTTCCATTTAGTGGTTTCTTCCACACACCGAAAATTTCATAACACTCTTCGTAAGTGTACTTACGAATTCTCCTTTCAAGATGTTTTGCAAGTGCGCTTATGAACTCACATAATTTTGTACTTTTTATAAATTTAAACGTTGGAAGGTGAATTTGCGAAACACCCTGAAAGGTGAATTTCTAAGTGCACTTACGAAACTTCCTCTGAATATGTTAAAAGATGTTTAAATCTACATAGTTTTCACTATATTTGTTTTCACAAACTCAAATATTTCACAAACGAACAAATATGAAAAAAATGGTCTTAAATATCAAAATACATAAATTGTTTGGAAAGTAAATACGGTCAAATTATTAAAACAACACATCAAAAAACAAAACATAACACTAGTGTGTATGCCTAATCATAACCCCCTGCGCCCTACTCTGTTTACGATACTACGATGCAGCAGATGCCTCACAAACGATCATCTCCATCACAACAACCGCCTCAAGACCACCCGCATTGACCATCCACGTATCCAACACCTCCTATCCAAGTTGACGGTTATACTGAAAGATGGACACTAGATCAATCGCATGGTCATCATAGGTCTACTCATTCTCCAAGAGCTTCTCATGTGCTGGCCTTGGTGGACGTCCAAGACCATTCAATGTCATGAGAGGATGTGACACATTAACGAACTATGTCACATAACCTTCTACATAGTGTCACATCTAGGATGCCAGCGTCATTTGATACTCCTGTAGAACCATGTGATTCTCCCAATCCAGGAAGACTTCATTGAGATCCCTCCGTGTCATGGTGTCGGGAGCACCCTGAAAAGGAGATCTAGGTATCATCTGCACATAGCAAAACTGGCGGATACACTGCTCTAGAAGATACCTGACCATCATATTTGTCCCACAAGCTAGCCATCTAATGAGATGTGATCGAATGGGACAACCTCCCTGTAGTCCCTAAACGGCGCCCAGTTGATGTCATCATGAGCAGTACCATCAAGATACATCCGGTAAGGCAACACCTGTTGGTTGCCTCTGTTGAAAGTATATTGTGCAACCCTTTGCATGGTGGCCTCATAGGCGGGATCTTCATTGTAATTATGAATGTGATGATAATAAGATACTGTCCAGCTCTACATCAACAATAACAAAATGTGTAAGTAAAAATTAATTAAAATTAATAGTTAAAATAAAAAGGAATCGTGATGAGTGTGCACGAGCCAGTGAGCACCCTCACCCTCTATTTTGAAGCTTCATTCAGCTTTTGGTAGAGGTAGGTCAAAATAGAGGCACCCCAATTTCAATCACAAACTGTAGGCAGGCCCATAAAATACTGCAGGTATGTCGCATCGGTGTAGTGGCCACTCGTGTCCACAAAGACGAACATGCCGAACAAGTAAATCACAAAACACCGAACAACATAGCCTCGGGGAAACTGAACAAAAATACCGTCATGCACAGGCTCCCTTGCTGCACGTGCAGTTCTTTATGCAACTGATGCTATAGCGAGCTGCTCCTCATATAGTTCCTTTAGGCAGGAGAAACTCACGTGCGCCCTATTTGTGGAGTCGCAGTTTGATACAACCCTATCTGGATCAGCTCCAAGATAATCAACCATCTAATGAATTGCCTCAACTCTTCTTATCTTGTTATGGTTTAGTAACCTACCTCTGATAGGTAGTTGGAGAAAGCATGCTACATCATCAAGAGTGATAGTCAACTCCCTAACTTTAAAGTGGAAAAATGAGGTCTCCTTGTTCCACCTCTCAGCAAAAGCACCTTGCATGAAGGTGCTTATGGTATTATAATCTGTACAGCATGATCTAGAAAGACCGGATCCAATCACAACCCTGTGAAACCACTGAGCCTTTGGCATGAACAAATAAAAAATCTTCCTAGAGTGGTTCACAAGCTTTAAGGACTTCTGTTCCTGAAACAAAAGAATTCATCAAAAATAAATAAAGATGAACAATATTCTTGAGTAAAAATTATAAAATGAAAAAGTGAAACCAAAAAAATACCTGCCCATCCAAGTCATAGCGAGCGGCATGATCCTAATAATAAATAAGGAGGAATTTGTCATATGACCTTCCTTGAGAGCTCTGCTCCGCCTGCGCTGGTTCCTCAACACCGTCGTCTTGTACCTCAACATTTTCGTCTTCCTCTACCTCGACATCCATAGGGACCTGAGCATCCTCGGCCTCCTTCGGCTCGTCAGGTACCTGCTCATGTGCATCACAGGTAGACGCCTCATGTAGTCAACTCCTCCATGACGCTGCAAAAGAAGAAGTTATTCCCAAATGCTCCCTTTGTACCTGACCCCGTCTATGAGGCCGGTTAACCTGTTGTTCTTGTCACTCTCGATGAATCGAGACAGTCTGGCTTGGAGTGCCTTGTCTCAAATGCGTCATCTGATCCTAGTTGTGTGCTATTTTCCTAAAATAAACCATTATAATTGTTTGGTTTTAAATTTAAAATAAGCCAGGAGAAAATTCATAAGTGCACTTCGCAAGTGCACTTACTAAGTCTCTCCAGGGTCACTTCACAGATGCACTTGCTAAACCCCTACGTACAGAAATAGAAAAAACTTTCCCTACACACCCAAAGCTCCATTTTTTGTCTCCTATACGACTACATTTAACCTATTCTAACTTCATATACAATGTATTTCTACAACCTAACCTAATAATCCTTTAAAAGTTTGCAATTTGAATCAAATTTTTTTGAAGAAAACTTACACAAATTTGAGCTTAGGGTTGATTTGGTAGGACATGAAATGAGTTAAAAGGGAGAGATGAACTTGAATGAAATGAGTTTGAAGTAGTAGAAATGTTAGGGTTTGGAATATAGAGTTTTAAAATTGGATATTTTGATATAAAATGGATTGGGGATTATTCTATACGTTTTGTTAAAACAAAACACATACTTCGCAAGTGCACTTACGAATTATACAAAATCAGATTAATTCGTAATTGCACTTGCGAATGCACCTTATTTTCATAAATTAAAAAGTGAATTCGCAAGTGCACTTGCAAAGTTCACATGCAAAGTGAATTCGTAAGTGTACTTGCGAAACATGGAAATATTATATATTTTCCACCAAAGATGAAGAAGAACCCCACCAGATAAACAAAAAAATTCTCTAACAATTTTTAATAAAGAGGAAAACATACAATCAAACAACACTTCTACAAAAATGGATATAACTAAACAACTCTAAAAACTAATCAAAGAACACTTCTACAAAAATGGATATAACTAAACAACTCTAAAAACTTATAAAAACTACTCAAAATAGTACAAACAACAAAAACGTATAAAATTTCCTTGTCTACTAAATCCGTTTTTCACGTGTTTCTTCTTCTCTGGTTATTGCTTTCTTTATTAGTACTATGTTGTTGTGACTTTATATTAGTGCACCTGGTTATTGCGACTTTATATATTAGTGCACCTGGTTATTGTGACTTTATTAGTACCAAGGGTTTCCAAAATCCCTTTTAAAGTACCCAACTTTTTTTTCTTTACTTTTCTTTTTTACTTTTGACCAATTACTTTACTTGGAGTAAAGTGACCCACCCAACAAGAACTACTTACTTTATAGTGAGAGAAGGGATTTTTCTAATTAATCTGTCACTTTAACCACTGTTCTTCTTGATGCAAAAGTAAGAGGCATCTTTCAAATTAATCTGTCACATCACTACTATGTGTGCCATATTTTGAATGAAATAAAATTCAAGTGCATCTGAATCCACATTCTTCACCTAGCTAGACACAATGATTGGGTTAACAATACATAACGATTAAAATATGTGCATGGTTACTCGTTAATTTTCTCACTGTGAGTTAGTTGATTGGCTACATCTTTATTCAATTTATTTTGGAAATATCTTGGTGCACCCTTACACTTTTTAATAGGTCTCTTGTGAAATTTCTTAAATGTTTCTATATTTTGAATATGTATAGTCGGACAAATCAACATTCATTTTTTAACAAGTTAACTCAGATATGCACATTGGAGGTCATTAGAAATCTATTTCGGATGTGCATATTTAAATTATGCATAACTAGTAGCAAAATCAAATCCATCAAAACCAGATACATAAATAGTCGAAATTAACATAAACTAGATTGTAACTTGTACAATACGCGTGGATGTATTTATTTCCTGTTTTCTTATAGTATGGATATAGTATAATAAATTTTAAATTAAAAAAAAAAACACTACATAAAAATTTGGTTGAATTATGCATCTTAATTAAAATACATATGCGAAAAATTTATTTATGAAATATGTTTAAACTATAGTCATTTTGGCATCTTCCTTGACTTCTTCAATTTGGTTGTAAGACATTGGTTACTATTTTTTTTCTTATTTTTGTTTCTCATTAAAATGTGAATAAAGATATCAACATCATCATCATCAGAGAACATAATGTCATACACTACACTGAAGTATTTTTTTGTTTCGATGAGTTACTTGTTTGAATCATCTTGAGAAGATACATTGTGTACTTGTCCATCTTCTTCTTTTTTAATGTCAGACACTGAATTGGAGTATTTATTTCTTTTGATGGGTTCCTTGTGTGAATCATTTTGAGAAGAAGATACATTGAGTATTTGTCTATGTTGTTTTTGTTCATGATTATCTTTTTTATTGTCTTCCGTAGATGATATTAGTTGTGGTGAATTGAGTTCGTTGTTTCCAAAAAATAAATAAAATGAGAGTGTATTTCTGTAGAATAAATGTTTATATAAAAGATGAATTTAATTTTAAAGCATCATACCTGTATAATTTCTTTCTAGAGATTATAATGATGAAATATGTTTTTTTGGTATAAATACACGATTGATCATGTAATTTTGAGACCATTTTTTTAAATTGTAATGTTAGAGCATTATTTCAAAGATAAACTGCGATCACAAAGGTTTAAGTAGGAGAGTATTTTCCAACAATTGAGTTGCCTTTGTGTTTAGATGATTTTGGACATCTTTGTCAAACAAACTTAATGTTGATGCAACATTTTCATCATACACCTATAAATGAATTTTGAACCTAAAAATAAGAATATAAATAATTTTTACTTTGAGGAATAAGATGTTACAATGAGAATTGAAGAAATTCATATTAATTATGTAGGTGATAAGTATTACCTTGGAGTTGGATACTTGTATATGATGTTTTGCATTGTTTACAATTGTATTTATTTTCGTCTCGTGTGAGTTTTGTGAAATAATTTTTGCAACTAACATAATTTCATCCATATTTTCCATAAATTTCGTTGATGGTAGCTGTTAAAATCTTTTCCTCTTAAAGTTTTTTTTAGTTAACAAATATTTAATAATACAACTGTAGATAAGTTTATCTAAAGTAATATATGTTCCTTTTATTCCCATTTCATATCCATAATTTATTGTAAAGTTTTTCTATTTTTGACCCTTCTCCTTTCTAGTGCATTGCTTTGAAAATCCTGACGTAGAATGTCACGTATTTCAATAGATTTATCTGATGATGAACGTAATATTTTATATAATTTAATAATTTATAATAATTTATCTTAAATAGAAATAAGAAAATTCAAAATATATATATTAGAAATATAATTAGGAAACATAATACGACATATAAATTGATTTAATTTGAGTTAAGAATACTAAGAGAATAAATAAATGTGGTTTAGGCATATATTTAAAATAATTTAGATATGTGAAAAATTTAAAATAAAAAAATAAATGTCAAAAAATTAGATATATTTTGAAATACTGGAATTGTAAAATTAAAATAAATCTTTGTATTTGAAGTTGAATTAATTGAATACACGTCTATGATATGAATAAAATATTATACTTTAAATGACTAAAAAGAGAAAAAAAATTTATGATTAATTAGTAATATAAATAAAGAAAATTTTGATGATAAACTTATATAGTACATATGTAAAATATAATAATACTTCTGAATATTTTAACTATTTTAACTGTTATTGATGTAATGGCTATTGATGTTTTTGCTTTATTATCCAACATCAAATTTTAAAAATCATTAGCTATATTCTTTCATAAATATACTTGATTAGCATCTATTGATGTTTTTCTTGGTATGATATAATACTCTTTTAGTTTCACTTATAGTCTACGCAATTTTGTTGGTTTTCCAGTAACATATACTTGATCTTCTGGTCGATCTGCTTCAAGGAATTCAATGACATCTATAAAAAAGGACGTTAATGGATAGTTAATGATTAATATAGTAATTGTGTTTGAGGATATAACTAAACATCTGTAAATAAGAATTTGTATTATTTAGTATCGGTTAAGAAATCTATTTCTCCAACTTTTTATGCTAGAGTTTGTAGTGATGCAAACTGGAAATAATTGCGTGGAGTGATAGGAATTGATTCTATGATTTCCTCTAAAACGGTTGTGAGTAAGAACGAAGCCTTTATTGTGCATACAATAGGTTTGTAGGTGTCACTTGATTGAACTATTTTAAAATTTTTAAATTTGTGGATATTTCCTTCTTGTAATTTACTTGTAAATGTTGGGATCAATTTTTGTCTTACAACCGCATGTAAAGGAGTTTCATGTTTGTTAAAACAAAATAATGTGAGTTAATTTAGAAAATATTTGTAAATAAAATTGTAAAAAGTTGTTAAATATAATAGTTTAAAGGGTTAAATAGCTTTGACGTCTGTTATATGAGCGTGTTTTGGTTTTACCCCCTTAAAAAAATTTAGACGTCAGACCTTAACAAATAAAGATTCCACCTAAAAAACGCCAATGTATTTTTTTAGCAAAGATTCTAGGGTTAATAGCCTTCTACCCCTGCCATATGAGCGTGTTTTGATTTTGTCCGCCTTAAAAAAATTTTAGTAGTGAGACCTTAACAAATAAAGATTCCAGCTCCAAAGAACCTGATGCATTTTTTTAGAAAAAATTCTATTATTTTGCCTATGTGGCAATCCACATGGCTTTTCTTTTTATTTTTGAATTATTTTTTAAATTCAAGTGGCATTTTTATTAATTCTCATTTATTTAATTTTTTACACATTATTTTTTTTTTTACTTTTTTATAATAATTTTTTTTACGTTATATTAAATTATTTTTATTATTTATTACTTAATTTTTTTATGTTTTTTAATTTTTTACGTTGAATTATTTTTATTTTTTTAATGAATTTTTGTAATTATTTTATTTTATGAATTATTTTTATTTAATTAATATTTCTTAGAATTATTTATATAATAATAATAATAATAATAGTAATTATAATTTTTTGTTTAATTTTTTTATGTTTTTTTAAATTATTTTATAAATTTATTTAATAAAAATTTACAAATTATTATTTAAAGTTATCAAAATTATTTTTAAATTATCAAAATTATTTTTAAATTAGACCCAAAAGAAATATTTTGATATATTTAAAATAAATTCATAAAAAATAATAATAAAATTAATTTTAAAAATAATTTATAAACATTATAAAATTATTAGTGATTAAATTATCTACCTGCTCATCTAGCAGAATTAATTATAAACAAATTGATTCATCTTCATTGTTAGGTGTAAATGTATACCACAAGCGAGTAATATGCACTTTGACAAACCAGTCAGTCAAAGTGTTTTTCATTAAGATCTTTTAGCAAATGATGTATGTTGGTAACATTATGTGTTTCTACCATATTCATGAAAAAGTAAAAATTAAAGGGATGATAAGTTGTATCTAATATGTCTGATTTGTTATTTTAGAATATAGTTATTTATATATGTTTGGAGTGTCCTAAAAATATATATTTATAAAATATATTAGAAAACAATTAAAATTGCGGTTATTAAAAATCTGAAATATCTATTTTTTTCAAAATGTTATAAAATAATACAACATACATTGGAATCTAAAATATTACAGTACTTATTATTGTATTGTAACTTGTATAATTTAAAATTTAATTTCAATAAAATAGTCAATACTAATAAAAATTAATATAAGTAACGTATTACAATACTAATGATTAAAGAAATTAATTAGAGAGTACATAACGTTAGTTTATTTTTTTGTCTTTAGCAAGTTTACAATTAAATTAATTATGATTATTAAGATCACATGTAATCGAGTGTTTATTTGAAATATAGTAATACATACCATGATATTTATGTTCATTCATCTTCCTAATAAAATATATTAATGGACACTTATTACCATTAAATTTCATATTTCAATATATTATTAAAGTTTGTATCACAATATATATAACTGCACCTTTTTGTATGTCTCTAAATCTAAGAAACAGTTATTCATTGGAAAACCAAAAACATATATATTTATAATGTCAAATTTCACCTTATCCAAGAGGATATTTACGATTATTTTTTAAGAGATTACTGTTACGATATATCAAAATGTGATTCACATCAACCATAAATTTAGAAAAAAACGTAAATAAAGTTTCGCTAAAAGTGGAAGCAATAATGAAGGTAACTTCTAATTTTATATATCACATATGTTAAACAAATGGGCTCAACCTTTTAAGATCATATGCATTCTTACATTGCAAGAGAAAGAAGTGAATATTACAAACTTATCTTGATAGAAACAACTTCTCTTGATAGAAAGAAACACTCGATAAAATTGGGAATTGATAAAATTACATTCTTGTATAAAAAAATGTACATTTTTTAAAATACTTAAGTGATATGTAAGTCCATATATGTAAGTCCATATGGAGATATCAATTACTTTTTGTAGTAAGACTTATCGTCTATATTTTAAATTGTGTTAGATGATAATCCCAAATTAATAAAAAGAAGTTTTTTCACACCTTTCCAAACGTATGTGTCCATATGTATTGAAGATAAATTTGTGATGAACATAAGTTATATTTGTTTCAAATGTCGTAGTAAAAGATTTTCCGGGAGGTGAGAGATTGAGTGAAATGTGATGTAATTAGGCTAGAAGAAAACATGTATGTTATTATTTCAAGTATTTTGTAACTGAATGAGGTTTTATAGGAGATGAGAGAATATATTGAGGTTGAAAGAAAATAGGTTACTTATTTTCAATATTTAGCTTTTATGAGTGAGAGATTTGTGTTGGATGTAAAGAGATGAATTTTAGTTTGTGACAACTCAGATTTTTTATGAGTTGTCACAAATTAGATTATGTGGCAATCAAAGTGTTAACATGGGAGAAAAACAAGTTGTGATTTTGTTTTAATATATTATAAATAGATAAATAGAGAGTCAAAAAATACATTTGAAACACAAATTTAAGATTACATATTGTTACAGATGAGTAACTGAGGAAGTTGCAACATTTTGATCACATCTTCTCCCGATCTTTGAAGCCGCACATCTACTTCAATCAGACCTTTATTCAAGTATTGTTGAAAAATACTCCACATGACCTTCAAATCGTCATTTGTCTTCAACTCATAATTTTGATGAATTTGATCTTTCCTCCAGGGTCCAATGAAGGCGAACGATACTCGATCTTGACCACCCTTCGATTTTCTATATATTGCAAGAGAGAGTGAAGTGTCGTAATCAGACCAGTGAGAGGCGTATCATCGGAGACTCGGAACTGAAGTGGTGGCATGTTACCATTGAAGTAGACAAAAGCAAGGTGGAGATATGTTTAAGTCAACTCTATTTTGTGGTGTGTGATGTTGAAGAAATAGTTTGGACCATCTACTTATAGAAAATTTAAAGTAATATGGACCAAATATTACTTATCCAGCGAATAGGGAAAGTTTCAGATATACACATCCAAAATATCCCTTGTGTTGTTTTTTTTATTAAATATGAATGCTATTTCGACATGTATATCTTAAACATCCCATGTGTTGCTTTTTTAAAATAGATGACGGTTATTTCAAATATGTATGTATGAAACATGTAGAAACGAAATAAAAATGTGATTTTTACAAAATAAGTATTGCACACAATTGAAAATAATTAAAATGGTAAACGTAAACATTGATAAAATTTTTAATAGATATGTTATATATGTATTGAATCATCTAGAATTTACATTTTCCACAACAATACATTCAAAAAATAGTTCGGTTCAATCACATATTAAAATGCACCGAACATATTCTCATCGCTTAAATCTAAAATTGAAACTTTCTTCAACGTCTCCCTATTTGATTCTCTTTCATCATAAAATTATTAGTAAAAAATTGAATAATAACGAGAACAAGTTTATTATTGATTCAATTATTTGTAAATGATGTCAAAATAAAAATAATATTTATAAAGAAAAATAATATTATTGATTCAAATATTTTTGATATATCAAATTGTACATGTTAGTATTATTTTTATACAATTAAATAAAATAAAAAATAAATATGTTTTAAATAATGTAGAAATCTAAACACGGGGAAAATTTATTTATTGAAGTTAGTAATATTTATTGATACAATTAAAATAATATTTTTAAATATTATTTTGATAAAATTACTTCTTTTAACACTAATAATTTTTTTTGGTAAAATAATCCAATTTCTCATTTTTATATTCTTAATATATTTTAAACACACGTATCCGTGCAATCGCACATGTATTTAGATCAAAGTTTATACGAACACACAGATTACGATATTTTATGTACATTTAAAAAAAAGAAAAAGGAAATACGTTTAAAATCATATATAAATCTAAACACGGATACCGTAGACTTTATATTTTTTGATGTTACTAATATTTATTTATACAATTAAATTAAATAGTTTCAAATAATATTTTGATAAAAATAAATTCTTCCAACAATACTAATTGTTTTTGGTAAAATAATTTTATTTCTCCTTTTTATATTCTTATTATATTTTAAAACACCAGTATCCGTGTGAGCGCACATATAAATATATTTAAAATCATTTATGAATTCAAACACATGATAAATAAATTAGTTTTTAATTATTTATGTTACTCATATTTTTATTTTGAAATTATTTTTAATTTAAAATATAATATTTTACAGATAATATATGAAAACTTGAAATATATATTAGTGTTGTAAAATAATTATGGTAAAATGATTTTTTATTTCTTTTAAAAACATGTCTTTCTTTTAAAAATAATAATTTTTTTTGTAAAACAATTTAATTTTTATTACACTTTGAAAATAAAAATCTGCATATCACACCAATACCCGTGCGAATGCAAATGTAATATACCAAAATCTATACAAACGCACGGGTAATATACTAGAATTCGTGAGAACGCACTGGTAAACATACCAAAATTCGTGCAAACATATCAAAATTTGTGCAAACGCACAAATTATTACTTTTTTTTTTGCAAATAAAGAAAATAAAAGTAAAATAATATATTAATCCAAACACACACAAAAATTTGTTGTTTTTCTAATTATTTTTGTATCTAATTTTTTTTATTTTGGAATTATTTTAAATTTAAGATATAAATCTTTTAAATATATATATATATATATATATATATATATATATATATATATATATATATATATATATATATATATATATATATATATATATATATATATATTTATATATAATATTGATGTACAACAATTTTGTTTTTTATTTTAAATTTATCTGTTTTTATAAATAATAAACTATTTTGGTAAAATATTTTTTTTTCTCATTTACATTTTAATTATATTTTAAAAACAAAAATATACACTTCATTTATATTCTTACACTTCATTTTTATTAAACACGTGCGGAAGATACTTACATTAAAAATTTATATTTTGTGCTTATTATATTTCTCAACTCTGCCATAACTTTGTATTTGAAATAACATTAAACATCTAATAAATAAATTATTTATATTATTTTTCTCAACATAAAATTAATATTATTTTTTTTTGAACATACAATTGTGGGATAAATTTTGTTGTTGAATTATATTTTTTTCTACTATTTATTTTTTTAAAATTAAATAAACTAATATGTGTGGTTTCAACATTTTTGTTATTATATAATATGATAATTTTTTTTAGATATTTTATTATAAATTAAATATTTAGTTTAAAACATATTTTCAAACCATCGATATACCCTTGCAAACGCACGGGTATCCGATTAGTTTATAGAAAGTGGAGAGAAAATGTTGTATCCGAATTTTTGCCCCTAAGATTCTCTCATACTTCATACAATTGCATTGCACAAAGATCATAAATGGTCTCTGTCTCTCTCTCTCTCTCTCTCTCTCTCTCTCTCTCTCTCTCTCTCTCTCTCTCTCTCCTATCTTTAGGTTTGCCCTCAGGAAATCACCAAGCACCTTGTGAATGTGTTTATTTCTTGTGTGTGATGATTGATACTTGGCTAATCATGATGTGTATATCATTGGTTTCCTAGATGTTGTGATGTAGGTGGATGGTGACTAGTTTCTTATTCAAGGAGTCAATAGGTTCATGTGTTCATTTCCATGCCTTCTCTACTCAATTCTCAAGATTTTGAAAGAATTGTCTCTCATTGAAGACTTCTCTTGTCATCAACTATGGCCTCTTATCTTGAGTGTCTGCTTCATGATTGAAAGAGATCATCTAATTTGAAGAATTCTCCATCCTATGGCCATTTATCTTGAAATTTGGTTTTTGGACTTTTGAGGACTATATCATGGTGCTTGGATGAAGTTTGTGGATTATTTCAAAGCCATTTGATTATTAAAAGGGCTTCTAATATGAATATGCTTTGATCCAAGGAGTTTAAGTGATGAGAAGATTGTTTTGGAGGTCTATGATTGCCAACTCTCTAGATTGATACTTCATCTATCTTGTATGACTTCAAAGGATCAAAACTTAGTAATCCATTGTCTCCTTGAGCTCATTATTCTTTCACAATGAAGCTAAGGATATCTAATACAACTTAGTTCAATTGGTGGGAACAGAAAATGCATGGAAATTTGCCTAAGAAGTCAAAAGATTACAAGTCCTTGATGAATTTCTCAATTTTTTATCAATCAACGTCAAGAGACCATATCTTGATCATCATTTATCACCTTGACGTCATTCTTTTTGCACAACAATCTTGAGGATGTCAACTTTATCTCTATTTAAGTTTCAAAGATTGAAAGTATTTGGAAGTTGCTTGAAGAAGTCAAAAGATTATAGGTTATTTCACAAATTTTCCTCAATATCACAAGGCCATAAGTTTCTCAATTTTTAGAGTTTTTGGTTGGTTCTTTTTCCAAAATGCTCTTCGAGAGATCTACTCCATTTCATATTTGAATGGAAAGAGCAAATTTTGAATGGAAGACCATGTTTGAATTAAAAATATTATAAGTCATTTTTTGCCAAACTTAGAAATTTTTCTAAGTGTGAAAAAGTCAATTTGTTTTTGGTGATTTCAAAGGATAATAAATTCTAGATCAAGATGTCAAATGCTACTTTTCAAAGTGTATTGTAAACCTTGTAATCTCAACTTTCCAAAGAGCCCGAGGTTGTGCCATACAGGTCCTTGAGCAATAAGCCATACATGTTTGAAAGAGGCTCCATGTCATCCAATTTTGCTTCAAATAAGAAAATTTACAACATGTAAACTTGGATTACAAGGAGAATTACTCAAAGTTTAGATGCTAAACATGTTTAACTAATTGCCTAGATGCGTTTTGATGCAAATTACACTTGAAATGAGGTCGTTTTGCACAAATTTACCACAATTCCTTCTCATTTTCATCACCACTCACTCTTCTATAAATAGAGGATCATTCCTCACTCATTTGCTCAAGCTTTGATAGCCAAAAAATCTCTGCCAAATTTCCTTCATAACCAAATTTTGTGCAACTTCGAATTCATAGTTAGACCACTTCAAGTTTGAAATTAACCACTCATTCTTCTTCCTTGAACCTCACTGAAGCTAATAGAACAAGAATCATGCCTGGAAGCTTCCTGTATCGTGCTATCCAAGTCCAGTTTCAAAGCTCTGAAAGTGAACTTCTTTTAGGTAGGAATCTTCATCAAATAGTGTCAAATCAAGTTCTATTATATTCTCCTCCTCTCCCGGATCCTTGTGATATTCACCATTTGTATTTTCATCAAGTATTGACTGAGAATTTCATCAAACTCGTGCTCGCTATTATTTGAGTTTTTTCCAAATTAATCCTTGCTCGTTTTAAATAAATTTTTTGCGAGGGTACCATTAGAATTATCTTGAAGAGACGAATCTAATGGTACCGGTCTGAGGAATTAATTTTACAGTTTGAGGAACTCCAATTTTGGAGTGGCTGGAGGTTGAAGATGATGACATGTCTCATCTCAATCAATGAAAACACGCCATATTATTTTTTCAAATTGGATCCGGTGATAACGCCTTACCATACATGCGTCTCATATGCCTTTGGATCTGATTACTTTTGTGAGTCAACAACAATCCAACGTGTGACATTAATTCTTGTTTTATTTTTTAATTTTTAAATCTGGTGTGAAAACCAAGGAGGTCTATATCAAGCACAGTGCGTGTGATCCCTTGGATCTGATTACTCGTGCGTTTTGATTATAATCTAATGGTCCATATTGTTTGGCATTTTTTTTTTGGAAAAAAGAAACTTTATTAATCCAATTTTTTTTTACAAACAGAGCGATCACAAGGATCCAGCCACACACCAAGAGCTAAAGATACAAGATCAACCCACTAGAGGGGAAGCATAAGGTTAACTATTCTATCCTTAAGCTTATTACAATGCCAACCTCTAAAAACTATTTTGTCAATAATTTCCTTAACTACAAATTTGTAGTCTTTAAGGCCCCCAAAACTAATCTCATTACGATACATCCAAGAACCATAAACAGTCTCGGAAATTGCAAGACGAAGAAGACAAGCTTTCCAACCTTTGTCTTTCCCATGCTTAATCATCCAAAGCAATTCATTGTCCCAGCTGGTGGGAGTATGCTGAATTTGCAACCACAAAAGAACATCTTGCCAAATATTGTTTGGTTTTTTATTTTATTTTTTGATTTTATATTTTAAATATTTTAAACTTCAAAAAATCATGGAAAATTCATTTTTGACTAAAAAATTATGAAAAAATTTACAAAAATATTTTGAATTATTATCTTTCTGATTTTTATTTTTTTCATAATTTGATTTTTCAGATTTGATATTTTTTATGATTTTTCTCTTTTATTTGATATTTTTAATTCTTTAAAAATATTGTTTGACATTTTAAAATTCTGGAAAAATTATGGAAGGATCCAATGGTTATTTGACAAAAATTGGTGACCTAATTTTATTTTTATTTTTAATTTTACTATTTTGTGCAATTTTTTGTTCATTTCACCTTTTATTTTATTTTCTAAAAGTATTTTCTAACTTTTAGAAATTCTAAAAAAAATTTGTCAATATTTGTTGACCTCTGTTTGACCTTGGGTAGTTTTCTTGGAATTTTATTTTGATGAAAAAATACTATTTATGTATTTCGTCAATAAAATCCAATTAAATAACCTAATTTCAAATTTACTTTTAATACTTTTTTATTTTTATTTCATTTTGCTGACTTTTGGGTCTATTTGGAGTCATACATTTCCTCAACATCAACGAAATTTGGGTGTTGATAGGTCTCTTGACCAAATCCACCAAGAAATATGGTTAATTTTGACGAAGTTAGACCAAGTAAATTCATCTGACACAAAGTAAATTTGTAACTATTTTCTTCTTCTCCATCTTATTTTTCTTTTGTCCCGATTCGGAAAAAGTGATCAATTGGTGGCATGATCTTTAATGTTCAAACATAAGCCCCAAAGGATGACTTGAGCTTTGATTTTGGTTCAACATTGTCATACCCCAATTTTTGACCTAATATACCACCTCACATATGCATCACTGCATCACTAACAGTTCAGAACAGAATAAATCGGGTGTGGCTTCTACAAGTCAAAATCAGGGTTTCATCAATTTTTTCATCTGATCAAGAGATAATCAATTAGGGTTTGAGTCTCCACTCAACTCAATTGATCTATCTTAATCAATCATCAGCAATTGATCTTCAGGTTCCCAATTTTTTCTCATGATCTATCAAGGATCGACCAATTAGGGTTTTTGTCGAGGATAAGGAATTACTGATTTTCTGATCAATGAATGACTTTTTTGTTTGGAGATTGATCTTTATATCTTCAATACAACATCTTGACCTAATTTCTTGATTCAAAACATCACAGAAGTTCACATTTTTCATCAGTCAATTTCTGGATCATTTGATGAAATTTCATTTGCATTGAAAAGTCAAACTCTGACTTTTGGTCAACTTTTTCAAGATAAAACTTTTTCAATCATCAAAATACTTCAAATGATCCATCATGATCATAAAAAATCAAGAAATTTGGAAAAGTCAACAAAAAGTCAAAATTTTCAACACTTAGAAAATTTTTAAGTGTTAAAAATTTCATGTTTTTTCCTACTTTCATGGCATTTTTTCACATAGTTCCATTTGGAATTAGAAAAAACTCAAAACATGAAAGTTGTAGCCCTTGTTACAAGATTTCCAAAATGTACAAGAACTTGCAAAACCATCTTGTCTAGCTATACTTTTGATTTTGAAACATAAAGCTCCAAAAGCCATGGATTTCAAGTTCATACTTCAAAATTATAGGTCATTTTTTGCATTTTCTCCTTCTAGATGCCTTGTCATCATTTAGAGGTAGCTAGTAACTGATAAATATCAGCTTGAATGATTGAAGATAGGATTGGATCAAAGAAGGAAACTTAACCATGGTTAAAGAAAGTAACTTTTGCATTAAATGCAAAAGATTTCATTATGACCTCTTAACCAAGTTGCAAGTTTCCTTCAATAATTTTTGCCAAATCATTCAGTTTTCTTGGCCTATAAATAGAGGTCATGTTTTCAAATCGAAACTACATCAAAGCTATGCAAGAACAAGCTTTCACTTTTCTTTCTTGAATTTCAAGTTACATAGTTCAAAAGTGAGGATTTTGCACTTTTGCAAATCTTGTGAAAAACTGTGAGAAATTTGGTGTCTAACATGTTCTAAACTCTAATTATAACTTGTTTGAAACTTAAAATCAACCCAAGAACAACTAAAACTCAGAATTGCTTTTCAAATTTTTAAACTTGCAAAAACTACCTTAACTTTCAAACTGATATTTGGCTCGAGCTAGTCTTGATTTTATCATTTGAACATCATCCACATGCTTCATATGAATGATACAAACCATCATCCTTGACCTGTAACACCTCTAACCAAGAACTCGAATTTCACTTCAAGGAACTGCAGTTGGACTTGGGTGGAACAATCCAGGACATTTCAAATCGAGCTAAGCATCCAGATACCTTCCATAGAATCCAGTGAAGCTATAGCAATCCTCAAACATCAACTGGAAACACTCCTTCGAAGAATTCGATCTCAGCTTCAAGAGGTAAGTTGCTCAATTTCAGACTCTTTGATTGGCTTGGCCGTTTTGTTTCTACACCTTCACTGATCCTTAACCCTCAATCAATTGATCAATTCCATGATCATACACGATTTCAATTTGATTTTTAGGAATTAGGGTTCTTCGCGTTTCTGGGAAAATTAATCATGTTTAACTAAAAATAAATGAAATTAATCATCACCATCATGTTCTTGATTAAATTTCGAGCAACTTTCATGTTTACAACTTTCAAAATCATTAAGAAACAAGGAAGTTATGAAATCAAAGGATTGAAGAAGATGAAGAACATGTTCGCGCGTGTTTTTGGTTTTCTAGATTTTTGAATTTTTAGTTTATAATATAATTAATTGGAATGGGATAAATGAACGGATGTATTGCCGCCCCAGCGGTTTCCAGCTCACCTTTAAGTCACTTGCCTTGCCTTGCCCAATGGTCCCGGGTTCGAATCCCCTTGGGACCATTTTGTCAAAAATTTTTGTTTTCTCTTCACATTTTTTCCCAAACTTTAACACTTTCAAAACCCAATCAAAACTCCTCATTTTGAGGTGATTTTTTGCACACTTGTCATTTAACATGTCTATTTTATGATGATGTCAAAAAAATCCAAAAATATTCTCTTTTGATTACATTTTTATTGAGCCGAAAACGAGACATTTTAAGTACGTTTCAAGCACTTTTCAAAGATGTTTTTTTCAAACTTTCGAAGCTCGAATCTTTTCCAAACTTCTTGTGGATATATTTCATCTTTCAAAAACACTTTCAAGATCTTTTCAAAACATTTCATCAAACTTACACATTCTTTTTTCCATGATCGACTCGATTTGAAGATAAAACCGAACCCATTTTTCCTCGAACTTCTTAATCGATCATGGGCCTCCCTCACGGTGTAAGTCCCAATTCTTTTTATGTACTTACATATTTCCTTGTACATATCCAATTCTTTTATGTACATATCAATTTTTACTTGTACATAATACAGATACCTTCATAAATATTCAAGTATAGCAAACTTTCGTTCATTTATTCGCTTGTTTACACACCATTTCCATTGGTATTAAGAGGAGCATTATTCCCGGTGAAACTGCTTTTAAACCAATGGGCCTCCCTTACGGTGTAAGTCCCAACCCTCCTATGTACATACATATTTCCTTGTACATAAATACTCATTCGTGTACATATTCACTCCCTTGTACACAACCAAACTTGTAAATAATCAAGTTACGCTCGTTTTAAACGCACGTTTTACACACTTGTTTATATTTCCTTCATAAACTCTTGTAAATAAACATTACACACTTGTTTATATTTCCTTCATAAACTCCTGTGAATAAACTTCATACACTTGTTTATATAACTGTCTAGTTATAACATGACAACTAGTCTAACAATTAAGTTCCCCGCAGAGTTTAGCCTCCTCTTGGGCTTTGTACAAGATAACTCATTCATCTGAGTTCAGCCTCCTCTTAGGATTCATATAAGAAAACTCATTCATCTGAGTTTAGCCTCCGCTTAGGCTTCATATAAGACAACACTCCCCTGCTGAGTCAGCCTCCTCTTGGGCTTCGTTCAAAAGAACTCCTCATTGAGTTTAGCCTTCTCTTGGGCATTAAACAAGAAAGAGACCAGGAAATCTCTTAACAGCCTCCTATTGGGCTTCCAATACAAAGAATCACCCGCGCTAGGATAGAACCCTGAGAGTATGATTTCTCGGTGAAATCGCTCTTCAAATCCTAAGAGGATGGTTTCCCGGTGAAACCACTCTTAAAGCCAAAGCCAACCATACCCTATAGCTTCCTCTTGAGCTTCATACAAGGACCCTCGATGACCTTCGATGACCCTCAATGACCCTCGGAATGCCTCCTCTTGGGCTTACAATACAAGGACCCATGGGCTTCTTAAAGCATCCCTTTAATCCAATCAATTTCTCCTCGAGATTTAGACGTTTATCATATCTATGGAAGAAGTATCTCATCTATCACATCACATACAATCAAAAACTTTTCAAACTCTTTTCAAACAAAAACATCTCTTAATCTGTAAGTGGTAACGCTTGTACACTCAAGAAAAACACCCGATGCTTACAATTAAAAGATTCAATCATTTTTCAAACATCTTTATTAACTCGTAAGTGGTAACGCTTGTACACTCAAGAAAAACACCTATAACTTACGATGAAAGATTAAATCAATCAATCCTTTCAAAATGTATGTGATGAAATAGATTAGATACATTTTTCATTAAGAGGACATTTGCCTTTGTCTCTTAATAACATCCCGTTGCTTCCACTAGCATAAGTGGGAACTACGATTGCTCTGACTTTCTCAACATCCTTTTGAGAATACGTAGGCACAAGTTCTCATCCTTGCCGAGCAAATTTCTTTCTCCCTCAGACCAAACAAACCATAGATCCCTGTAGATCCGAGCTACAAATGCTCTGATTCCCACTAGGGGATATGTATGCAGAAGATCCACAGATCTTTGCGAGCACAATAATAACAAACACTAGGATCCCACATAATCTATCTTTCTTAAAATCCCAAAGGAGAAACTTTCCCAATCATAGAAATAGCAATTAAAACACACAAACATATCAAATATATTCATATATAAAGCTATAGATAACTATATATATTTAGGGTGCTCCATCTATTCCCTTTATATAACAATCCCCCTTACTCAGAATCTCCCCAATGCGTTGCGTCTAGTTTGCGCTAGTCGTTACGCATACCAATATCAATTGAGGGTATTTCAGCTTTCCCCTTTTTCATAATCATTAAATCATCTTTCTTGTGTTGAAAATAATAAAGCTTGATGCTCGCGGCATCTTTATAAACAAATCGAAAGAGTAAATCGTTTCGAGCCAGAGAATCCGAATTCAGATTCAATTCCCTCGCGCGTCACTTTTTAACGCGAACAGAAAAATGGCGACTCTGCTGTGGAGTACGCTAAATTTTGATTCTCAAAAAAAAAATGTGACTCTGCTCAAGAGCACCAAGCTTTTTTTGTTTTCAAAAAAGAAAAAAAAGGGTTAAGCTTTCATATGTGCATATGTTCGTTTCTCTTTATTGTGTGTTTTCGCGATTTTATCTGATGGAAAGAAATCCTAACCCGGATTTAAGAAACATTCTAAGATCTAGGTGGGGGTATAGTCCTATTAACTTGTGGGAAGTTTCAGTACTTACTAAGTTAATTTGAGATCCCTCTCTCAGTGGAGGTTGTCTTGGGAGTATTTGTGTTTAGCAAGTATTTGCGAAGACATTTTGCTTTCAAGAGAACTTACGAAGAAGCTGAGTGGCTGTAGGACACATAACCCATCCTGGCCATTTAAGATGTAGTGCAGAAATTATTCAGGCGTAAGCTTAGAATAGTTGTCATGCGAGACTACGATCAGGCGAGTTTTTCTTGAAAAATATTATTGGACTTCGAGTATTCAACAAATCCGATAATATTTCAAAGAGAAGCGTTGAACCTGTATTATTAGTAGAACCCGTTTCATAGATGAATAAGCCCTTAGAACTTACCCACGTTTGGTTCTTATCGTTGGCCTCATGCTCGTGACTTCAAACGCTTGAATATGTGTATAACCACTAACCATGTTTGTAGCATTCATGCATTCATTCAAAAGCTTCATTTCTCTTCCCATTTCCAAAGAATTTAGAGATTTTTCTTTGTAAATATTTTAGGTTAGAGTGATGGACGTCAGAGGAAGATTCACCAAGAAATACAGTTTTAGGATTCCTGATGTAGGAAAGTTAAAAGAGTTAGCATCCTTGGTAGAAGATCCCTCGGATTTCAGAAAACGCTATGGAACTCTTTTAATTGTCCTGAACACTAGCGTTGATGAAGGACTTCTCAAAACTTTCGTTCAGTTTTACGATCCAGTTTATCGCTGTTTCACTTTCCCTGACTATCAGTTGATGCCTACTTTGGAAGAGTACGCACACATCCTAGGTATCTCAGTATCAGATAAGGTGCCTTTCAATGGTTTGGAAGCCATTCCTAAGTCACCAGTCATTGCAACAATGACTCACTTAAAGAAATCTGAGATAGACAAAAACCTAACTACCAAAGGAAAACTCTTAGGACTAACTTCAAAGTTCCTAATGGAGAAGGCTCTTAAATTCTCTGAAGCCGGTAGTATGGTAGCCTTTGAAGCTGTTTTAGCTTTACTCATCTATGGATTGGTGTTGTTTCCCAACGTCCCAAGTTTCGTTGATATCAACGCCATAAGGATCTTTCTGATTGGAAATCCCGTTCCCACTTTACTTGGTGACACGTATTTCTCCATTCATCATAGGAATCGTCAAGGAGATGGAACTATTGTGTGTTGTGTACCTCTGTTTTTCAAATGGATTGCCTCACACTTTCCTAAATCTCCTATCTTCCGCGAAAACAAAGACAATTGGCATTGGTCTCGAAGGCTCATGTCTCTTACAAACGACGATATCCATTGGTATACCTTGGAAGACAATGAGATGGAAATCATTGAAAGTTGTGGAGAATTTGCCAATGTACCTCTCATCGGTACAAAAGGAGGAATCAACTACAACCCATTTCTGGCGAGATGTCAACTCGGGTATGCAAACTCCAGTAAACCTCTTATTTTTACAGTAGAAAGCTACTTCTATCATGAAGGGGAAGATTCTCAAGGTTTGAAAGCCAGAATGATCAGAGCTTGGCATTACTTCCGAAGGAAAGGAAAGGGTAATGCAAGGAATTGTGTAGCCATGGAAATCTACACTTCTTGGGTGAAGAAAAGAGCAAAGGAATTTCGAATGCCTTACGCTTATGAAGAACCCATGTTTTCAACAGCTTCCAAATCAACAATTTTTCCCGTCGAGACTATGGGAGAATACCAAGAAGCTTTGGCCAAGATGAGGCTTGAGAAAGAGGCTTTGGAAGACAAGTTCTTTAAAACTAATCTCGAAAATGAGAAGCTTAAGAAGCAGGTCAAAGATCATGAAAAGACGCTCTACTTCCAAGATGAATGGCTCATGGAGAAAGATGAGAAGATTCGTCAAAAAGATAACGCGATCAAAAGATACATCAAAGAAAGAAAAAGAAAGCTTGAGGAAATGACAACCAGCGATCCAGCTCCTGACGAGTGGAAGAAAGTCATCAGCAAGCTCAAAGTCGAGAAAGCTGAACTAAAAGCTCACTATGGGAAAGAAATCTTGAAGTTGAAGCTACATCAAGCCTTTGGATCTTCATCCGACGAGGACGATTAATTAGTTTAGATTGTAGTTTTATCATTTATTTTATCATTGTATGAGCTATGCTCAAAAACAAAAATTGTTGTAATCTTCTTCCAATAATTAATAAAATAAGTGTTTTCCATCCAAATATTTGCCAGAAATTTCTCTTTTAGCGTAAATTCTTTGGAAACTATTTTCTCTTTGCATTCATAATCATGCATCATACTTTGCATATTGAGTTTGTTGTTTAGAATCTTATCTTTTGGAATTTTTTCCAGAAAGAGAAAGATCGTCAAGCTACCGCGTCTTAGAGTTTCTCGACCACGTCCACAGCCAACTCGTACATACAATACTCGTTCAAAGAGAAGGAAAATAATGGAGGGTTTTGAACAAGAAAATATTGAGCTTTGTAGTACAGTGACAACACTTCAGGAAGAGGTGGAGAGACTCATTTCTTTGATAAGTTCATTGGCAACTATGCAAAGTCAGCAAGCAACATTGAGTAGTCAAAATCAAGCGACGATTTCTGAAATCACTACTACTCCAGTTTCAACTGTTGCAGCTAGTAGTCCACTCTTCAGTATGCCAGAAGGTTATCCATGGGGAATGCCTTTTAACTTTGGCATCGGATTTCGTCAACCTCTTTCTCAGGTGCAAGCAACCACGATCGAGGTTCCTACTTTACAGAACTCAACATTTACTCCGCAGCATGGAGCAACCTTTCCGCAAGTCACTATGACGGTTTCTCAACCGATCATGACCAACTCAGCTTCTGTAGTTCACACTACTGCGGACGAAGAAGTCTACCATAATCCAGGTGACCACACGAATACTCGTGGCTAGATGGAGAATCTCCAGGAACAATTCCATAAGATGCAGCTTGAGATTAAAACAATTCGTGGGAAGGAATTGTTTGGGAAGAATGCCCACGATCTGTGCCTAGTTCCTCGCGTAAGGATACCCGCTAAGTTCAAAGTCCCTGACTTTGAAAAGTATAAAGGAAATTCCTGCCCGCAGAGTCATCTTACGATGTACGCTAGGAAGATGTCTACGTATAATGACAATCACCAATTACTCATTCACTATTTTCAAGATAGTCTCACCGGTGCCGCACTGAAGTGGTACATGGGACTAGATAGTGCGAATATCCAGACATTCAATGACTTAGGCGAAGCCTTTGTCCAACAATACAAATTCAACTTGGACATGGCTCCAGATCGAGATCAACTCCGCTCCATGTCTCAGAAGGAAAAAGAGACATTCAACGAATACGCCCAACGTTGGAGGGAAATTGCTGCCCAAGTCAATCCGCCGTTAGAGGAGAAGGAAATGACCAAGGTTTTCTTAAACACTCTTGGCCCATTTTACTACGAATGCATGGTCGCCAGCGCTCCCGGAGATTTCACCGAGATGGTAAGCATGGGAATGCGACTAGAAGAAGGAGTTCGAACAGGACGCCTAGTCAAAGAGATAGGATCTTCTAGTGGAATCAAGAGGGTTGGAACCAGTTTTCCAAAGAAAAAGGAACATGACATAGGAATGGTATCCCGAGGGAAACCAAGGAAGAATGTCAATCAACAACAATAGGTAGCTACCATAGCGCCAATTGTTAATACGAGTTCAAATACAGGAATTGCTCCGCAGTTCCAGCAAACTCAACAGCCTCGACAGCAGGCTCAGCAGTTCAACAATCAGAACCGTGCACCTCGGGTCTCGCAGTTTGATCCAATTCCAATGACGTACACGGAATTATATCCTGCATTAATAGAAAGGAACCTTGTGCAAACGAGGTTACCACCTCCAATACCAGAAAATTACCATGGTGGTATAAAGCAGACATGTCTTGCCCTTTTCATCAAGGGGCACTGGGGCATGATCTCGAGCATTGCATAGCACTAAAAGCTGAAGTACAAAGGTTAGTAAGGACTAATCTTCTCTCCTTCAGGAACACAAATCCAAATGTGCAAGCAAATCCACTTCCCAATCATAGTAGACATACCGTGAATTTGATACTAAGGAATACAGATCGGTATCTTGTCACAGATGTGAATATGATAAGAGAAAGTTTGGTACAGCTCCATGATACATACAGTACAATGGGCGCTTTCACTAAACATGACTACACAGCATGCATAATCTGTTTCAAGGATTTTCGAGGATGTCCAACTGTGAGAGCAGACATTCAACGGTTAATAGACATTGGTGATATACAGATCTTCAGAAACAGAAACGACTATGACGTGAATACATTAGGGAATTTCCCGCATGAGCTTTAAGTCTCAGATATCAACTCGGAAATTCCCGAAGTAAACGTCATTATCCCCTGTTTCAACGTACCCAAGTGTGTGGAAGTTGAATATAACGGTCCAAAAGCTCCAGAGTCTCCTTTGGTGATCTGTCTACCTGGTCCTGTTCCGTACAACTCTAACAAAGCAATTCCCTATCAATACAATGCAACCATGATAGAAGATGGGAAGGAGAAACCCATGTCAACTCTTTCAACTGATGTTAACATAACTGAAATTGGACGAGTAACGCGAAGTGGACGTGGTACATACTACGTTGCCCCCAAAGTAACCCATTGTTCCCACTGTTGGACAAAATCCAGTTAATACACCTCCCGAGAATCCCATGAGGATTCTCGTTGGTAATCCAAACATAAACGTTGGTCCGCCTGATGGAACCAAAGTTAACTCAGATTTCGATGAAATTTTGAAGCTAATCAAGAAAAGCGAGTACAGAGTTGTGGATCAGCTGATGCACTCATTCCAAAATTTTGATACTATCTCTACTTCTGAATTCCGAAGCCCACCGAGAAGCTCTGATGAAAGTACTAGATCAAGCTTACGTAGATCACGACGTGACTACAGATCAATTTGGTGGAATTGTGGGCAACATAACAACTTGCAACAATTTAAGCTTCAGGGATGAAGAACTCCCAGAGGAAGGAAAAGATCACAATCTGGCTCTGCATATCTCAATGATTTGCCAATCAGACTCTCTGTCCAATGTATTAGTGGATACCGGTTCATCCTTGAATGTAATGCCAAAAACGACTCTCGCTCGGTTATCTTACAAAGGAACACCGATGAAATTTAACGATATAGTGGTAAGAGCCTTTGATGGGTCAAGGAAATCTGTTATTGGGGAAGTCGACCTTCCAATGACGATTGGTCCGCATACCTTCCAAATCACCTTCCAAGTCATGGATGTGCCAGCTGCTTACAGTTGTTTTCTAGGAAGACCATGGATACACGAAGCAGGAGCAGTGACATCCACTCTCCATCAAAAGCTAAAATTCACAGCAAATGGGAAGCTAGTAACCATCACCGGTGAACAAGCTTTACTAGTAAGCCATTTATCCAGCTTTTCTTTCATCACAGCCAACGACGTTGAAGGGACACAGTTCCAAGGACTTTCGTTAGAAGATGAATCTACAAGCAAAAGCAGATCGTCTATCTCCTCTTACAAAGAAGCAGCGCAGATAGTAAAAGATGGTAATGCTGCAGGTTGGGGACAGGTAATAAAACCTGTCAACAACGAGACAAAGGTCGGGCTCGGGTTTGCTCCAGTATTTCCTAAAGACAATCAAAGGGATGAAGCTCTTCGCCCAATCAGAGAAGTATTCCACAGTGTGGGGGTTTCTTAAACCCTGTTCTTCAAGAGGTTAACGTTCTTACCAATGAAGGTGATGAAGACGATCTCTCTGGATCCGAAGAATGGAGCACTTATCTTACCAGCTCTGAATATGTGTCTTAGGAAGAATTGTACGCACCGTTCTATCCTCCGACTGACCAATTTGAAGGCATGTCCTTACAAAAGAATGAGAATGAAAATCCACCTGTCCCTTCTGAAGTTTGGGATACCTTGGGAGAACCAAGTGGAAAGTTTGACTACATGGTGAAATACACTACACCTGAAAGCTCAAAAATCAGAATTGAAGACATCCAACCAACTGGATGGGATGATCCTTTTGAGTATCCTAGTCAACCAGAAGAGTTATACACATCTTCGCAATCTCATCATCAGATTGAGGTTCCGAATGAAGATCTCTGCTTTAACGCGCCTGTGGAGTTTGTTAAAAAAGATCTTAACTATCACTACATCAACGTGATTACTAAAGATCAGGGATACGATTCTGGAAACGAATTAGAAAGCGTTGCAGACAATGAGTCTCTTCACTCAGAAGATTGGAAAGAACATCCCCAGAATTCAACACGAATGCCAATGGAAAGTACATATGCTGTGTTCCATGCTCCTCGATCTATCAATCAAGCCGAAGAAGATCACTTCAGCAGCACAAAAGGCAAGGTCAACCGTCCAGAGTCTTCAAGGCCTGTTCGACCAACGACCAAAGTCTATTCAAGAACTAAGCCAAGTGGAAAACTACCAGATTTTCTTGACATCCAAGGAGTTCGCTACTATTGGAAGCCTGTTGAAGTTCAGACTAATGTTCATAGTTCTAAGTAGTTTATTTTGCTTTTGTTTTGAACTCTCGCCTCGCCCAAAGCGAAGAGATGTTTTATAGGGTTTAGATTTTAAATAATTTCTCTTTGTCTTGCCCAAGACAAATGAGTTTGTATTTAGGGCCCTGTTTCATATTGTGAATCATAAATAAAACGCGTTGTTTTGATTCCACATTTTGTGTTTGTTTTTCGTTTTTACCCTTTTCTTGGAAATGATAATCCTAAAAAACCCAAATAAAAACAAACAAACAAAAAATAATAAATAATAAAAGATCTGCATACACTTTCACATTAACTTTTTTTCTAAAAAAAAGAGAGAAAAGTTAATTAATAAAAAATAAATCAAATATGCAGATTAGCAGATGGACAAATCCATTGAACGCAATAACTCTATACGCTCTCCCAACATTGAAATCCCCAGTGAAGTCGCCGAGGAAGAAGTTGAAGAAGAGATCCCGGATGAGATTTCTCGACTGCCTAAGCACGAGGAAAGAATCATTCAGCCTCACAAAGAGCCTTTGGAAGCAATCAACTTAGGTTCCGAGGAAGACAAAAAAGAAGTAAACATCGGAGCTCTACTTGACAGCAGCGTCAAAGGCAAACTGATAGATATTCTCAAAGAATACGACGATGTGTTTGCTTGGTCTTACCAAGACATGCTAGGTTTAGATACCAGCATTGTGGAGCATCATTTGCCATTAAAACCGGAGTGTCCGCCAGTTAAATAAAGACCGAGAAGAGTTCACCCAGAAATGGCCGACAAAATCAAAAAGGAAGTTCAAAAGCAGCTCGACGCAGGTTTCCTCGTCACCTCTGAATATCCTCAATGGCTAGCCAACATAGTACCTGTCGCAAAGAAAGACGGAAAGGTCAGAATGTGTGTTGACTACCGGGACTGGAACAAAGCTAGTCCAAAAGACGATTTCCCACTACCGCATATCGACATGCTAGTGGATAGTACCGCAAAGTTCAACGTCTTTTCCTTCATGGACGGTTTCTCTGGTTACAATCAGATCAGAATGGCTCCCGAAGACATGGAGAAGACATCCTTCATCACGCCATGGGGCACATTTTGCTACAAAGTAATGCCGTTTGGATTAAAGAATGCAGGCGCAACTTACCAAAGGGCGATGACTACTCTCTTTCATGACATGATGCACAAAGAGATCGAAGTCTACGTAGATGATATGATAGCAAAGTCTGACACTGAAGATGAACATATAGACTATCTCTTAAAGTTGTTTCAACGACTAAGGAAATTTCAGCTCCGCTTGAATCCTAACAAATGCACCTTTGGGGTAAGATCTGGAAAACTCCTAGGTTTCATCGTTAGTCAAAAGGGAATTGAAGTGGACCCTGACAAAGTCAAAGTTATTTAAGAGATGCCTACGCCACGTATGGAAAAGCAAGTAAAAGGATTTCTTGGACGATTGAATTACATCTCCAGATTTATCTCTCAGATGACTGCTACCTGTGGGCCGATATTCAAGCTTCTCCGCAAAGATCAAAAGGTTGTGTGGACAGCCGATTGCCAAAAAGCATTCGACAGTATCAAGGAATACCTGTCAGAACCATCAATACTGATCCCTCCAGTTGAAGGAAGACCGCTAATCATGTACCTTACCGTACTAGAAGAGTCCATGGGCTGCGTACTTGGACAGCAAGATGACACCGGTAAGAAGGAGCATGCCATTTATTACCTGAGTAAAAAGTTCACAGACTGTGAAACTCGTTACTCAATGCTTGAGAAAACATGTTGCGCTTTGGTGTGGGCTTCAAAACGTCTCCGCCAATACATGATCAATCACACGACTTGGTTAATCTCCAAAATGGATCCAATCAAGTACGTCTTTGAAAAGCCTGCCTTAACAGGAAGAATTGCTCGATGGCAGATGCCGTTATCTGAATATGACATCCAGTACCGTGCTCAAAAAGCGGTCAAAGGAAGCATTCTAGCCGATCACTTGGCTTATCAACCGATCAACGAATACAATTCTCTCAAGTTTGACTTCCCTGATGAGGATGTTATGTACTTAAAGATGAAAGATTGTGACGAACCGCTACCTGAAGAAGGTCCTGATCTAGAATCTAGATGGGGCTTAATTTTTGATGGAGCAGTTAACGTTTTTGGCAAGGAATTGGGGAAGTCATCATCACTCCCGAGGGTTCTCATATCCCATTTTCCTCCAGATTGCTATTTGATTGCACCAACAACGTCGCAGAATATGAAGCTTGTATCATGGGTATCGAAGAAGCCATCGACTTGAGGATCAAAATCCTTGACATATATGGAGATTCAGCCCTTGTGATCAATCAAATCAAAGACAAGTATGAAACTCATCATCTTGGTTTGATTCCCTACAAAGATTATGCAAGACGTTTGTTGACTTTTTTCAACAAAGTTGAACTGCATCATATCCCTCGAGAACAGAATCGAATGGCAGACGCCTTGGCTACTCTATCTTCCATGTTCAAAGTCAACGATTGGAATGATATGCCCAGAATCCGTATCAGACGCCTTGAAAGACCTGCATACATATTCGCAACTGAAGCAGTCTTCGATGATAAATCGTGGTTCCACGATATCAAACGTTTCCTTCAAACACGAGAGTACCCGCTCGGGGCATCGTACAAAGATAAGAAAACTCTAAGGAGACTTGCCAGGAACTTCTTCCTGAACGAGGATGTGCTATACAAAAGAAACTTCGACATGGTTCTGCTCAGATGCGTCGACAGACAAGAAGCAGACACGATCATCCATGAAGTGGATGAAGAGTCCTTTGGAACCCATTCAAATGGGCATGCAATGTCTAGGAAAATCTTGAGAGCAGGATACTATTGGATAACGATGGAATCTGATTGCTGTAAACATGTCAAGAGATGTCACAAGTGCCAGATCTACGTAGATAAGATCCATGTGCCACCAACTCTACTTAACATTCTCTCCTCTCCGTGGCCTTTCTCCATGTGGGGCATCGACATGATTGGAATGATTGAACCTAAAGCGTCCAACGGACATCGCTTCATTCTAGTGGCTATTGATTACTTCACCAAATGGGTCGAAGCAGCATCTTTCGCCAACGTCACAAGACAAGTGGTTGTGAGGTTCATCAAGAACAACCTCATTTGCCGATATAGAGTTCCAAGTAAGATCATTACAGATAATGGATCGAACTTGAACAACAAAATGATGAAAGAACTGTGTGAGGAATTCAAGATCGAGCATCATAACTCATCTCCTTACCGACCAAAGATGAACGGCACCGTTGAAGCTGCCAACAAGAACATCAAAAAGATTGTCCAAAAGATGGTCATCACCTACAAAGACTGGCACGAAATGCTGCCATTTGCTCTGCATGGGTATCATACTTCAGTACGCACTTCAACAGGGGCAACTCCTTTTTCTCTAGTATATGGCATGGAAGCAGTCCTCCCCGTAGAAGTTGAGATTCCTTCAATGAGAGTTCTCATGGAAACTAAGTTATCTGAGGCCGAATGGTGTCAAAGCAGATACGACCAGCTGAACTTAATCGAAGAAAAGCGTCTGACCGCTCTATGTCATCGACAATTATATCAAAGAAAGATGAAGAAAGCCTTCGACAAAAAGGTCCGACCTCGTGAATTCCGAGAAGGCGACCTCGTGCTTAAAAAGATTCTGTCTTTTCAACCAGATTCTAGGGGCAAATGGACTCCTAATTACGAAGGCCCATACATCGTCAAAAGAAGCTTTTCTGGCGGTGCTATGACTCTCACAACCATGGAAGGTGATGAACTCCCGCATCCTGTGAATGCTGCTTCAGTCAAGAAATACTTTGTCTAAAAAAAATGAAAGAACAGCTCGGTAAGTTGAAAACCCGAAAAGGGCGGCTTAGGCAAAAATGAGCGTCTCGGTGGACTGAAAACTTGAAAGGGTGGTCCAGGCAAAAATTAGAGACAATAAACAAAAATTATCCTGATAGATTGAAAACATGAAAAGGCAATCTAGGCAAAAAAATAAGGATACAAAAAAAAATGATGACAGAGAGTAACTGCATCAGTCCGTACTTCGTCAACCTGAAGAATCTTCCATCAACGGATCTTCAATCAAATCTTCTGAAGCAACAAGCACAGTTGGAATTCAAAGTTGTTAGGGATAATAGCGGTTATTTGCTTTCAATGTAGCCTTTTCCCCAATAAATTATCATTTCCAACTCTTGTAAATAGCTCATGGAATCACGCCTTTGGCTGATTACCATTCTATCAATAAATTTGAGCCTTGTGCCCATTTGTTTGCAATTCTTACTTTATTCTGTTTTGAAAAATAACGCTTTTTTTTTTGTGAAAATCACTTTTGAAACAACTAAAAAAGTTTAAAATGAATTTTTACTTCAAAATTTTGAAATAAAAGCAAAATTTTCCTTTGAACTATGAACACGGAAAGAACTTCAACAGTTTCTCCATGAGTGTTTTGACCTCTGAAAGATAAAACAACTGCTGAGAAGTCTTCTTCTCCTCAAAAGAGAGCATCAAAGGACGGTATTCTTATCCAAAAAGAATTCCCAACAAGGTTGCCATAGAAATGCCTTTTTCGGAAAGTTTAAAGCATGCAACTCAGATTCATCATCAGTAACGTCTACGCCATTGCTGCAGATTTTGCTGAGTATTTGTTTGAACTGTGACGTAGTCCTTTTCCCAAACACCCTTTTTGTTATCTTGTCAAGTATCGTCAGCATGCATATGACATTCATAACATTAATCATTCATACATAATAGCATCAGTAATGCATTCCTGCATTTCTCAAATGTTTGCTTCAATATCACTTGTTTAGGATTGCATTTGCTCCCAAGAAAAAAACAAGTGTGGGTGTGTCATCTTTCCAGTAGATTATCCCCAAACAGAAAAATTCATATTTTTTCTCCTATTCCCCAGTTGAGATCATTCCTCATTGGGAACAAAGTCTTGATTGACTGTTTTTTCCAGTTCATTCTTGGATAAAACCTCGTCTCTGACCAACTCAGGTTTAGATTTCACAGAAAAATCTACCTACAGAACAATAAGCAATAGCCTCGTCATCCGAGCCGCTTATTTCCTTTTCATCTTGAAACTTGTCATAAAACAATTATTCTTCTCAGCAAGTTCAAATCATGACAGTTCAAGAAATCCCCACAGTTGTCTTTCTGTCTAAAGAAAACCTGTGTCTTTTCAATCAAAATGCCCGCATCTTCTCAAGAGAGAGAGATCCCCGGCAAGATTGTAGCTGTGAAAATAGAAACTCATTTGAGATCTGTTTCCATCATTGACTGTTATTCACAAGGCTGAATACTCAGTAAATTTCTCAAGAATTATCTTGTTATAGTTATCACTTCGCTGATAATTGGAAATATCTTCAGAATTCATTACCATAAACTATCACAAGGCTGATAATTGGTAATATCGTCTTCATTTACCTTAAACATTGTCACAAGGCTGACAGAAGGTAATTTCCATAAAACAGATATTCAGTTACATTGTAAGTCTATTTTCCCAGTGAAACATATTGCTTGTTTCCCAACAAAACAGGATTCTCCTTTCCGAGACAGATTGTGTTATCCTCACAATCTTTCCCAACATATCATTCTTTGATATCTCCTGGGTGAACTTTTGCAATCATTTTGCATCATTCGCATTTTTTTGGTATCTTAGGTCCAAAATTTGCGTATTCTGATATTTAAGTCTCTTCACACCTATCGAGACGAAGATATTCATCTTCATATCTCAGGTTAAAGAAACTTAAATAGGGGCATCTGTCATACCCCAATTTTTGACCTAATATACCACCTCACATATGCATCACTGCATCACTAATAGTTCAGAACAGAATAAATCGGGTGTGACTTCTACAAGTCAAAATCAGGGTTTCATCAATTTTTTCATCTGATCAAGAGGTAATCAATTAGGGTTTGAGTCTCCACTCACCTCAATTGATCTATCTTAATCAATCATCAGCAATTGATCTTCAGGTTCCCAATTTTTTCTCATGATCTATCAAGGATCGACCAATTAGGGTTTTTGTCGAGGATAAGGAATTACTGATTTTCTGATCAATGAATGACTTTTTTGTTTGGAGATTGATCTTTATATCTTCAATACAACATCTTGACCTAATTTCTTGATTCAAAACATCACAGAAGTTCACATTTTTCATCAGTCAATTTCTGGATCATTTGATGAAATTTCATCTGCATCGAAAAGTCAAACTTTGACTTTTGGTCAACTTTTTCAAGATAAAACTTTTTCAATCATCAAAATACTTCAAATGATCCATCATGTTCATAAAAAATCAAGAAATTTGGAAAAGTCAACAAAAAGTCAAAATTTTCAACACTTAGAAAATTTTTAAGTGTTAAAAATTTCATGTTTTTTCCTACTTTCATGGCATTTTTTCACATAGTTCCATTTGGAATTAGAAAAAACTCAAAACATGAAAGTTGTAGCCCATGTTACAAGATTTCTAAAATGTCCTAGAACTTGCAAAACTATCTTGTCTAGCTATACTTTTGATTTTGAAACATAAAGCTCCAAAAGCCATGGATTTCAAGTTCATACTTCAAAATTATAGGTCATTTTTTGCATTTTCTCCTTCTAGATGCCTTGTCATCATTTAGAGGTAGCTAGTAACTGATAAATATCAGCTTGAATGATTGAAGATAGGATTGGATCAAAGAAGGAAACTTAACCATGGTTAAAGAAAGTAACTTTTGCATTAAATGCAAAAGATTTCATTATGACCTCTTAACCAAGTTGCAAGTTTCCTTCAATAATTTTTGCCAAATCATTCAGTTTTCTTGGCCTATAAATAGAGGTCATGTTTTCAAATTGAAACTACACCAAAGTGTTCGCGTTAAAAGGTGACGCGCTAGAGGATTCGAACGTGAATTCGGATTCTCTGGCTCGAAACGATTTACTCTTTTGATTTGTTTATAAAGATGCCGCGAGCATCAAGCTATATTATTTTCAACACAAGAAAGATGATTTAATGATTATGAAAAAGGGGAAAGCTGAAATACCCTCAATTGATATTGGTATGCGTAACGACTAGCGCAAACTAGACGCAACGCATTGGGGAGATTCTGAGTAAGGGGGATTGTTATATAAAGGGAATAGATGGAGCACCCTAAATATATATAGTTATCTATAGCTTTATATATGAATATATTTGATATGTTTGTGTGTTTTAATTGCTATTTCTATGATTGGGAAAGTTTCTCCTTTGGGATTTTAAGAAAGATAGATTATGTGGGATCCTAGTGTTTGTTATTATTGTGCTCGCAAAGATCTGTGGATCTTCTGCATACATATCCCCTAGTGGGAATCAGAGCATTTGTAGCTCGGATCTACAGGGATCTATGGTTTGTTTGGTCTGAGGGAGAAAGAAATTTGCTCGGCAAGGATGAGAACTTGTGCCTACGTATTCTCAAAAGGATGTTGAGAAAGTCAGAGCAATCGTAGTTCCCACTTATGCTAGTGGAAGCAACGGGATGTTAGTAAGAGACAGACAAATGTCATCTTTATGAAAAAAATGTATCTAATCTATTTCATCACATACATTTTTGAAAAGTTTGATTGATAAAAATCTTTCGTCGTAAGTATTAGGTGTTTTGCTTGAGTGTACAAGCGTTACCACTTACATGTTTAAGAAAGATGTTTGAAAAAAGAATTAAAACTTTTAACTGTAAGCATTGGGTGTTTTGCTTGAGTGTACAAGCGTTACCACTTACAATTAAGAGATGTTTTTGTTTGAAAAGAGTTTTGAAAAGTTTTGAAAAGTTTTTGACTGTATGTGATATGATAGATGAGATACTTCTTCCATAGAGATGATAGATGTCTAAATATCTAGGAGAATTTGATTGGATTAAGGGGATGCTTTTAAGAAGCCCATGGGTCCTTCTATTGTTAGCCCAAGAGGTGGCATTCCGAGGGTCATCGAGGGTCCTTGTATGAAGCTCAAGAGGAAGCTATAGGGTATGGTTGGCTTTATGTTAAAAGGGATTTCACCGAGAAACCATCCTTTTGGAATTAAGAGCAATTTCACCGGGAAATTTTACTCTCTGGGGATTTTGAAAGTGATTTCACCGGGAAACCATCCTTTCAGGGTTCTATCTTAGCGCGGGTGATTCTTTGTATTGGAAGCCCAATAGGAGGCTTTTTAAGAGATTTCCTGTCTCTTTCATTGTATGATGCCCAAGAGAAGGCTAAACTCAATGAGGAGTTCTTTTGAACGAAGCCCAAGAGGAGGCTGACTCAACAGGGGAGTGTTGCCTTATATGAAGCCTAAGCGGAGGCTAAACTCAGATGAATGAGTTTTCTTATATGAAGCCTAAGAGGAGGCTAAACTCTGTGGGGAGAGTTATCTTGTATGAAGCCCAAGCGGAGGCTAAATTCATGCTGGAGATGAATTATCTTGTATAAAGCCCAAGCGGAGGCTACAACTGAGGGGAACCTATTGGTTAGACTAATTGTTATGTTATAATTAGACAGTTGTATAAACAAGTGCGTGTGTGTGATATGTATTCATAGGAGTTTATGAAGGAAATATAAACAATGCATGATGTTTATTTACAGAAGTTTATGAAATATAAACAAGTGTCTGTGAAACGAACGTTTAAAACGAGCGCAACTTGATTATTTACAAGTTTGAACTGTGTACAAGGAAGTGAATATGTACACGAACGAGTATTTATGTATAGAGAAAGATGGATGTACATAGGGGGTTGGGACTTACACCATAAGGGAGGCCCATTGGTTTGAAAGCAGTTTCACCGGAAATAATGCTCCTTTCAATACCAATGGTATTCAGTGTATATACAGATGAAACAGAAATGAACGATTGAATTTTTATATGTGAAAAGTATTTGTATTATGTACAGATAAAGTTTGTATGAAAAAGAAATTGATATATACAAGGAAAAGGTATGTATGTACATAAAAGAATGTTGGTTTGAGTATACACAAGTGAAGTGAAAACAAACAATCGAAGTTTGTCTGTACTTGAGTATAAAAAATATCTGTATTATGTACAGATAAAAATTTGTATGTATCTGAAGAGAATTTGGTATGTACAGAGAAATATTATGTAAATAAAAGAATGTTATGGGACTTACACCGTGAGGGAGGCCCATTGGTTTGAAAGCAGTTTCACAGGGAATAATGCTCCTTTCAATACCAATGGTATCGGTGTATAAACAAACGAATGAAAACAAATGAAAGAAATTTGTTTATGTTTGAATATTGACAATGATGATTTGAGTATGTACAAATAAAATTATGTACAAAAAAAGATTGGGACTTACACCATAAGGGAGGCCCATGATCGATTGAGAAATTCGAGAGAAAACGAATTCGGTTTTATAGTTTAAATCGGATCGATCATGGTAAAAAGATGCAAGTTTGATAAAAAGTTTTGAAGAATGATTTTGAAAATGTTTTGAAATGTGAGGTTCATTTATGAGAAGTTTTGAAAGAAATCGGAAGTTGAAAACTTGAAAAATTCACCTTAAAAGGAAGTTTGAAAAAGTGTTCAGAACGTCATTTTCGACTCGATTAAAATATAATCAGATGAAAGTTTTTTCTGAAAATTTTTGCACTATCATAAAATAGATGTATTTATTGACAAGTGTACAAAAAATCACCTTAAAATAAGGAGTTTTGATTGGTCAAAAAAATTGTGAAAGTTTTGTAAAAAAAACATGAAAAATATGAAAAGTTATAAAAAGAATGGTCTTGTGAGGGATTGAACCCATGACCATTGGGTAGCACACGTGTCAGAAAGCCTTAAGGGCGAGCAAGCTACCACTGAGCCAAACGCGTGTTTGTGTTTAGTGGACAATAACACGTGTAAATAAAAGATTGGAATATTTTAAAAATTCAAACTCAAGAACACGCGCGCAGTGTTCTTCATTGTTTTTGATCTTCAGATTCTTCAAACCCAGCTACAATCTTCGTTTCTCAACGAAATTGGACGAAGTAAAAATGAAACTTACTCGATTTTGAACAACGAACACGATGGTACTTGTTAATTGCATTTATTTTCAATCTAACTCAATTAAATTTCTAGAAAATGCTAAGAACCCTAAAACTGAATTTTTCAAATTAAATGATGTGTAGTTGATGATTCTTTGATTTTCTTGAGGGCTTATGATCGTTATGAGTGCAGAAAGAGATCGGCCAAGAGTTTTTTTGTTTAAGTTCAAAGAATATGGATATCACAGTTTGTGTTCATACCTGTGCAAGTGGAGATCGAAGAAGATGCAAACGTGTTTCCAGAATGGATTTCTTGATTGCTACAGCATCATCGTCATGTATGGAAGCTATGGAAGTGGTCTGCTTGCTTTGAGCTTGCTTCAATTATGCTACACAAGTCAACACAGTTCAAAATGGAAGCTCGAAATCGATGTTAAACTTTTATTGCTTGCCAATGATCGGATCATGTACATGAGGTACATGGAAGGTGTTAGGATGCTCACAACACAAATTAATCAAACCAAACTTCAAATTCAATTCTATGGCGGTTTGGAAAGTTTGAAAAATGGAAAGTGAAATCTGATTTTCAGTGGTTCTTGTGTTGATTTTATGATTCAAACATGTTCCATATTGATTATATGTTATGTTAGACACCAAATTTCAACATGGTTTTAATGAATTTCAAAATGCAATGTTTCTCAATTTTGCACTATGTTGCTTGATTTTCAAGAAAGTAGAGAGAAAGCATGGATTTGCATTGCTTTGGTGTGGTTTTGAACTTGAAATGTGATCTATTTATAGGCCAAAAGATTCTGAAATGTTAGGCAAGAGTACATGGCAATTGGAGAATCAAAGATGCCTTAAGGGGTAAGAATGACTTTTCAAAAGCAAAAGGAAGTTTCCTCTTTTTACCATGTGTGAAAAATCTTCAAATTGATTCTATCCAATCTCAATTATATCTAGCTGATATTTATCAGCTCAATGATCAATTTGGCAAATTTGTATTGCTTCTAGATGAAGAAAACTCAAAATGACCTATAATTGAAGTTTTGACTTTTGAAAAATCAAGTTCATGGAGCCTTATGTTTCAATTTCAAAAGTATAGCTAGACTCCATGGATTTGTGAGTTCTTGGACATTTTGGAAAGCTTGTTTCACAAGCTACAACTTTCATGTTTTGAGTTTTTTTCAATTCAAATTGGAACTAGGTGAAAAAATGGCATGAAGTTTGGAAAAAATAAGAAATTTCAACACTTAGAAATTTTTCTAAGTATAGAAACTTTTGACTTTTTGTTGACTTTTCCAAATTCTTTGATTTTTTATGATCATGATGGATCATTTGAAGTATTTTGATGATGGAAAAAGTTTTGTTTTGAAAAAGTTGACCAAAAGTCAAAGTTTGACTTTTCAGTGCAGATGAAATTTCATCAAATGTTTCTGAAATTGGCTGATGAAGTTTGTGAACTTCTGTGATGTTTTGAATCCAGAAATTAGGTCAAGAAGTTGTATCTAAGATATAATGACCAATATCTATCAAAAAAAGTCATTTCTTGCTCAAAAAGTCAGAGAAAACTCATGCCCGATCAAAACCCTAATTGGTTGATCCTTGATTGATCTGTGAGAAAAAATGGATATCTGAAGATTGAAGGCTGATGATTTGATCAAGATAGATCAAATGAGGTGAGAAAAACTCAAACCCTAATTGGTTGCCTCTTGAATCAGATGAAAATCTGATGAAACCCTAATCTCGACCTGTGAAATCCACACCGGATTAATGCTGTCTGAGCTGTTAGTTATGCAATGATGCAAATGTAAGGTGGTATATGTTGTAGGATTTTTCCGTGAACAAAGTATTTTTAATTATCGATTCCACAGGGATTGGTGCATGTTATAGTCTTTGAATAGAAAAGTATGTTTTAAGATGATGTAACCAAAGGGTTTGTTATCTACTCTACTAGAACCATGAGTTTCCAAACAACAACTAAATTAATTCTTTCAAAGAGAGTTATAGTTTGGATTAGAGAGAGTTTGAGATTGTTTTCAAGTTAAGAAGGCATGTCAAGATTAGTTTCATTGATCTAGTTTCATACATATTCATTTAATCAAGTGATGAACATAATAGATGATTTCTACAAATACATATCCTCTCAATCTTGTAGATTTCCCACCAAGATTGTGAATGTTATCATGTTAATCCTTGCATGATTCCTCACTACAACTATTAGCATGATAATCATTAAGTTCAATATTTTGTAAACTCTAACACACAAATCTATTCATAGCATTTGTTTATGAGAGGATGAATATCCAAGGTCACTTTGAAATATTCTTTTCCAAGCAAAACTCAAAGCATAAAGAGGAAGAACAAAGATATTCAACTATATTAATCATCAACCATGTTCATACACAAATCGATTAATAGAAATACATACTATATAGATCAACTACGTCTAATCTTGACACAAAAAGAGCTTAGCCACTCATTTCCATGGTTGCTTGCTCTCAAGATTGTTGGTAGTGATGATGAAAATCCAAGAAAATCAAGAAGGAAAAGCTATGGTTTTTCTTCCTAAACTTGCCCTAGATTTACAAAGATGAAAGATAATGATGGTGAGTGTTTTCTTGCTTCCTTTACAAGCCAAAAAGGTCTGGTGAAGTGATGGGTTGGTGGCTCAAAAGGTGAAAGCATGGGCTGTCCTTTTTGAATTTCATGACCAGTTAAGTCATGTTGGCGCACTCATGCTGCACCATGGCGACCTAGCATGCTTCCTCTTCAAAATTATCTTCAAAGAATCATCCCTAAAGCTCTTCAAGTGCCCTTGAATCCAAGCTTGGGAGAATTAGTTAATAAATTCCTACAATTAAGAGTGAAAGTAAGTTAAATAATATATATTAAACAAAACTAAATAAAAACCTAATTAAAACAAAATACTAGAATAAATATACAAATTAAATACAAAGACATTGTTAAGGACCACAAAATAATGTACAAAATAACTACAAATTGGTCCTTAACAACTCTCCTAACTTACTTCTTTGTTTGTCCCCAAACAAAAGTCAATAATCTTACAAAGCTAGAAAGAACAAAATGCAAGCATGCAAACTCACACAAGAGTAATGGTTCAAACTCGACATACCAGGCAAAAGCACACATCAATCGCTTCTTCTAAACACAACATGGCCATGAATTAAGTTCTAAACACAATATATCAAAACATATAACAAAATAAAAGATATGTTCACACTTGAATCACCTAATCATTTCTTCAAAATTCAAGAAGAACAAAATGTACATTCACAAAGGACCAAACACACTCACTAATAATTATGCACATCCAGAATAATTCATGCATTCATCGAAACAAGTTAAATGATAAAATAGAAACGAAGATCACTAAGGACTTTCAAGGTTGTAACTTGGCTTAGGTTAGAAACAAGGGATATTTAAGTACAAAGCCATTGAAACGAATCGGGTAAAAGGATATGAAGAGCACTTCACAACTAATTCCCATCTCATTATTCACAACCTCTTTTCTTTCCACACAATGATCCTCTCTTTTTTTTTTTTAATTTTTCTTTTGATTTCTTTTTTATAAACAAATTTCTTTCTTCTTTTGTATTTTTCTTCTTCTCTATTCTTTTTCTTTCTTTAGGATCATTGTGCCATCAATTCTAGGTTCTTTTTGATCCACCTCCCCAACTTTATTTATATCAATCCCCCCCCCCCTTTTTTTTATTCAAGACATGCTCTTCAAGGGCTAATTAACAAAAGGGTTGGTATTTGCAAACAAGAAAATTTATAGAATGAATGATCATTGAATTTTTCAAAGATCATCAACAACTATTAAGTGGCCTACTTAACAATTAGTTGATTTGATACATTCATCCTACAAATACTACTTAAGCTCAAAAGGGTTCACAAGGATTCGCTCTCTCACGGGTAATTGAAGCCCTTTTTAGAATTGGTGGTTTTCCTCATAATGCACAAACAAGTAAAGATTAAGCATGAATCACACGAGTTAACACAACTATTAGACACTCAATATTTGGTAAAAAGTGGAAGCTTCTCACATATATGGTTTATGTCCTAATGATTCGAATGTGAACACAAATTTTTTTTTTGTACATGCCAAAGTATCTTGCATAAAGAATAAATTTCATAGACATGTTATGTTTCTACAAAACGATTAAATGTGTACCTTCTTCGTGGAATGAATCGAGAATTTTATCATCACCATCACTTTGGTGAAACACGCTTACTAGCTTTGAAGAACCATTTGAACAATCCGGACAAACCACAAGAAGTAAATTCAACTAAATACTATAATCTAAAAATAAAATAAAATAGAACAAAATAAAAGAAACTAAACTTAAAGTGAAAAGACACCCCAAAATGGTGTTAAAAACTTAAAAAGAAGTATTTAGGCTCCATGCCTACAAAATATTAATTGGAATTACAAACCAATCCCCAAAATTGGATGGCAACCAACAAAATCCAGAGTTTAAAACTAAAATGCAAAAGTAAAATCTAGAACTAGAATGCTGAAAGTAAAATAAAAACAGGAAAATAAGAGAAATCATCAGTCAGAGGCCTCAAGAATCGAATCTCCAACAGACCCCGAGTCAGAACCGGAACCAGAACCAGAACTCTCTTCACCATCATCCTCATCTCCCACCTCCTCCTCAGCGTTTGGCCCGACCCCGGGCCAACCATATGCAGCTGCTCACCCGTCAGAGTGAAATGGTTCACACCTCTCTAATCTGCGAGCAAGGTGCTCCATGCTCTCATGCATAAACAAAAATGCTCTCTGATGAGCGAGATGCATCTGCCTGTTCCATTCTTCCGATGGACTTGCACGAGGAAGTGCAGCGGTACGGCACGGGCAGCGGTATTATCAAGGACCCTACAAAATCGATCACGGTGGTGATCATCAACAACTCCATCAACGGTTAGGTGTCCTCTGCGGGAAAGGCCACCTTCGCCTCTTAAGCAAACCCATAATCAACCCGGATATGTGAGAGCACATTTTATACGCTCCCGGAGGTATAACTAAGTGTAACCCTCTTCAGCTCATTCGCGATCAGACGGCCAAAATCAATTTGCTCCTCATCGAGCATGTAAGCAATCAAACCTGCCGTCTCCATGGGTATCGAAGAGGTGTGGCTCCTAGGTTTCGTTATGCGAGCCACACACATCATGCGGGCACTTGTTTTCAGGCCTGTTGAATTTCAAAGCTTGACCAGCCCGATTCAACTCATAAGAATGCCCAGACAAACAGAGCTTATTCCTCAGCATGTCGTAATCCCAATTACCACGAGCCAGGTGCTCATGGTAGACATCTAGTTGGTCCTCTGGGGCTGTCCAATTGATGCCCGAGCTGTTGATTCTTGCGAGAAAGAAAGCGGTTTGCCTCGAACAACGGAAGCAAACCTAAACTCACATCCTTCGGCCGGGATAGCATTAGCATAGAACTCGCGAACAAGCTCCACGTTCACCTTTGTCTGAGGATTACAAAGAACTTCCAACCCGTAGTTTTCAAGGATGACCTGAGGCGTGCAGTAGTGCCCTTGCTCACGGAGGCTGATGGTGCACTCAGTCCAGATGTTTCGCTCCTCGAGCTCTTTGTAGCGAGCCTCCTGAGCAGCTCCCAGAAATCGAACAGCATCGAACGCAGCCGGCCGAGAGGGCCCAGCCCCAACAGAGGAAACTCTTTGTCGCTTAGGTGCCATCTGAAATTTTCAACACAAAATCAACGGAAAAATGACACCGAGGTGTCCATTAGCAATGAATCATGCAAACAGCAAAGCAAACCAACCAACCAAAGAATTACAACTAATCGGAAACACTAAAAACACAGCAGAAGAATTTTTCAAAATTCTGCAGACCGCGCTGAGCGCGATGACCGCGCTGAGCGCGCTCTACGATTTTCAGAAAAATTCTTCTGCAAAACAGAATTTTTCTCCACACAAACACTTCCTAGGGCAGCGAAAATAACATCCTATTACTTCTCTAACACAAAAACATCCTAATTCTAAGAGAAAATTCGAAAATTCCTAACCCTAGGTTTTCAAAATCTAACCTAAACATGCAATGTACACGAAATTGAGAAAGGAAAAACATAGAATACTTACTAGGAAGCCTTGGTTGATTGATTGATTGCAGAAATTCGCAAAAATTCGGAGATTTTTGGTTGGGGGTTTTTGGGATTTTTAGAGAGTGAGGAATGGTGAAGAAAAGAGGGAAAAAGGGTTGAAAATAACCCTAACCCCTATTTAAACATATCAGGCCACGAATGGGCCTCCAAAAATCTGATTTTTCAAATTATTATTTTTTTTTAAAAAAATCCCAGACCGCGCTCAGCGCGGTCTCTATCGCGCTGAGCGTGAAAGTTTCTGCCAGATGGGTCAAAGTGCGCGCTGAGCGCGGTCTGCAGAATTTTGAAATTTTAAGAAAACAGCAAAATTAACAGTGCGGGCAAGTGTAAATGAGTTCAAGGAAGAATACTTACAATGTTGGGGTGCCTCCCAACAAGCGCTTTGTTTAACGTCGGTAGAGCTCGACGGTTCATGATGATCATTGATCATCAAAGAAAATGTTGCCAACCTCATAATTTTCTCCTCCGAATGTGTGAACCTCCACGACTTCCTCCTCCGCCGCATCATTTCGAGAAACGTCAAGTTTGATCTTGGTATGCGTTGTTTCTTCAAAAAGCTTGAAAGCGACCTCTTTATCTTGCACTCTTACTTTCATAATTTCATTGTCGACATCAATCATCATCCGAGCCATCTTCATGAATGGTCTTCCAAGAATTATTGGTATCTCTCGATCCTCCTTCATGTCAATTACCACAAAATCCACAGGAAACAAGTACTTGTCCACCTTTACTACCATGTCCTTAATAACTCCATAAGGTGAAATGGTTGACTTGTCGGCAAGTTGCAAAGCCATTTTTGTAGACTCCATTCTAACATTCCCCAATCTTTTAACAATGGATAACGGAATTAAATTGATGCTAGCCCCTAGATCGATCAAACCATTACCCTTGAATGTATCTCCAATGGCCACCGGCAACGTGACACTCCCCGGATCGAATTCCTTCACTGGAAGAGCTTGCTTGAGTATGGAACTACAATTAGCATCAAGTAATATCGTATCATTTTCCTTGTGCCTCTTCTTCCTTGAGAGCATATCCTTCATAAATTTCACATATTTCGGCATTTGCTCTAATGCTTCGGAAAATGGAATGTTTATGTGAAGTTTTTTAAAAATGTCCATAAACCGAGCATATTGTCTTGCCTTCTCCTTCTTTGACGGCGCATTAGGGTACGGTAAATTTTGAATGGGAGCCGCGCTTTCTTCTTTACTTCCCTTTTTACTCTTCCTTTCCTTCTTCTCTTTCTTTTTACTTCCTTTACCATGCTCCTTCCCCTTTTCAACTAAGTTTGCCTCCTTTTCGACTAAAGCTCCCTCAACAAATAATCTCTTATTTTCAACTACTTCTTCCAACTCATCTTCCTTTACAATGTCATTGCTTTTTTTAACTACAACCTCATCCTCTTTTTCAACTACTTCATCATCTTCAACTAAACCATCTTCCACATCAACATCATTAATTTTTTTAGAGGAAAGGTGAGGATAAGGTAATTTTCTCCATGGATAAGTGACTTCCTTCTCTTTCCCCTTTTTACTCTTCTTCTTCTTCTCCTCTACTATCTCCTTTTCAACTACACCATTTTCTTTTTCATTTTCAACTAACACCTCGTTTTCATCCTCCTCTACATCTTCATCGCTCTCACAGTCCGTCATCTCATTTTGATTTATAGTGAAAATTGCTTTGCAATACTCCTTCGGGTTTGCTTGAGTGGTTGGAGAAAATGAGGTCGAGGCCTTTTGTTCGGACATTTGCTTGGCGAGTTGTCCCACTTGGGTCTCCAAATTCTTGATGGATGCCTCCGTGCTCTTTTGATTAGCCATAGAAGCTTGCATAAATTGAGCTAGAGTGTCTTGAATGTTGGAAGATCTCACTTGATTTTGAGGTTGGTTTTGTTGTTGACCTTGGTTTTGTTGTTGACTTTGATTTTGATTTTGATTTTGTGTTTGATATGGATTTTGCCTTCCTTGATTATTGTTATCTTGCCTCCACCCTCCTTGATAACCTTGATTACCCCTTTGTTGGTAACCTTGGTTTTGATTTTGATAAGGGTAAGGAGCTCGTTGTTGGTACCCTTGGCCTTGGTTGGCCACATAGTTAGCTTCCTCATTCTCGGAGGACAAAAGCGGTTTATGATCTCCTTTGCACAATTCACAACAAGCTATTTGGTGAGCTTGCTTATTTGATGCTCCTTGTAACTCCATGATTTGTTGAGGGAGTTTAGCCATTTCTTTTGTCAATTCTTCAACTTGTTTCGCAAACAATTTGTTTTGCGCCACAAGTGCTTCATGACTCGAACCAATTTCTAAAACTCCCGTTTTCACTTGTACACCTCCTTGATCATGTTGAGTTTGATGATCATTCCTACCCATCTTCTCAATTATTTGGATTGCTTCATACGGTGTTTTGCCATTAAAGAACCTCCGCCGTGGCATCCAACAACAATTTGTGTTGAGGTTGGAGACCATTTCGGAAAATATGAATTTGTGTAAGCTCGTCAAAACCGTGGCTCGGACACTTCCTTAGCATAGACTTATATCTTTCTCATGCCCGATTCAAAGGCTCGTTTACTCCTTGCGAAAATACCGAGATAGCCGTTTAGCCTCCATGAAGCGTGATTGAGGAAAAAGCGTTCAAGAAACTTTTCCTCCAAAACATTCCAATTAGTCATTGTCTCTTGCAATTGATCAAGATACCAATCTTTTGCCTTGCCCACGAGAGAATGAGGAAAAGCCTTTGGAAATATTGCTCTTCTTGGTCTTCCGAGCACCCGCTCCGCGATCTCATAAAACTTGGTAAGGTGAGTGTAAGGGTCTTCATGGTCGTGGCCATGAAATGGACTTACATAGAAGTTGAAGCAAGCCCGTTTTCATTTCAAACCCTTGCATTTGCTTGACGGGCAAATTGAGCATTATGGCGAGGGCTATTGACACACGGCCCCATGGTGGTGGTGGTGGTGGTGGTTGATTCTCCTCCATAGTGGTGACTTCTCCAAACACGGGTGGTGTTGAAGAAGTAGATGCTTCTCCTCTTTCTCCTCTTTCTTGCCTTTGCCTAGCTTGTCTTTTTCTTCTTTTAGCACTACTATTAAGTCTCCTAGCCGTCCTTTCAATTTCGGGATCGAAAAGGAGTTGGTCGACCGGAATACTTCCCCGCATAAACTAATTCCTGAAAAAGTCTAGCCACACAAAAGAAACAAAGAGAGATTAGTAGAAAAAGTCTTAAAACACACAACTATTGCTATACTAACAACATCAAACGCCAATCCCCGGCAACGGCGCCATGTTGTTGTAGGATTTTTCCGTGAACAAAGTATTTTTAATTATCGATTCCACAGGGATTGGTGCATGTTATAGTCTTTCAATAGAAAAGTATGTTTTAAGATGATGTAACCAAAGGGTTTGTTATCTACTCTACTAGAACCATGAGTTTCCAAACAACAACTAAATTAATTCTTTCAAACAGAGTTATAGTTTGGATTAGAGAGAGTTTGAGATTGTTTTCAAGTTAAGAAGGCATGTAAAGATTAGTTTCATTGATCTAGTTTCATACATATTCATTTAATCAAGTGATGAACATAATAGATGATTTCTACAAATACATATCCTCTCAATCTTGTAGATTTCCCACCAAGATTGTGAATGTTATCATGTTAATCCTTGCATGATTCCTCACTACAACTATTAGCATGATAATCATTAAGTTCAATATTTTGTAAACTCTAACACACAAATCTATTCATAGCATTTGTTTATGAGAGGATGAATATCCAAGGTCACTTTGAAATATTCTTTTCCAAGCAAAACTCAAAGCATAAAGAGGAAGAACAAAGATATTCAACTATATTAATCATCAACCATGTTCATACACAAATCGATTAATAGAAATACATACTATATAGATCAACTACGTCTAATCTTGACACAAAAAGAGCTTAGCCACTCATTTCCATGGTTGCTTGCTCTCAAGATTGTTGGTAGTGATGATGAAAATCCAAGAAAATCAAGAAGGAAAAGCTATGGTTTTTCTTCCTAAACTTGCCCTAGATTTACAAAGATGAAAGATAATGATGGTGAGTGTTTTCTTGCTTCCTTTACAAGCCAAAAAGGTCTGGTGAAGTGATGGGTTGGTGGCTCAAAAGGTGAAAGCATGGGCTGTCCTTTTTTCTGAATTTCGCAGACCGCGCTGAGCGCGGTTAAGTCGCGCTGAGCGCACTCATGCTGGCACCGCGCTGAGCGCGACCTGTAGCATGCTTCCCTCTTCCAAAATTATCTTCAAAAGAATCATCCCTAAAGCTCTTCAAGTGCCCTTGAATCCAAGCTTGGGAGAATTAGTTAATAAATTCCTACAATTAAGAGTGAAAGTAAGTTAAATAATATATATTAAACAAAAACTAAATAAAAACCTAATTAAAACAAAATACTAGAATAAATATACAAATTAAATACAAAGACATTGTTAAGGACCACAAAATAATGTACAAAATAACTACAAATTGGTCCTTAACAGTATATTAGGTCAAAATTTGGGGTATGACAGATGCCCCTATTTAAGTTTCTTTAACCTGAGAGATGAAGATGAATATCTTCGTTTTGATAGGTGTAAAGGGACTTAAATATCAGAATACGCAAATTTTGGACCTAAGATACCAAAAGGTGCGGATGATGCAAAATGATTGAAAAAGTTCCATCCATGGAAATATCAAGAAAATGACATAGTGGAGGGGAATTTGTGAATACGTCCCTGCCGGGGAAAGAAAGATTCACAAAATATGTGAATATCTATTTTCACTTAGGGGAAACATAGAGATTACCTTTTGCAGCCTCGTGACAATGTTTAAGGTAAGTGGAAATGATATTACCAATTATCAGCTTTGTGATAGTTCATGGTAATGAATTATGAAGATGTTACCAATTATCAGCGAAGTGATAACTATAACAAGGTAAATCTTGAGAAAAAATTTGCTATGTATTCAGCTTTGTGAATAACGGACAAATGAAAGAAACAGATTTCAAACGGGCTTTAAAGATATTACCAATTATCAGCAAAGTGATAACTATAACAAGGCAAATCTTTAGAAAATTGCTGTATATTCAGCTTTGTGAATAACAGATAGTGAAAGAAACAGAACTCAAATGAGTTTTGCCTTTTTGGATACAATCTTGCCGAGGATCTCTCTTTTGAGAAGATGCGGGCATTTTGATTGGAAGACACAGGTTTTCTTTTAGACAGAAAGACAACTGCTGGGAAATTTCTCGTATAGTCATGATTTTGACCTTGTTGAGAAGACAAATTTTTATGACAATTTTATGAATGAAGAGAAAGATAAGCGGCTCATATGATGAGGCTATTGCTTATTGCTTTGTTGATTATAGACAGGGTTCTATCCAGGAATGAACTGGAAAGAAAAAAGTCAATCAAGACATTATTCCCAATGAGGAATGAATGATCTCAGCTGGGGAATGTGGTGGAGAGAAGAAAATGTATTTCTCTGTTTGGGAATACTCCGTTGGGGAAAAAGATGTATTTTTTTTCTGTTTGGAGATATCCTACTGGGGACAGACTTGTATTCACATGAGCAAGCGTGATTTACACCAGTGATATGGAAGCAAACATTTCAAGGAATGCAAAAATGCACGAATGATGCTATTATGTATGAATGTCATGAATGTTATTATGCATGCTAACAATACTTGACAAAGACAATAAAGAGATATCTGGGAAAAGGACCACGTCACAGTTCGAACAAATACTCGGTGGAAGTTGCAACAATGGTGCAGATGTTTGACTGGCGAAGAATTTGAGTTGCATGCTTTAAACTTTCAGAGAAAGGCATTTCATTGGCAACTTGGCTAGGGATTCTTTTTGGGATAAGAATACCGTCCTTTGATGATTTATGCTGAGGAGAAAATTGCTGTAGCATATGTTTTTATCCTTTGGAGATCGAAACACTCAGGGAGAAAACTGTTGAAGTTCTTTCCGTGTCCATAGTTCAAAGGAAAATTTTTGCTTTTGTTTCAAAAATTTTGAAGTAAAAATTCATTTAAAACATTTTAGTTTCAAAAAGTGATTTTCACAATAAAAAGCGTTATTTTGCAAAACAGAATAAAGTAGGAATTGCAAACAAAAAGTACAAGGCTCAAATTTATTGATAGAATGGTAATCAGCCAAATGCGTGATTCCATGAGCTATTTACAAAAGTTGGAAATGATAATTTATTGGGAAAAGGCTACATTGAAAGCAAATAACCGCTATAATCCTTAACAACTTTGAATTCCAACTGTGCTTGTCGCTCCAGAAGAGTTGATTGAAGATCCGTTGATGGAAAATTCTTGGTGTGACTGAAGCACTGATTACTTTGTCATTTTGTGTATCCTTGTTTTTGCCTAGATTGCTTTTTTAGGTTTCCAATCTATCAGGATATTTTCTGTTTATTGTCTCTAATTTTTGCCTGAATTTCCCTTTTAGGTTTTCAATCCACCGAGACGCTCTTTTTTACCCAAGCCGCCCTTTTCGGGTTTTCGACTTACCGAGCTGTTCTTTTGTGTTTTTAGACAAAGTATTTCTTGCATCAGCATTCACAGGATGTGGGAGTTCATCACTGTCCATGGTTGTGAGAGTCATAGCACCGAGAAAAAGCTTCTTTTGACGATGTATGGGCCTTCGTAATTAGGAGTCCATTTGCCCTAGAATCGGTTGAAAAGAAGAATCTTTTTAAGCACGTCGCCTTCTCGGAATTCACGAGGTCGAACCTTTTGTCAGCTTTCTTCATTCTTCTTTGATAGAGTTGTCCATGACACGAGGCGGTCGGCGCTTTTCTTCAATTAAGTTCAGTTGGTCGTATCTGCTTTGACACCATTCGGCCTCAGATAGCTTAGTTTCTATGAGAACTCTCATTGATGGGATCTCAACTTCTACGGGGAGCACTGCTTCCATGCCGTATACTAAAGAAAAAGGAGTTGCCCCTGTTGAAGTGTGTCTTGAACGATACCCATCTGAGCAAATGGCGACATTCGTGCCGTCTTTATAAGTGATGACCATCTTACGGGCGATCTTTTTGATGTTCTTGTTGGCAGCTTCAACAACGCCGTTCATTTTTGGCCGGTAAGGAGATGAGTTATGATGCTCGATCTTGAATTCCTCACACAGTTCCTTCATCATTTTGTTGTTCAAGTTTGATCCATTGTCAGTAATGATCTTGCTTGGAATTCCGTATCGGCAAATGAGGTTGTTCTTGATGAACCTCACAACCACTTGTCTTGTGACGTTGGCGAAAGATGCTGCTTCGACCCATTTGGTGAAGTAATCAATAGCCACTAGAATGAAGCGATGTCCGTTGGACGCTTTAGGTTCAATCATTCCAATCATGTCGATGCCCCACATGGAGAAAGGCCACGGAGAGGAGAGAATGTTAAGTAGAGTTGGTGGCACATGGATCTTATCTACGTAGATCTGGCACTTGTGACATCTCTTGACATGTTTACAGCAATCAGATTCCATCGTTATCCAATAGTATCCTGCTCTCAAGATTTTCCTAGACATTGCATGCCCATTTGAATGGGTTCCAAAGGACTCTTCATCCACTTCATGGATGATCGTGTCTGCTTCTTGTCTGTCGACGCATCTGAGCAGAACCATGTCGAAGTTTCTTTTGTATAGCACATCCTCGTTCAGGAAGAAGTTCCTGGCAAGTCTCCTTAGAGTTTTCTTATCTTTGTACGATGCCCCGAGCGGGTACTCTCGTGTTTGAAGGAAACGTTTGATATCGTGGAACCACGATTTATCATCGAAGACTGCTTCAGTTGCGAATATGTATGCAGGTCTTTCAAGGCGTCTGATACGGATTCTGGGCATATCATTCCAATCGTTGACTTTGAACATGGAAGATAGAGTAGCCAAGGCGTCTGCCATTCGGTTATGATCTCGAGGGATGTGATGCAGTTCAACTTTGTTGAAGAAAGTCAACAATCACCTCGTATAATCTCTGTAAGGAATTAGACCAAGATGATGAGTTTCATACTTGTCTTTGATTTGATTGATCACAAGGGATGAGTCTCCATATATATCAAGGATCTTGATCCTTAAGTCGATGGCTTCTTCGATACCCATGATGCAAGCTTCATATTCTGCTATGTTGTTGGTGCAATCAAATAGCAATCTGGCGGAAAATGGGATATGAGAACCCTCGGGAGTGATGATGACTGCCCCAATTCCATTGCCAAAGACGTTAACTGCTCCATCAAAGATTAGGCCCCATCTGAATTCTGGATCTGGTCCTTCTCCGGGCAGTGGTTCGTCACAATCTTTCATCTTCAAGTACATAACATCCTCGTCTGGGAAGTCAAATTTGAGAGATTGGTATTCGTTGAGCGGCTGATGAGCCAAGTGATCGGCGAGAATGCTTCCTTTGACCGCTTTTTGAGCGGGGTACTGGATGTCATATTCGGATAATAGCATCTGCCATCGAGCAACTCTTCCGGTTAAGGCAGGCTTTTCAAAGACGTACTTGATTGGATCCATTTTGGAGATTAACCAAGTCGTGTGATTGATCATGTATTGGCGGAGACGTTTTGAAGCCCACACCAAAGCGCAACATGTTTTCTCAAGCATTGAGTAACGAGTTTCACAGTCTGTGAACTTTTTACTCAGGTAATAAATGGCATGCTCCTTCTTACCGGTGTCATCTTGCTGTCAATCGCGACCATGGACTCTTCTAGTGCGGTAAGGTACATGATTAGCGGTCTTCCTTCAAGGAGGGATCGGTATTGATGGTTCGGGTATTCCTTGATCTTGTCGAATGCTTTTTGTCGGTGTCCACACAACGATCTTTGCGAGAGCTTGAATATCGGCCCAGTGCGATCATCGAGAGATAAATCTGGAGATGTAATTCAATCGTCCAAGAAATCCTTTTACTTGCTTTTCCATACGTGGCGTAGGCATCTCTTAAATAACTTTGACTTTGTCAGGGTCCACTTCAATTCCCTTTTGACTAACGATGAAACCTAGGAGTTTTCCAGATCTTACCCCAAAGGTGCATTTGTTAGGATTCAAGCGGAGCTGAAATTTCCTTAGTCGTTGAAACAACTTTAAGAGATAGTCTATATGTTCATCTTCAGTGTCAGACTTTGCTATCATATCATCTACGTAGACTTCGATCTCTTTGTGCATCATGTCATGAAAGAGAGTAGTCATTGCCCTTTGATAAGTTGCGCCTGCATTCTTTAATCCAAATGGCATTACTTTGTAGCAAAAAGTGCCCCACGGCGTGATGAAGGATGTCTTCTCCATGTCTTCAGGAGCCATTCGGATTTGATTATAACCAGAGAAACCGTCCATGAAGGAAAAGACGTTGAATTTTGCAGTGCTATCCACTAGCATATCGATATGCGGTAGTGGGAAATCATCTTTTGGACTTGCTTTGTTCAGATCCCGGTAGTCAACACACATTCTGACCTTTCCATCTTTCTTGGAGACAAGCACTATGTTGGCTAGCCATTGAGGGTATTCAGAAGTGACTAGGAAACCAGCGTCAAGCTGCTTTTGAACTTCCTTTTTGATTTTGTCTGCCATATCAGGGTGAACTCTCCTTAGTTTTTGTTTAACTGGAAGGCACTCTGGTTTTAACGGTAGGTGATGCTCCACGATGCTGGTATCTAACCCTGGCATGTCCTGGTAGGACCAAGCGAACACATCAACATATTCTTTGAGAAGATTTATCAGTTTGCTTTTGACACTGCTGTTGAGTGAAGCTCCGATATTTACTTCTTTTCTATCTTCCTTAGAACCCAAATTGATTGCTTCTAGAGGTTCTTTATGAGGCTGAATGATCCTTTCCTCGTGCTTTAGCAGTCGGGAAATTTCATCGGGGATCTCTTCTTCAACTTCTTCCTCGGCGACTTCACAGGGGATTTCAAAGTTGGGAAAGAGCATAGAGTTATTGCTTTCAATGGATTTGTCCATCTGTTAATCTGCATATTTGATTTATGTTTGATTAATTAACTCTTTGTCATCATTGTTTTGTTGAAGAAAGTTAACGTGAAAGTGTATGCAGATTAATAATTTTTTATTTATTTATGTGTTTTTTAGGATTATCATTTCCAAGAAAGGGTAAAATGAAAATAAACACACAGTGTAGAAACAAAACAACGCGTTTTATTTATAATTTACACTATGAAACAGAGCCCTAAAACACAAACTCATTCGCCTTGGGCAAGACGAAGAGAAATTATTTAAAAGCTAAAACCCTATAAAACATCTCTACACTTTGGGCGAAGTGAGAGTTCAAAACAAAAGCAAAGATAAACTACTTAGAGCTATGAACATTAGTTCGAACTTCAACGGGTTTCCAGTAGTGACGAACTCCTTGGAAGTCGAGGTACTCGGGTAATTTTCCGCTTGGTTTAACCCTTGAGTAGACTTTGGTTGCTGGCTGAGCAGGCTTTGAAGACTCTGGACGATAGCTCTTACCCTTTGTGCTGCTGAAGCAATATTCTTGACTAACAGATCGGGAAGTATGAGATGTAGCATATGTGCTTCTTGTTGATCTTTGTGTTGAATTTTGGGGATGTATCCTCCAATCTTCTGAGTGAAGAGACTCGTTGTCGGCGATACTTTCCAAATCGTATCCCGAATCGTGCTCTTGATCTTCAGTGATCATGTTGATGTAGTGGTAACCAGGATCTGGTTTAGTGAATTCCACAGGTGTGTTGAAGCAGAGATCTTCATTGGGGATCTCAATTGGCTGATTAGACTGAGAAGACGAGTATACCTCTTCTGTTTGACTAGGATAATCAAAAGAATCACCCCATCCTGTGGGCTGGATATCTTCGATCCAAATTTTCGAGCTTTCTGGCGCAGTGTATTTCACCATGTAGTCGAATTTGGCACTTGGTTCTCCCAAGGTATCCCAAACTTCAGCAGGGACAGGTGGATTTTCATGCCTTTGCAGGGACATGTCTTTGAATTGATTAGTTGGCGCATATGACTCCTCTTGAAACACATACCCAGGGCTGTTTAAATAAGTGCTCCATTCTTCAAATTCAGATGGATCGTCTTCATCCTTTTCGATGGTTATAACGCTAACCTCTTGGAGAATAGGATTTAGGAAACCCCCACTGCTGAAAACTTCTTTGATTGGACGAAGTGTTTCATCCTTTTGCTTGTCTTTGGAGAGTACGGGTGTGAACCCGAGTCCGGCTTTTGTTTCGTTCTTGACAGGTTTGATAACTTGTCCCCATCCTTTAGTATTGCCATCTTTCACTATTTGTGCAGCTTCTTTATACGAAGAGATAGATGATCTGTTTTTGTTGGTAGATTCATCTTCTAACGGATTTTCTGGGAGATGCGTCCCTTCAATGTCATTAGCTGTGATGAAAGAGAAACTGGATAGATGACTTACAAGTAAAGCTTGTTCACCACTGATGGTCACCAACTTCCATTTACTGTGAATTTTAATTTCTGATGGAGAGTAGAAGTTACTGCTCCTGCATCGTGGATCCAAGGTCTTCCTAGTAGGCAACTGTAAGCAGCTTGGTACGTCCATGACTTGGAAAGTAATTTGGAAGGTATGCGGACCAATTGTCATCGGGAGATCAACTTCCCCAATAACTGACTTCCTTGACCCATCGAAAGCTCTTACTATTATATCATTGAACTTCATTGGCGTCCCTTTGTAAGCCAAACTAGCGAGTGTCATCTTCGGCATTACGTTCAAAGATGAACCTATATCTACCAATACATTGGACAGGGAATCTGATTGGAAGATCATTGAGATGTGGAGGGCCAAGTTGTGATCTTTCCCTTCTTCCGGAAGTTCCTCGTCACTGAAGCTTAGATTATAGCAAGCTGTTATGTTGGAGATGATCCCTCCAAACTGGTATGTAGTCACATCGTGATCCACATAAGCCTGGTCTAGTACTCTCATCAAAGCTTCTCGGTGAGCTTCGGAGTTGAGGAGTAGAGATAGTATTGAAATCTTGGAAGGAGTCTGCATTAGCTGATCCACGACTCGGTATTCGCTTTTTTTGATTAACTTCAGTATCTCATCAAAATCTGCGTTGACGTTGGCTCTATCAGGAGGATCAACATTTGTGCTTGGGTTAACAGCAGGAATCGTTGCAGGATTCTCGGAAGATATGTTAACTGGATTTTGTCGGACAACAGGAACTGCAGGCGGTCTTGGTGGCAATGGAGTGTGCACTCGTCCACTTCGTGTTACTCGTCCGATTTCTGTTATATTGACATTAGCTGGAAGAGTAGGCATGGGTTTCTCCTTCTCATCCTCTATCAGGGTTGCATTGTATTGGTAAGGAATTGCTTTGGTAGAACTGTATGGAACAGGACCGGGTAAGCAAATTACCAAAGGAGACTCTGAGGTGCTGGAACTGTTGCATTCAATCTCCACATGCTTGGGTATGTTGAAACAAGGGATGATGACGTTTACTTCAGGGTTTTCCGAGTTGATATCTGAGACTAAAATCTCATGCGGAAAATGTCCTACTGTATTTACGTCATGGTCATCTCTGTTTCTGTAGATTTGTAGATCACCGATGTCTAACAAATGCTGGATATCTGCTTTTATGGTGGAACATCCTTGAATATTCTTGGAGCAGATGCGGAAAGCTGCGTAATCATGCTTAGTGAAGGTGTTCATTGTACTGTATGCTTCATGAAGATGCACCAAGTTTCCTTTGATCAGGTTTACGTCTGTAACGAGATACCTGTCTGTATTTCTCAGTATCAAACTCCATGAGAATCCACTGTGACTGGGAAGTGGATTGGCTTGTACATTCGGACTTGTATTTCTGAAGGTAAGAAGATTAGATCTCACTAATCTCTGTACTTCTGCCTTTAATGCTATACAATGCTCAAGGTCATGGCCTGGTGCCCCTTGGTGAAAAGGGCAAGATACATCTGTCTTGTACCACCATGGTAATTTCTCAGGAACCGGAGGTGGTGACCTTGTCTGTATCAGATTCTTTTCTATTAGCGCAGGGTAAAGTTCTGTGTACGTCATTGGGATCGGGTCGAATGCGTAACCAGGCGTCGGTTTGATTCTTGAGCTCTGAGCTTGTGAAATTGTTGAGTTTGTTGATTTTGTTGAATTTGTTGGAATTGCGGAGCAATTCCTGTGTTTGGATTTGTGTTGACGGCGGGCGCTATGGCAGCTACCTGTCGTTGTTGAATGACATTCTTACGTGGTTTCCCTCGGGATACCATTCCTATGTCATGCTCTTTCTTCCTTGGAAAACTGGTTCCAACCTTCTTTGTTCCACTAGAAGATCCTGATTCCTTAGTCAGGCGTCCGGTTCGAACCCCCTCTTCTAATCGCATTCCCATGCTTACCATCTCAATGAAATCTCCGGGAGCGCTAGCGATCATTCTCTCGTAGTAGAATGAGCCTAGAGTATTCAAGAATACCTTAGTCATCTCCTTCTCTTCCAATGGTGGGTTGACTTGGGCAGCAATTTCCCTCCATCGTTGTGCATATTCCTTGAATGTCTCCCTTTCTTTCGAGACATGGGCGGAGTTGATCCTATCAGAGCCATATCAAGTTAAACTTGTATTCTTTGGAGAAAGGCTTCACCTAAGTCGTTGAATGTTTGGATATTCGTCTTGTCTAAACCCATGTACCACTTGATGCGGCACGGTGAGGCTATCTTGGAAATAATGGATTAACAACTGATGATCTTCGTTGTATGTAGACATTTTCCTGGCATACATCGTGAGATGGCTTTGCGGACAGGAGTTTCCTTTGTACTTTTCAAAGTCAGGGACTTTGAATTTTGCGGGTATTCTTACGCGAGGAACTAAGCAAAGATCCTGGGCCTTTTTCCCAAACAATTCTTTCCCACAAATTGTTTTTATCTCAAGCTGCATTTTGAGGAGTTGTTCCTGGAGATTTTCCATTGAACCGCGTGGATTTGAGTTACTGCCTAGAGTATGATGAACTTCTTCATCTAAGGTAGTGTGTACTACGGAAGCTGAGTTCGTCATGATTGGTTGAGAAACCGGCATTGTTACTTGTGAAATAGTTACTCCACGTTGCGGAGTAAATGTAAAGTTTTGCTGCAAAGTAGGTATTTCAAGCGAGGTTGTTTGAGAAGTCGGTTGGCGAAATCCAATGCCAAAGTTGAAAGGCATGCCCCATGGATAGCCTTGGCATCTTGAAAGTGAACTTCATTGCGGTTTTGGCTCGGGTTAAATCTTAAAATCTTTCTTCTTGCAATGTTGTTACCGTGGAGTTCAACGTTCTCTTGCTCAAATCCTTCCATTACTTTTCTTCTTTTTGATCTTGTATGTAATCTAAGGCTTCAGTTGTTCAAAAGTATTAATGTCGAAATCCAAAGAAATCAATGATAATTTCCTAATGCTAAAGAGATATTTAAATATTTGGATGGAAAAAAACACATTTATTGATTAAATGGAAGAAGATTACAACAATTGTTTTTGTTGGAGCATTGCTCACGAATGATAAATTAAATGATAAAATTACAAACTAAATTGAACTAATTAAACGTCTTCGTCGGATGAAGATCCAAAGGCTTGATGCAGCTTCAACTTCAGGATTTCCTTTCCATAGTGAGCTTTTAGTTCAGCTTTCTCGGCTTTTAGCTTGCTAATGACTCTTTTCCACTCGTTGGGAGCGGGATCGTTGGTTGTCAAATCATCAAGCGTTCCTTTTCTTTCTTTGACGAAATTCTTGATCGCGTCATATTTCTGATGAATCTCCTCATCTTTCTCCATGAGCCATTGATCCTGGAAGTAAAGCGTCTTTTCATGATCTTTGACTTGCTTCTTGAGTTTTTCATTCTCGAGATTAGTCTTAAGGAATTTGCTTTCCAAAGCTTCTTTCTGAAACCTTATTTTGGTCAAGGCTTCTTGGTATTCTCCCACAGCTTTGACGGGAAACTTTGTTGATTTGGAAGCGATTGAGAACATGGGATCCTCATAAGCGTGAGGCATTCGAAATTCCTTCGCTCTTTTCTTTACCCAAGAAGTGTAGGTTTCCATGGATACACAATTCTTTGCCTTCCCTTTTTCTTTCCTTCGGATGTGATGCCAAGCTTTGACCATCCTAGCTTTCAATCCTTGGGAATCCTCTCCTTCGTGATAGAAGTAACTTTCTACAGTGAAGCCAAGAGGTTTACTAGAGTTTGCGCATCCGAGTTGACGTCTCGCCAAGAATGGGTTGTAGTTGATTCCTCCTTTCGTACCAATGAGAGATACGTTGGCAAATTCTCCACAGCTCTCAATGATTTCCATCTCATTGTTTGCCAAGGTATACCAATGGATATCGTCGTTTGTAAGAGACATGAGTCTTCTTGACCAATGCCACTCGTCTTTGTTCGCGCAGAAGATAGGAGATTTAGGCAAATGTGAGGTAATCCATTTGAAAAACAGAGGTACACAACACACGATAGTTCCGTCTCCTTGATGATTCCTATGATGAATAGAGACGTATGTGTCACCAAGCAAGGTGGGAACAGGATTTCCAATCAGAAAGATCCTTATGGCGTTGATATCAACGAAATTTGGGACGTTGGGAAACAACACCAATCTATAGAGGAGTAAAGCTAAAATAGCTTCAAAGGCTACCATACTACCGGCGGAGAATTTGAGCCTTCTCCATTAGGAACTTTGAAGTTAATCCTAAGAGTTTTCCTCTGGTAGTTAGGTTTTGTCTATCTCGATTTCTTTATGTGAGTCATCGTTGCAATGATGGTGACTTAGGAATGGCTTCCAAACCATTGAAAGGTACTTTGTACGTCTTGAGATACCTAGGATATCGCGTACTCTTCCAAAGTAGGCATCAATTGATAATCGGGGAAAGTGAAGCGATAAAGCTGGATCGTAGAAGCTGAGCGAAAGTTTTGAGAAGTCCTTCATCGGCGTTAACGTTCGGAAGAGTTAAAAGAGTTCCATAGCATTTTACGAAATCAGGGATCTTCTACCAAGGATGCTAACTCTTTAACTTCCCTACATCGAATTCTAAAGCTGTCTCTTGGTGAATCTTCCTCGGCGTCCATCACTCTAACCTAAAATATTTTACAAAGAAAAATCTCTAAATTCTTTGGAAATGGGAAGAGAAATGAAGTTTTTTGAATGAATGAATATATGCATGAATCGACAAACATGGTTAGTAGTTATACACACGGCAGCGTTGAAGTCACGAGCATGAAGCCAACGATAAGAATCAACGTGGTTAAGTTCTAAGGGCTTGTTCATCGTGAAGCGGGTTCTACGATATCTGAGCTCAACACTCCTCTTTGAAATATTATCGAATTTGTTGAATACTCGATGGTCCAATAATATTTTTCAAGAGAAACTCGCCTGATCGTAGTCTCGCATGACAATTACTCTAGGCTTACACCCGAATAACCTCTGCACTACATCCTAAATGGCCAGGATGGGTTATGTGTTCTACAGCCCACTCAGCTTCTTAAGTTTCCTCGAAAGCAAAATGTCTTCGCAAATACTTGCTAAACACAATACCCCCAAGACAACCTCCACTGAGCGGGAGATATTAACTTCGTAAGCATTGAACTTCTCACGTATTAATACCTCCACCTAGATCTTAAAAATGTTTCTTAAATTCGGGTTAGGATTTCTTTCCATCAGATGAAATCGCGAAAAACACACAATAAAGAAAAAACAAACATATGCATAATATGAAAGCTTATCCCCTTTCTTTTCTTTTTGAAAACAAAAAAAAGGTTGGTGCTCTCGAGCAGAGTCACATTTTTTTCTTTGAAAATCAAGTTTCACATACTCCCAGTAGTCGCCATTTTTCTGTTCGCGTTAAAGGTGGCGCTAGAGGATTCGACGTGAATTGATTCTCGGCTCGAAACGATTTACTCTTTTGATTTGTTTATAAAGATGCCTGAGCATCAAGCTTTATTATTTTCAACACAAGAAAGATGATTTAATGATTATGAAAAGGGGAAAATGAAATACCCCAATTGATATTGGTATGCGTAACGACTAGCACAAACTAGGCATAGCGCATTGGGAGATCTGAGTAAGGGGATTGTTATATAAAGGGAATAGATGGAGCACCTAAATATATATAGTTATCTATAGCTTTATATATGAATATGTTTGATATGTTTGTGTGTTTTAATTGCTATTTCTATGATTGGGAAAGTTTCTCCTTTGGGATTTTAAGAAAGATAGATTATGTGGGATCCTAGTGTTTGTTATTATTGTGCTCGCAAAGATCTATGGATCTTGCATACATATCCCTAGTGGGAATCGGGCATTTGTAGCTCGGATCTCTGGGATCTATGGTTTGTTTGGTCTGAGGGAGAAATAAATTTGCTCGGCAAGGATGAGACCTTGTGCCTACGTATTCTCAAAAGGATGTTGAGAAAGTCAGAGCAATCGTAGTTCCCACTTATGCTAGTGGAAGCAACGGGATGTTAGTAAGAGACAGAAAAATGTCATCTTTATGAAAAAATGTATCTAATCTATTTCATCACATACATTTTTGAAAAGTTTAATTGATTAAAATCTTTCGTCGTAAGTATTAGGTGTTTTGCTTGAGTGTACAAGCGTTACCACTTACATGTTTAAGAAAGATGTTTGAAAAAATAATTAAAACTTTTAACTGTAAGCATTGGGTGTTTTGCTTGAGTGTACAAGCGTTACCACTTACAATTAAGAGATGTTTTTGTTTGAAAAGAGTTTTGAAAAGTTTTGAAAAGTTTTTGACTGTATGTGATATGATAGATGAGATACTTCTTCCATAGAGATGATAGATGTCTAAATCTCTAGGAGAAATTGATTGGATTAAGGGGATGCTTTTAAGAAGCCCATGGGTCCTTCTATTGTTAGCCCAAGAGGTGGCATTCCGAGGGTCATCGAGGGTCCTTGTATGAAGCTCAAGAGGAAGCTATAGGGTATGGTTGGCTTTATGTTAAAAGGGATTTCACCGAGAAACCATCCTTTTGGAATTAAGAGCAATTTCACCGGGAAATTTTACTCTCTGGGGATTTTGAAAGTGATTTCACCGGGAAACCATCCTTTCAGGGTTCTATCTTAGCGCGGGTGATTCTTTGTATTGGAAGCCCAATAGGAGGCTTTTTAAGAGATTTCCTGTCTCTTTCATTGTATGATGCCCAAGAGAAGGCTAAACTCAATGAGGAGTTCTTTTGAACGAAGCCCAAGAGGAGGCTGACTCAACAGGGGAGTGTTGCCTTATATGAAGCCTAAGTGGAGGCTAAACTCAGATGAATGAGTTTTCTTATATGAAGCCTAAGAGGAGGCTAAACTCTGTGGGGAGAGTTATCTTGTATGAAGCCCAAGCGGAGGCTAAATTCATGCTGGAGATGAATTATCTTGTATAAAGCCCAAGCGGAGGCTACAACTGAGGGGAACCTATTGGTTAGACTAATTGTTATGTTATAATTAGACAGTTGTATAAACAAGTGCGTGTGTGTGATATGTATTCATAGGAGTTTATGAAGGAAATATAAACAATGCATGATGTTTATTTACAGAAGTTTATGAAATATAAACAAGTGTCTGTGAAACGAACGTTTAAAACGAGCGCAACTTGATTATTTACAAGTTTGAACTGTGTACAAGGAAGTGAATATGTACACGAACGAGTATTTATGTATAGAGAAAGATGGATGTACATAGGGGGTTGGGACTTACACCATAAGGGAGGCCCATTGGTTTGAAAGCAGTTTCACCGGAAATAATGCTCCTTTCAATACCAATGGTATTCAGTGTATATACAGATGAAACGGAAATGAACGATTAAATTTTTATATGTGAAAAGTATCTGTATTATGTACAGATAAAGTTTGTATGAAAAAGAAGTTGATATGTACAAGGAAAAGGTATGTATGTACATAAAAGAATGTTGGTTTGAGTATACACAAGTGAAGTGAAAACAAACAATCGAAGTTTGTCTGTACTTGAGTATAAAAAATATCTGTATTATGTACAGATAAAAATTTGTATGTATCTGAAGTGAATTTGGTATGTACAGAGAAATATTATGTACATAAAAGAATGTTATGGGACTTACACCGTGAGGGAGGCCCATTGGTTTGAAAGCAGTTTCACAGGGAATACTTCTCCTTTCAATACCAATGGTATCGGTGTATAAACAAACGAATGAATACAAACGAAAGAAATTTTTTATGTTTGAATATTGACAATGATGATTTGAGTATGTACAAATAAAATTATGTACAAAAAAAGATTGGGACTTACACCATAAGGGAGGCTCATGATCGATTGAGAAATTCGAGAGAAAACGAATTCGGTTTTATCGTTTAAATCGGATCGATCATGGTAAAAAGATGCAAGTTTGATAAAAAGTTTTGAAGAATGATTTTGAAAATGTTTTGAAATGTGAGGTTCATTTATGAGAAGTTTTGAAAGAAATCGGAAGTTGAAAACTTGAAAAATTCACCTTAAAAGGAAGTTTGAAAAAGTGTTCAGAACGTCATTTTCGACTCGATTAAAATATAATCAGATGAAAGTTTTTTCTGAAAATTTTTGCACTATCATAAAATAGATGTATTTATTGACAAGTGTACAAAAATTCACCTTAAAATAAGGAGTTTTGATTGGTCAAAAAAATTGTGAAAGTTTTGTAAAAAAAAACATGAAAAATATGAAAAGTTATAAAAAGAATGGTCTTGTGAGGGATTGAACCCATGACCATTGGGTAGCACACGTGTCAGAAAGCCTTAAGGGCGAGCAAGCTACCACTGAGCCAAGCGCGTGTTTGTGTTTAGTGGACAATAACACGTGTAAATAAAAGATTGGAATATTTTAAAAATTCAAACTCAAGAACACGCGCGCAGTGTTCTTCATTGTTTTTGATCTTCAGATTCTTCAAACCCAGCTACAATCTTCGTTTCTCAACGAAATTGGACGAAGTAAAAATGAAACTTACTCGATTTTGAACAACGAACACGATGGTACTTGTTAATTGCATTTATTTTCAATCTAACTCAATTAAATTTCTAGAAAATGCTAAGAACCCTAAAACTGAATTTTTCAAATTAAATGATGTGTAGTTGATGATTCTTTGATTTTCTTGAGGGCTTATGATCGTTATGAGTGCAGAAAGAGATCGGTCAAGAGTTTTTTTGTTTAAGTTCAAAGAATATGGATATCACAGTTCGTGTTCATACCTGTGCAAGTGGAGATCGAAGAAGATGCAAACGTGTTTCCAGAATGGGTTTCTTGATTGCTACAGCATCATCGGCATGTATGGAAGCTATGGAAGTGGTCTGCTTGCTTTGAGCTTGCTTAAATTATGCTACACAAGTCAACCTGCACAGTTCAAAAATGGAAGCTCGAAATCGATGTTAAACCTGTTACAGTTGCTTGCCAATGATTTGGATCATGTACATGAGGTACATGGAAGGTGTTAGGATGCTCACAACACAAATTAATCAAACCAAACTTCAAATTCGAATTCTATGGCAGTTTTGGAAAGTTTGAAAAATGGAAAGTGAAATCTGATTTTCAGTGGTTCTTGTGTGGATTTTATGATTCAAACATGTTCCATATTGATTATATGTTATGTTAGACACCAAATTTCAACATGGTTTTAACTGAATTTCAAAAATGCAATGTTTCTCAATTTTGCACTATGTTGCTTGATTTTCAAGAAAGTAGAGAGAAAGCATGGATTTGCATTGCTTTGGTGTGGTTTTGAACTTGAAATGTGATCTATTTATAAGCCAAAAGATTCTGAAATGTTAGGCAAGAGTACATGGCAATTGGAAAATCAAAGATGCTTTAAGGGGTAAGAATGACTTTTCAAAAGCAAAAGGAAGTTTCCTCTTTTTACCATGTGTGAAAAATCTTCAAATTGATTCTACCCAATCTCAATTATATCTAGCTGATATTTATCAGCTCAATGATCAATTTGGCAAGTTTGTATTGCTTCTAGATGAAGAAAACTCAAAATGACCTATAATTGAAGTTTTGACTTTTGAAAAATCAAGTTCATGGAGCCTTATGTTTCAATTTCAAAAGTATAGCTAGACTCCATGGATTTGTGAGTTCTTGGACATTTTGGAAAGCTTGTTTCACAAGCTACAACTTTCATGTTTTGAGTTTTTTTCAATTCAAATTGGAACTAGGTGAAAAAATGGCATGAAGTTTGGAAAAAATAAGAAATTTCAACACTTAGAAATTTTTCTAAGTATAGAAACTTTTGACTTTTTGTTGACTTTTCCAAATTCTTTGATTTTTTATGATCATGATGGATCATTTGAAGTATTTTGATGATGGAAAAAGTTTTGTTTTGAAAAAGTTGACCAAAAGTCAAAGTTTGACTTTTCAGTGCAGATGAAATTTCATCAGATGTTTCTGAAATTGACTGATGAAGTTTGTGAACTTCTGTGATGTTTTGAATCCAGAAATTAGGTCAAGAAGTTGTATCTAAGATATAATGACCAATATCTATCAAAAAAAGTCATTTCTTGCTCAAAAAGTCAGAGAAAACTCATGCCCGATCAAAACCCTAATTGGTTGATCCTTGATTGATCTGTGAGAAAAAATGGATATCTGAAGATTGAAGGCTGATGATTTGATCAAGATAGATCAAATGAGGTGAGAAAAACTCAAACCCTAATTGGTTGCCTCTTGAATCAGATGAAAATCTGATGAAACCCTAATCTCGACCTGTGAAATCCACACCGGATTAATGCTGTCTGAGCTGTTAGTTATGCAATGATGCAAATGTAAGGTGGTATATGTTGTAGGATTTTTCCGTGAACAAAGTATTTTTAATTATCGATTCCACAGGGATTGGTGCATGTTATAGTCTTTCAATAGAAAAGTATGTTTTAAGATGATGTAACCAAAGGGTTTGTTATCTACTCTACTAGAACCATGAGTTTCCAAACAACAACTAAATTAATTCTTTCAAACAGAGTTATAGTTTGGATTAGAGAGAGTTTGAGATTGTTTTCAAGTTAAGAAGGCATGTCAAGATTAGTTTCATTGATCTAGTTTCATACATATTCATTTAATCAAGTGATGAACATAATAGATGATTTCTACAAATACATATCCTCTCAATCTTGTAGATTTCCCACCAAGATTGTGAATGTTATCATGTTAATCCTTGCATGATTCCTCACTACAACTATTAGCATGATAATCATTAAGTTCAATATTTTGTAAACTCTAACACACAAATCTATTCATAGCATTTGTTTATGAGAGGATGAATATCCAAGGTCACTTTGAAATATTCTTTTCCAAGCAAAACTCAAAGCATAAAGAGGAAGAACAAAGATATTCAACTATATTAATCATCAACCATGTTCATACACAAATCGATTAATAGAAATACATACTATATAGATCAACTACGTCTAATCTTGACACAAAAAGAGCTTAGCCACTCATTTCCATGGTTGCTTGCTCTCAAGATTGTTGGTAGTGATGATGAAAATCCAAGAAAATCAAGAAGGAAAAGCTATGGTTTTTCTTCCTAAACTTGCCCTAGATTTACAAAGATGAAAGATAATGATGGTGAGTGTTTTCTTGCTTCCTTTACAAGCCAAAAAGGTCTGGTGAAGTGATGGGTTGGTGGCTCAAAAGGTGAAAGCATGGGCTGTCCTTTTTTCTGAATTTCGCAGACCGCGCTGAGCGCGGTTAAGTCGCGCTGAGCGCACTCATGCTGGCACCGCGCTGAGCGCGACCTGTAGCATGCTTCCCTCTTCCAAAATTATCTTCAAAAGAATCATCCCTAAAGCTCTTCAAGTGCCCTTGAATCCAAGCTTGGGAGAATTAGTTAATAAATTCCTACAATTAAGAGTGAAAGTAAGTTAAATAATATATATTAAACAAAAACTAAATAAAAACCTAATTAAAACAAAATACTAGAATAAATATACAAATTAAATACAAAGACATTGTTAAGGACCACAAAATAATGTACAAAATAACTACAAATTGGTCCTTAACAGTATATTAGGTCAAAATTTGGGGTATGACAGATGCCCCTATTTAAGTTTCTTTAACCTGAGAGATGAAGATGAATATCTTCGTTTTGATAGGTGTAAAGGGACTTAAATATCAGAATACGCAAATTTTAGACCTAAGATACCAAAAGGTGCGGATTGATTAAGAAGTCCATTCATAATAAAGCAGGTTGTACTATCTTTCTTGAGTACTTCGAATAGATCCACATCAAGGATTGTCTTCCTAATCTTGTGAAGAAGTACAACCCGATCATCAGAAGGCGTTGAAGAAGTAGTCGAACCAGCACCAGCCTTAGGAAGAGGAGTGTCTCTCTGAGCTAGCTTAGCCTTCATATACCCAATAGGGTCATTTCGTTTTAGGAGGGCTAACTCCTCTTCAGCCTTTTGAGGTTGAGAAGACTCAGGAAGTTCCATGCGCAATGGAGTAACATCCATTTCGACTTCCATTGGCTCATTGGTAGGGACACCATCACCTTCATTATTTTCTTTCTCATCATCTTCATCATCACCAACCAGATCCACCACTTCGATGTCATCGTCTTCATTACTGTGAGCATCAAACACCATTCCTTCGCTCGAACCACCTTGAGCCTCTTCTCCTCTTTCGTCCGCAGATCCTTCCTCACTAGAATCTTCGCTCTCTTGAGAGGGGCAAGCCTTTTCCTCTTCAACTTGGTTGATCTTTTCACTTTCATGAGGAATTTCGAGAGGAGATTTTGGATGAGAAGTTTCTGGAGGAACCTCTGCAGCATTTTCAGGCGTTACTTCGTTTGTCTCCTTGAGAGGAGGAGAAGTGCCTTGATCATCTGGTTGCTCTGGAACCCCAATCGGAACCGCCATATTGGAGGATCCCTTATTCTGCACCAGATTACTTGAATCCCCGTGAGGACAAGAATGGATTGGAGCAGCTGCTTTGGATGGAGGAGTCGAAGCGGTAGGGATTGGATTTGAATCGTCCTACACAAGTAAAGAAAGATTGAAACTTGCACTAAGGTATGAATAACTATCTTTGTTAAAAAATTCGAACTCAACTCACCTGTGGATTATCTGAAGAGATATTGCTATCTATATGTTCCAACATTACGTTGGAGGTCGAAGGTGGATTTTTGGATTTTGGTAAGGGAGCAACATCCCTGGAATCGAGTCCAGAGACGTTAGTATCCTTTGAAACATCTTTCTTTTGCTTCTTTCTCTGTTGGTGAACTTTCTGACCTTGGGATTCTTCCCAGGTACTAGGCTTTCGTTTCTTTGGAGTGGTTGGTGGGAGTTTACTAGTCTGAAATGGTGCAAACATGAGTTAGATTTCAATCATAAATTAAAGTCCATTCGAAATACCAGAATAAATGGATTACCTTTGGAGTTGGAGCAATTGTTGGAGTTGGAGTAATTGTTGGAGTTGGAGCGATGGTTGTTGTAGTTGTTGCGAGGTAATTGTTGGGATTATCGGGGGCATTTTCATCGACGATAGTTTGTTGGGAACTACTTCCTTCCTTGGTCTTCGACGCAACAGTCTTTATCCTGATGGCTGAAAATCGAAACAATTAAGACGAAATGTTAAAATAAAATAAAAGTAAGAACTATTTGGGGATTTCCCAAGCATTCGCACCTGCGCCTTCATCCGAAAGAATCGACATGGCATAAAGGTCATAGCGAAGATGCCCTAGGAAATTATGGAGCCAATGTCGAGCCCATGTCACAGTCTCAGATGGCTTTAGTTTCCTTTGAGATTTGTATTTGAACATCTCTTTGCAAGTCAACCACCAAGGGTATGGAGGAAACCAAGCCAGAGCCAGTTCTGAGGTAAGTAGTTTGGGAAACTTAGGTGGATGCATTTCGAGTGCCAACCTATACCTATCCTCAGGTGACAACCCTGAAGGAAGTCTGAACTTAGAGACTTTTTCTTTAAATTTTTCCTTCAAGGTTTGGGGCCTCGATACAGTGGTCTCCAAGCGTGTAGGATCATAGTTTGAGTAATTAGAAAAGCCTAATCTCTTGAGCATGGTGAACATACCTTTCTTTTGTGTACACGCACATCGAACGCAGCAGTTAGTTTCTTTTGAATGGTGATAGTATCGAACATATAAGACTGGTAGAACTTAGTCCACCAATCCAGAAAACCCTTTGATTAAAAATAGGTTGGTTCAAAAGAAATTAATTTGAGTGAGCAAACTCTTGATATTGTTCTTCTGCGGTTTAGCTTCTGGCCTTGAAAGTTCGGCCGGAAGTAATGGCGCTACGAGTTTGAAAAAGGGTTCGAGAATTAAGCGACATAAACCGAATTGTCTTGAAACGAAATTGGGTTGATAGGCAAGAAGGATTTGGTTCTTGGTTGGAGTGATTCTTCAGGAGATTAGTCTTGGGAGCAAGAAGGCTTTCCAGATTTCTTGGATCTCTTTACTCTTAGCAGCCTCTGAAAGGGACATGGTGAACCATGATGGTCCATGACTCCTCGAAGCAAAAGGTGCCATAGTCTCTTCGAATTTATTCCTTTTGGAGAAGATCATGATGTATTGTGAGAATAGAACTTGGAAGTCAGCCTTATCATCATTTGGAGTCAGTCTCCTCAGCCTTGTGCCTTCAACAATTCGATCCGCTACCTCTGGATCTTGCTCAACAATGGTATCGACAGTGGATAATGAAGATTCAAACATGGCATTTAGCCATAACTGGAGTAACCAGAAGGGGCCAGCTAGCAGAATGTTCTTAGGAGTGTGAGATTTCAGACTCGAAACAGCTGATCTCAGGCTTTCATAGAGATCAACAAGTAAGAGCTCACTCAAACAAACTCTCCTATTTTCATGTAGGTCTCTGGCTAGAGGGAAGAACCTACCGGCTACTTGTAATGACCTGCTGTAGAACACATATCTCGATAACCATAGGGTGAGGAAGGCAATATGCTCTACATCTGATACACTATCACCTTCAGTGTGATAATGACTGATAAACTTTGAGAAGCTGGCCAACTTGACGTCGAAGTTAATGATGCTTGAATGTTCTTCAGAGTCAGGAATGTAAGTCTCTCCTACTGGTGATAAGCCTGTGATAGCTGCTATATCGAAGAAGGTGGGTGTGATCATCCCTCCAGGAAGGTGAAAGGTGTTATAAGTACTATCCCAAAAGTACAAGGATGCAAATAACAAGGGATGGCTGTAGGTGAAGCCTGGTTTCGATAACTTAATCAAATTATAGATCCCTAGTTCTTCCCGCTGATGGGATTTCTTAACTTCTACCTTAGCAAACCAGTTCTGGTAAGCTACATCAGGGGTAGGGCAAGATCGAAACGGCTTAAAATTTCTTTTAACATAATCCAGGATAAAAGGATCTTTTGGGGGAACATCAGGGGTTTCTATAGTTTTCGAAGCAGAAGATTCAGTCATATCCTCAGTTCCTAACCTAGGAGTTTCCATTTTATTAAATAGAGGTTTAAAGTCATAGAAAACAGGGAAGATGGTTCTAGTATCTTTCAGAATCTCAAAAACTGTAAGAGGGCCCATTAAGGCAAACCTCTTTCCAGCAGCATTGGTGGGAATGAGTACCTGAGAAGAGTATAGAAGTTCTTGTTCTTTGGAGATTCCTTGGGGAATGAGTACTGATTGACCTTGGTCATTGTTGTGCTAAAAGCAACTTGCAAGGAGCTTGAAGCAAGAAAGCAAAGTCTGGAAGAGCTAATCTCTCAACTAGAACAGGACACAGAGGTTGAGGATGAAGAGAAAGCTGATAATGATGTTGTTGGTGATACTGAAGATGATGATATTCGGATGGTGGTCTTTGAAGGTTAGAAGATGCTTCCTTCCACAGTGCTTCTTCTGGAGAAGAAAGCACTTGAGATGTTGCTCCTTGCCCCTGTTGTTGCTGTTTTGTCAATTCTCTTGTTATTTTTTTCTTGTTCTTGTGTTGTTTCCTTTTCCCAATTTTGTTTGGATGATTGTAACTAATTGTTGATAGCATTGTTCTCTTGACAATTGTTGGTACCTCCTTTAATTATTTGCTTGAATGTTTGGGGCAATTGTATGGTTTCCTTTGGCCCTTTATGGCTAAAAAGGGGGAGAAGAACTAATGTATGTAGTAGTATGGGACTTGGGACTTTGGGGAAATTGTATGCCTGTTTAAAATTTTGTATGTGGGGCAATTGTGGGAATTGTGGGATTTTTGTATGGGTAGAATTTATCTTCTCTAAGTTCTAGTTACTTGAAGCTTAGGAAAGCTTAGGAAAGCTTAGAACTAGTTTATTGTCTTCTGCTGCATAGGTACTCTGATGTGTTAGGTAGTTTTAGCCAAAAATGTGCCAAAGGGGGAGTTTGTTAGTGTTTTTAAGTTGGCATTATGTTTGGTAAAACTAGGCTTTAGCAATGTCATGATGGATGTCATGACATTCAGAGATTGAAGATAAATCCTACACTAAGGATGTTAAAGACAGCTCGAGGCCGGAAGCTAAAGGCTGTCTGGAAGTGCAGAAAGCAGACGATGTCATAACGGATGTTATGACATTTTTGATGTGACATTACATTACAGTCTGTTTGTTCTAAGATTTTCAGGAAGTTTGTTGAGCTGCTAAATATTGTTTTTCTGTTATTAGAAAGCATGCTCACGTGGCTGCTAGGTTAAACTTAATTAAACCTAAATTGGTTGTTGAAAAGACCATGTTTTAGGATTAAATTAAGTGAACCTAACTATCTTTATGGAAGCCAAAGCGAAGTTTGGTTGCTTCTATAAAGGAAAAGAACCCTTACTCTGCTGCAACGCCCTTGGAATGTATTGAAGAGGTAGCAGCTTGTTATTTGTGTACTGTTAGGATTTGTAACAGTTGATATTGTGTAATTCTAGTTTCTCTTGTGAGCCAAGCAACTATCAATTGATAAGTGCATTGGACTAGGATTTCTTTGTAAGGGTAGTTTATCACTCAAAGCTTTAAAGCACAGTGTTTGTCTCTTGATTGAAGCTTTGAAGAAGATCAAGATATTTTATTGAAGTGTGTCTTCACAATTCAATTAGTCAATAGGTTGATATCACTGCTTTGTGATTGAGGGAGTGAGTAGGAACTCATATCTAAGTAGGACTTAGGTAAAGGATCATTGGATAGTGATTAAGTGAGAAAGCTGTCAGCGGTGTGTTGGTGTAGGGTCTTCAATTGATCTGCTAATAGTGAACTTTCTCCTGGCTTGGTAGCCCCGGATGTAGGTTTGTTGAACGAGGGTGAACAACTTATTGTGTTCTTTACTGCTTTCTGTATTTACTGTGTGAACTGTTAACATAGTGTCAGATACTGTGTCATAACATTCTCTGTGACATCACGTATCTGCTACCAGGAATTTCACATTGCATTGCATTGCATAAACATCGCATATCATAGCATAACATTGCATTACAGGTACATTGAAGAATCAGTTTTCTCATTTTCTCGCTATTTATTTTAGCAGAAATGGCTCTTGGACAGACTGTCAAAGATCTTCAGGCTCAGAATGCTCAGTTCCAGGAGATGTTCACCAGCTTGGTCCAAGACCAAGAAGAGCTGAAGAAGCTCATCAACAGAAAGAAGAAGGTCATTGGTGTTCTCAACATGGGTAGACGTCACAAAGGTGGTCCTAGAGTGGTCAGCCGGATAGAACTCTCAGAGAGTGTCAAAACTGAGGGAAGTTGTAACACCCCATCTAAATACCCCAAAAATATTAATTAAATTAATATCTATATCATCCTTAATCAGAGTTTAACACGGTATAATAAGGGATGTCACAATTAATAACCAAAATAAACTTCATTCAAACAGTAGCCATGCTACACTGAGGATCATCATCCAACAATTCAGTAATTGTAAAACCATGTCTTACAGTGAAATACCAAAATTAAAATTAATAAGACATCAAGGTCATCAAGAATTCAAATCCAAAATAATTAAGCAGTAATGATTCTCTTAACTAAGCGTTCCCGATGTTACAATCTAATCGAGCATGACAACGACACACGGACTAAAGATAAGCTCTAGAGCCATCCTCACCGACTCCTCATTTGCTAATTTAATCGAAATGGTAAAGTAAGGTGAGACTTCTCATAATTAAAGCATATTATAAGTCTTTCAATCAATAATATATCACAAGCATATTATTTCACCCACTTAACATAAATTGATTCACACACACAACCATATTCATCATGCTTAATCATAACAATCAACGAAGTAACCTGGAAGACATCCTAACATGTTACCACTCCATACAAATATAATGCAGACTCAATGCATGCGGTGCCGACTCGTGACCAAGTCACCCAACAGCGATCCATCACCAGGATACGGTACCATCGATTCGTCCATAACCACTCGGACACGAATCCGGCCTAACCACCCATCCTCACTCGGTATCGGTTATCGGCAATCCAAGCCAAATTCCGCACAATGGGAATTAACTTCACCAAAACAATGCATATGCACGCATCAATAGCATGCAACATTAATCGGTCTATGTAATACATCAATTCAACATAAGCGAAACAACCATCAACATGATATCTCAACCAATCATGCATACAATCAACATCGGCATAAACATGCAAACCAATCAACATGATATATCAATCCATCATGCATACATCTAACATCGGTGTAAACATGCCAATACATCTATACATTATCGGTACATCCATCAACACGGGATCTCCTACACACCATTAACTATCGTCGGTCAAAGTCACTTATCTCGAAATTGGTTCATTTTCAAAATAAATTCAAGTTTTGGAAAATATTTTCAGTTCATAAAATAGAGCATTAAATTTAGAAAATAACGTCCAAAGCAGCGCTCAAAGCGGACTTACGGTTTGAAAGTTATGAATTTTCAAAGTTTGATATTTTCAAAATTAAAGTTGGAACCGGTTCCTACATATCTGAGAACCGGTTCTAAAAGCTTCAAAACCTCGCTTGGAAAAATGTGTAGGAACCGGTTCCGACACATACAGAACCGGTTCCCACGTGTATTTTTGATTTTTATGAATTTTCAAAGGCAACCGGTTCCTACCCATACGGAACCGGTTCCCGTGTTAAAATGTCATTTTCGCACTTTTGACATCCTTCCATTTTCAATTAAATCATTTTACCCATCGAATCCATCATTGGAAACACCAAAATACATCATTTTGCATCATATATCTCATCAAACAACATATTTCCATCATCTATTTTCATCTACTGACACTCTAATCATATCTCATACACATTCTGACTCAATCAGACTCATTTTGACACCATCTGACACTATTAGGTATTCATCCATGGAAACCTAGAATTTCCTAAACATAGATTCCTAACATGCCATGGTCTATAATATTAACATCAAAACCTATAATAAGCAATAACCAGTCGAAATCACCCCTTACCTTATGGGTTCTTCGATTTCTGACGCTCCTAGGTCTTTTTCCTTCTTTCCTTCTCTTCTCACTTCACGTATCTTGTTTTCTCCAAAATGATTCCTTTTTTCCTCTTTTCTTATTTAATTCCTTTTAACATAAATTAAATAAATCAATAAATGTGAGTAGAGTCTTTTACTCCTCACACCCCACCTTACTCCACATACATCCAATAAATCCATAATTAATCTCAATAATTCAATATATTAAATAAACTATGCTCTCAATTAATTTAATAATTAAAATCATAATTATTTAATTACCGAATTATTTTCGGGGTGTCACAACTCTCCCCAACTTAAAAGAGTTTTCGTCCTCGAAAACATACCTCAAACGAACAATTCGGGATCTGAGTCCTTCATCGACTCTCAGCTCCCAAGTGAAATTTCCATCAGGGTCCTCCCAGCCACTCTTACCAATGCAATCTCTTTGCCTCCTGTTTCAACTTCGATCCTCTATCCTCGCGGTACCACTTCCACGATCAAATTCTCCCGTACATATGTCATCTACCCGAATCTCATGAGACGGATCAGCAATGTACTTCCTCAGTGAGACACATGAAAACATCATGCAGATTCAAGTGGCGGACAAAGCAATCGATATGCAACCTTCCCACTCTTTTGGTAATCTAAAAGGACCAATAAATCGTGGAGTCAACTTCTTTGACTTCAAGCTCGACCAATACCGGTCATCGGGTAACTCGCATAAACACATGCTCTCCTTCACTGAACTCAAGGTCTTTCCTCCTCTTATCATGGTAACTCTTCTGACGACTCTGAGAAGTCCTCATCTTCTCCTGAATCATCTTAATCTTTTCCGAAGTTTGTTGAACAATTTCCGGTCCAATCACAACACTCTCTCCAGTTTCGTACCAACACAATGGTGTTCGACACCTCCTACCATACAATGCCTCAAACGGAGCCATACCAATACTCGAGTGAAAGCTATTGTTGTAGGTAAACTCAATCAATGGCAGATAGTTATCCCAAGCTCCACCCTTCTCTAACACACAAGCTCTCAGCAAATCTTCCAACGAATGAATCGTTCTTTCCGTCTGACCATCTGTCTGCGGATGATAAGCGGAACTCAACCGCAACTTGGTACCCAAAGCTTCTTGCAACCCTGTCCAGAACTTAGATGTAAACCTTGGATCTCGATCCGACACAATGCTAGACGGAATACCATGCAAACTCACAATCTTTTCGACATACAATTCTGCTAATCTCTCCATCGGATAATCCATTCTTATCGGAATGAAGTGAGCAGATTTTGTCAACCTATCCACAATAACCCAGATAGAATCACAATTCTTAGCTGTCCTTGGTAAACCAGACACAAAATCCATTGAGATTCCATCCCACTTCCATTCTGGAACAAATAACGGCTCCATCAATCCTGACGGCTTCTGATGCTCGATTTTCGACTTCTGACAAACCAAACAAGCATACACGAACTCAGCAATTTCCTTTTTCATTCCCGGCCACCAAAACAACTTCTTCAAATCATGGTACATTTTAGTAGCACCGGGATGAATACTTAACCCGCTACGATGCCCTTCTTCCAAAATGCTCTTCCTAATTTCGGCAACATCCGGAACACACACCCGATCACCAAATCTCATAACACCATTCTCGTCAATTCGGAACTCGCCTCCTTGACCTTGGTTGATCAATGTCAACTTATCAACTAAACCAACATCAGATTTCTGTCCATTTCTGATCTCTTCCAGAATACCACTAGTCAGCTTCAACATACCCAATTTCACACTATTCGGAGTAGTTTCACAAACCAAACTTAGATCTCTGAGCTGCTCAACCAAATCTAACTCACGAACCATTAACATCGACATGTGCAAAGACTTTCTACTCAAAGCATCCGCAACCATGTTTGCTTTACGGGATGATAATTCAAACCGAAATCATAATCTTTTAAAATTCTAACCATCTTCTACGCCTCATGTTCAACTCTTTACGATCAAAGAGATACCTCGGACTCTTATGATCATGAATACCTCAAACCGAGAACCATATAAATAATGTCTCCACAACTTCAAAACAAACACAACAGGTGCCAACTCCAAATCGTGGGTCGGATAATTCCTTTCATGCACTTTCAACTGTCGTGAAGCATAAGCCACAACCTTATCTTGCATCAACACACCACCTAATCCCATTAATGATGCGTCACAATACACCACAAAAGACTTAGTCGGATCTGCAAAATCAAGATCGAACACTTGTCAACCTCCTCTTCAATTCTTGAAATCCCTTCTCACATTCAACATCCCAAACAAATATCGACCCTTCTGGTCAACTTAGTCAGCAACAGCGCGATTTGGAAAATCCTTCAATAAACTTCCGGTAGTAACCTGCAAGACCCAGAAAACTACGGATCTCCGAAGCGTTCTTCGGCGCTTCCCACTGAGACACCGCTTCTACTTTCGTAGGATCCACAGCAATTCCATTCTTGGAAATCACATGACCAAGAAAACTCACCTCCTCTAACCAGAATTCACACTTGGACAACTTCGCATAAAGTTTCCTTTCCTTCAGCAATTCCAACACAACTCTGAGATGTTATGCATGCTCCTCATCGCTTTTCGAATAAATCAGAATATCATCAATGAACACTACTACAAACTTGTCAAGATACGGATGAAATATCCTGTTCATATACTCCATGAAAACACCAGGTGCATTAGTAACTCCAAACGGCATAACAGAATATTCATAATGTCCATACCTCGTTACGAATGCGGTTTTGAATATCCTCGACTTCACGAATCGATGATATCGGATCTCGATCAATCTTACTAAATACACAAGCTCCAACGAGTTGATCCATCAAATCATCAATCCTCGGCAAAGGATACGATTCTTGATTGTAACTTTATTCAACGCCGGTAGTCAACACATAACCTCATTGAACCTTCCTTCTTCTTAACCAATAACACGGAGCACCCACGGCGACACACTCGGACGAATAAACTTCTTCTCAAGCAATTCTTCTAAGCTGCTTCGTTTAGCTAGTTCGAGATGCCGACATGCGATAGGGCGCCATCGACACGGACTAGTTCGGGAATCAAATCTATAGTAAATTCTACCTCTCTCGGTGGCAATTCACTAACGTCTTAGAAACACCTCGAAATTCATTCACCTGGCAATCCATCACTCTTTGCCTTTCCGCCGATCGCGGAATACAACATAAACACCACAGCACCATCCTTCACAGCTAGGTTCATACATTAGCGACATAATCTCATTTTCGATCTTAACCTCTTGGGAAAAATGATCGTCTTCTCAAAGCAGTTGATATGAACTGGTTGAATTCAACCAGTTCATTCCAAGGATGATATCAAGTTGTTCTAGCGGTAGGCACACTAAATCCATACAAACCCTATCAAAAATCACAGGACAATTCCTACAAACATACGAAGTAGTCCTTGAACCAGCGGAGTATCAATAACCATACTTCCATCCATATTAGAAATTTCCAAATTCAATCTCTTAGCACAATCTAACGCAATAAAAGAATGCGTAGCTCCAGTATCAATAATCGCAATCAAAGGTATGCCATTAATAAAACATGTACCTTTAATCAGCCGATCATCTGGTTTAGTTTCTGATCCAGACAATGCAAACACTTTACCACCAGCTTGCTCTTTCTTGGGTTTTGTGCGAGGGAGTATGACCCTCTTCACCACAGTTGTAGCAAGTCACCACTTTCACTCTGCAGTCATTGGCCACATGGCCGAACTTTCCACACTTGAAACACTTCTTATCATTGCTCTTACAGTCCACCATACGATGTCCTGTCTCACCACACTTATAGCACCTAGCGGAAGAACTAGAATCTCCTCTTTCAGACTTCTTCCAACCTCCGGATCTCTGACTATTCCTATCATAAGGCTTACCACGATCCATCTGTTGCTTACCTTTCCTATCAACATACCCTCGAGCATTCGACTTAGTGTTAGCAAGATCCTCCTCAAGAATCCTACTACAATCAACGGATCGGAAAATCTTGGATCTGCGATACGAATACCACTTAATCTCGTCACGAAGACCATTCTCAAACTTAATACATTTGGAAAATTCTCCATCTGCATCGTTAGGGTAATGAGCATAATACTTTGCTAACTCAGAAAACTTTGAAGCATACTCACTGACAGTCTTGTTACCCTGCTTGAGTTCCAAAAACTCAATCTCCTTCTTACCTCTGACGTCCTCAGGAAAGTACCTCCTCAGAAAAGCTCTCCTGAACACAGCCCAATTCAATGCAACACCATCTTCTTCCAGTTCAGCTCTGGTAGCAACCCACCAGTCATCAGCCTCCTCAGCCAACATGTGAGTTCCATATCTCACCTTCAGCCCCTCTGCACAGTCAATCACTCTGAAGATCCTCTCGATCTCCTTCAACCACTTAGGCGCCGGGATCATGCGTGCCCTTGAACAATGGAGGATTATTCCTCGAAAATTCCCCATTGTGCATCGGCACAATCGCGACTCCTGGTTCCCTCCGAGCACTCCAGCCAACATTCCCAAAGCCTCAGCAATGGCATCATCATTCCTTCCGTTACCTCTTCCGGCCATTGTTCTGTAACATAACAAAACAATCTACATCAGCACACAAGTATCGACAGTGTCACTTCACACTAGTCGCATACTAAAGGGATAACGACACAGGACAAGACCGACTATGCTCGATACCACTATTGTAACACCCCATCTAAATACCCGAAATATTAATTAAATTAATATCTATCATCTTAATCGAGTTTAACACGGTATAATAAGGGATGTCACAATTAATAACCAAAATAAACTTCATTCAAGCGTAGCCATGCTACGAGGATCATCATCCAACAATTCAATAATTGTAAAACCATGTCTTACAGTGGAAATACCAAAATTAAAATTAATAAGACATCAAGGTCATCAAGGAATTCAAATCCAAAATAATTAAACATAATGATTCTCTTAACTAAGCGTTCCCAGTGTTACAATCTAATCGAGCATGACAACGACACGGACTAAAAGATAAGCTCTAGAGCCATCCTCACCGACTCCTCATTTGCTAATTTAATCGAAATGGTAAAGTAAGGGTGAGACTTCTCATAATTAAAGCATATTATAAGTCTTTCAATCAATAATATATCACAAGCATATTATTTCACCCTTAACATAAATTGATTCACACACAACCATATTCATCATGCTTAATCATAACAATAAGCGAAGAGTAACACTGGAAGACATCCTAACATGTTACCACTCATACAAATATAATGCGAGACTCAATGCATGCGGTACCGACTCGTGACCAAGTCACCCAAACGATCCATCATCACCGAATACGGTACCATCGATTCGTCCATAACCACTCGGACACGAATCCAGCTAACCACCCATCCTCACTCGGTATCGGTTATCGGTAATCAAGCCAAATTCCGCACAATGGGAATTAACTTCACCAAAACAATGCATATGCACGCACATCAATAGCATGCAACATTAATCAGTCTATGTAATACATCAATTCAACATAACTGAAACAACCATCCAACATGATATCTCAACCAATCATGCATACAATCAACATCAGCATAAACATGCAAACCAATCAACATGATATATCAATCCATCATGCATACATCTAACATCAGTGTAAACATGCCAATACATCTATACATTATCAGTACATCCATCAACACAGGATCTCCACTACACACCATTAACTATGCGTCAGTCAAAAGTCACTTATCTCAGAAATTGGTTCATTTTCAAAATAACTTCAAGTTTTGGAAAATATTTTCAGTTCATAAAATAGAGCATTAAATTTAGAAAATAACGTCCAAAGCGGCGCTCAAAGCGGACTTACGGTTTGAAAGTTACAATTTTCAAAGTTTGATATTTTCAAAATTAAAGTTGGAACCGGTTCCTACATATCGAGGCGGTTCCTAAAAGCTTCAAAACCTCACTTGGAAAAATGTATGGGAACCGGTTCCGACACATACGAGAACCGGTTCCCATGTATTTTTGATTTTATGAATTTTCAAAGGCAACGGTTCCTACCCATCGAGAACCGGTTCCCACGTGTTAAAATGTCATTTTCTGCACTTTTGACAGCATCCTTCCATTTTCAATTAAATCATTTTTACCCATACGAATCTCATCATTGGAAACACCAAAATACATCATTTTGCATCATATATCTCATCAAACAACATATTTCCATCATCTATTTTCATCTACTGACACTCTAATCATATCTCATACACATTCTGACTCAATCAGACTCATTTTGACACCATCTGACACTATTAGGTATTCATCCATGGAAACCTAGAATTTCCTAAACATAGATTCCTAACATGCCATGGTCTATAATATTAACATCAAAACCTATAATAAGCAATAACCAGTCGAAATCACCCCTTACCTTATGGGTTCTTCGATTTCTGACGCTCCTAGGTCTTTTTCCTTCTTTCCTTCTCTTCTCACTTCACGTATCTTGTTTTCTCCAAAATGATTCCTTTTTTCCTCTTTTCTTATTTAATTCCTTTTAACATAAATTAAATAAATCAATAAATGTGAGTAGAGTCTTTTACTCCTCACACCCCACCTTACTCCACATACATCCAATAAATCCATAATTAATCTAAATAATTCAATATATTAAATAAACTATGCTCTCAATTAATTTAATAATTAAAATCATAATTATTTAATTACCGAATTATTTTCGGGGTGTCACAGAAGTGTCAAGGGCAAGGAAGAAGACCAGCGTGAGCCTGAGAAGAAGGATGAAGATTATGAGAATGATTAGTACTCTTATGAGGATGACAAATACGAACAGCTTGAAGACCGTCTGAATGTTGTGGAAAATCTGAAGATGTCAGGGCTGAATTTTGATGATCTAAGTCTTGTTCCTGGTGTGGTGATTCCTCACAAGTTCAAGGTTCCTACTTTTGCCAAGTATGATGGCATTTCTTGTCCGAAGCTGCATTTGAAGTCCTATGTTTAGAAGATCAACCCCCACACTGATGACAGAAAGTTTTGGATTCATTATTTTCAAGAGAGTTTGGCCGGAACTCAGTTGGAGTGGTATTATCAGCTAGAGAATGACCACATCCGTACCTGGAGTGACTTAGAAGATGCTTTCTACAAGCAATATGAGTACAATGCTGAATTGGCACCCACTGGCATACAACTACAGAGCATGTCTATGGGTCGCGATGAGAAGTTCAAAGAGTATGCTCAGAAAAGGAGAGATCTAGCAGGCAGAGTTCAACCACCCTTGTCCAATAGGGAGTTGGTTGATATGTTTATGGGAACACTGACAGGCCCATTCTTCAATCATCTGATTGGAAACTCTTCAGCCAGATTCACCGAGCTGATATTGACAGCAGAACACATTGAAGCTGGTATCAAGAGCGGAAAGATTCATGTAGAGTCATAATCAAATGCTGCGAAGAGATCTTTTGGTGGTAAGAAAGAGGCCAATGCTGTGTATGGTCAGAAAAGCCGAGCCAAGACCGATCCTGCTCAATCTGTGGGGGCAATTGTGATCTCCAATCCTACATCAGCACAACCTCACCGAGACAACGCACGTAACCAGAACGCGCCACGAAGACAGTTTACAAAGATCAACATGCCTATGTCGCAAGCCTTGCAACACATGTTGAAAGCAGAGCTGATTACCTTGAGGGGGTCCTCCTCAGAACATCAACACTTCCTCTCCGAGATACAATCCTAATGCTAAGTGTGCTTACCACTCCAACAGCCCAGGACATAGCACTGATGATTATTGGGCTCTGAAGAACAAGATCCAAGACATGATTGAAGCTAAAGAGATTGAGTTTGATCCTCCTGTTGAGACTCCGAATGTGATCAATGCACCTATGCCTAACCATGGCAAAAGTTCCAATTCTATTGACAAGACCTCTTATGTTTTCAATATAGATGACTTGACCATTCCTCTAATGACTGTTAAGAAGAATTTGCTGCAAGCCGGTGTCAATCCAAGATGCCCATAGAATTGTCGTTGGTGCCCGCTTGCACCTGACGGCTGCACTTGGTTGAGAAGACGTATTCAGTGCATGATGGATAACCGCGAAGTGCTATTTCTAAAGCCATCACCTGTGGAGAATCTATGTGAAGACATGTCTAAGAATCTGAAGATCGAAGATGAAACTGTACCAGAAGTGTGGGATACCTTGGGGCAGCCAAGTGGAAAGTTCGACTACATGGTGAAGTATACTGTTCCTGAAAGCTACAAGATTCCAATTGAAGATGTTAAGGCGACCGGATGGGGAGACGATTTCCCAGAAGACTATGCTGATGTTAACACAATAAGGATTTCCTCTGTTGATCCCGTGCCCAGAGTGGCACCTCTCATCATTACTTCTCCCAGACCAGTTTCATACTCCTCTGACAAAGCTATACCTTGGAACTATGGAGCTGAGGTTTACTATCATGGCGTCAAACAAGATCCTCTGACCATCGAGGATCTTACAGTTGAAGCTACCATTCCTGACATTGACAATGTCACCGGATCAAGTAAGGTGACCAGAATCGGAAGAGTGTTTTCTCCAAAGATCTCTCCTCCAAAAGACACTGCGAGTCCAGCTCGCATTCCAGCTATCGAACCAGTTCCCGAAGCCAGAGGGAAAGAACCAGTAACTCATCCTGCTCAGACAGAAGTACCAAAGGAAGTTGCTGAAGATACCTCCAAACGAGAAATGGAGGAAATTCTGAAGATTATCAAGAAGAGTGACTACAATGTTGTGGAACAGTTGGGACAGACTTCGTCCAAGATCTCCATGCTTGCTCTGCTTTTATGCTCTAAGGCTCATGCTAAAGCCTTGGTGAAATTTTTGAAGAATGCTCACGTACCGTAAGACACTACTACTGATCAGTTTGAAGTTTGTATTGCTAGCCTGGCTGCCAACAACAGTCTAGGCTTCTCCGATGCTGATTTGACTTCTGCCAGAAGGAAACACAACAAAGCCTTGCACATCTCTGTTGAATGCAAGGGCGTTACATTGTCTCATGTTTTGGTGGATACCGGTTTTGCTCTGAATATCCTACCAAAGAGTGCTTTTGATCGACTTGATGTTGAAGGATTGGTTCTGAAGCCCAGTGACATAATTGTGAGAGCTTTTGATGGTTCTAAACGAACAGTACTTGGAGAGCTCATTCTTCCTATTAAAGTCGATTCCCAGACTTTTGAATCCACTTTCTTTGTCATGGACATCCGTCCAGCTTACTCTTTCCTACTTGGACGCCCTTGGATACATGGGGCAGGCGCTGTTACCTGTACCTTGCATCAGAAGCTGAAGTACCCAGTGAAGGGGAAAGTTGTTACAGTATGCGGTGAAGAGGAATACATGGTCATTCATCTGCAGTCATTCCGATATCTCGAGATGGAAGGTGAATTCTTCGAGATCCCCTATCATGCTTTCGAAACAGTTCCAAGAGTCATGCCTGTTGACTCTCCTGTTACCCCTGAAGTTACACAAGTCCCGCCTAGGATGGCTTCGCAGAAGGATGCTCAAGCCGCAGTTGAAGAAGGAGGTAATACCATTTGGGGTCAGCTCCCTGATCTTCCTTTCAAATCTGACAAGACTGGTTTAGGCTTCACAATCAAGGGTCAGAAGATGATACGCCGCGAACATGTAGGCCAACTTCCCTTCCGCATCAGTCAAAATGGGGTTCGTGCTATAGAAGACAATGACAATGACTTCGACATCAGCAAGTGGATCTTCCCAACTCCCGACAACGGACTCAGCAATTGGAAGACTGAAGACATCATACCGATCTCCTTTAGACATGAGTAATTGCTTTTGTTTTCTGTTTTGCTTTTTGTTTTCTATGCTTTGAACAATAAGCTTTAAAGCCTAGTGCCTTGCCCGGGACATCATGGCTCGTTTGTGAGGGTTATTATCTGTCATTTGCATATTTTCATTCAATAAAATCATTGGACTTTTGCGTTTAATTCGTTCTTTCTTTTACTTTATCACCCCTTCAAAAAAGCTATGTGTTCTTACACACACCCACGTGATACACTGCAGATTCACTCCGAATCTCGTTGATAACAGTTATGTTATTGCTAAATATAACTTCGATAATCCGATCTACCAAGCCGAAGACGAAGGTGAGGAAGATTGTGAAGTGCCAGGAGAACTTGTCAGACTGCTACAGCTAGAAGAACGAGTTATATAGCCACACGAAGAGCTAGTTGAGGTTGTGAATCTAGGTACTAACGAAGACAGAAAAGAGATCAAGATAGGAACGGGTCTTGAGAACAGTGTAAGGGAGAGATTGGTTCAGATGCTACGAGACTATGTCGAGGTTTTTGCTTGGTCATACGAAGACATGCCAGGACTAGACATTGACATTGTGGTGCACCAGTTACCGACAAAAGAAGGTTTCCTCCCTGTGAAGCAGAAGGTTCGTCGCATGTGTCCTGAGATGTCTGAGAAAATCAAAGTTAAATTCATGAAGCAGTTCAATGTCGGTTTCCTAGCCGTTACTTCTTATCCACAGTGGGTTGCAAACGTGGTACCCGTACCTAAGAAGGATGGTAAAGTGCGAATGTGTGTGGATTACAGAGATCTGAACAGAGCAAGTCCGAAAGACGATCTTCCACTTCCTCATATTGATGTTCTAGTTGAAAACACTGTTCAACATAAAGTTTTCTCCTTCATGGATGGTTTCTCCGGTTACAATCAGATCAAAGTGGCTCTTGAAGACATGAAAAAGACTACTTTTGTTACACAGTGGGGTACTTTCTATTACAAGGTCATGCCGTTCGGACTGAAGAACGCCGGCGCCACTTATCAGCGTGCTATGGTGGCATTATTTCATGACATGATTCATCACGAGATAGAGGTCTACGTCGACGACATGATAGCTAGATCACAGACTGAAGAGGAACATCTCGATCATTTGCGGAAACTGTTTGATAGACTGAAGAAGTACAGACTAAGACTTAATCCCAACAAGTGCACCTTTGGAGTCAAATCTGATAAGCTCCTAGGTTTGTTGTCAGTGGTAAAGGTATTGAAGTTGACCCCGCCAAGGTTAAATCTATTCAAAAAATGCCAGCTCCCCGCACTAAGAAGGAAGTCAGAGGTTTCTTGGGACGATTGAATTACATTGCCAGATTCATTGCACATCTAACTGCTACTTGTGAGCCAATCTTCAAGTTACTAAAGAAAGATCAAGTAGTGGAATGGAACGAAGATTGCCAGATCGCTTTTGACAAAATCAAGGAGTACCTACAGAATCCTCCTATCCTGATGCCGCCTGCCGAAGGAAGACCTCTTATCATGTACTTGACAGTGTTAGAGAACTCAATGGGGTGTGTGTTGGGGAAACATGACGAGTCTGGTCAAAAAGAGTATGCAATATACTACCTTAGCAAAAAGTTTACCGACTGTGAAACAAGATACTCACAGCTCGAGAAAACTTGCAGCGCTATGGCTTGGGCTGCTCGCCGACTAAGACAGTATATGTTGACTCACACTACCTTATTGATCTCCAAGATGGATCCGATAAAATACATATTTGAGAAACCAGCTCTCTCCGGAAGAATAGCCAGATGTAAAATGATCTTGACCGAGTACGACATCCAGTATACTTCTCAGAAAGCGATCAAAGGAAGTGTAGTAGCCGATCATTTGGCTCATTAAGCCATAGATGACTATCAGTCTATGCAGTTCGAGTTTCCCGACGAAGATGTTTAGTTAGTTACTGATTGTGAAGAACCAGGACCAGACGAAGGACCTGAACAAGGATCCCGATGGACCATGGTCTTTGACGGAGCCTCAAACGCACTTGGCAATGGCATTGGTGCCATCATTACATCTCCTACAGGCGGGTATACGCCTTTCACCGCCAGATTATGTTTCAATTGCACTAACAACATGGCCGAATACGAAGCGTGCATCATGGGTATTAAAGCTACTATTGACTTAAGAATCAAGTTCTTGCAAGTGTAGGGAGACTCAGCTTTAGTGATCAGTCAGATAAAGGGCTAATGAGATACGAAGCATCCGAATCTCATTCCATATCGAGAGCATGTTCTGAGTTTGATCCCCTACTTTGAAGAGATTACTTTCGACCATATTCCACGAGAAGAGAATCAGTTGGCAGACGCATTAGCTACTATGTCATCTATGTTCAAGGTTAGATGGGACAACGAGGCTCCCCGGGTCATCATTGAAAAGTTTGACGAACCAGCATATTGTTGTGAACTTGATACAGAAGAGAAACCTTGGTTCTACGAAGTGAAGAGGTATCTTGAGACTCAGGAATATCCCGCAGGGGCATCTATCAATGATAAAAAGTTCTTGAGAATATTTGCATCCAAATTCTTTCTCAGTAACGACATCTTATACAAGCGCAACCACGACTTGTGCTTACTCCGCTGTGTAGATCAGAAGACAGCAGAACGTATCATGGAAGAATTACATGAAGGCGCATTTGGTACCCACTCCAGTGGACATACCATGGCTAAGAAGATTCTGAGAACAGGTTACTATTGGTCCACCATGGAGGTTGATTGCCACCACTATGCTCGATCTTATCACAAATGCCAGATATATGCAGACAAAGTGCACGTACCTCCAGTACCGCTGAATGTTTTAACTGCTCCTTGGCCTTTTGCAATGTGGGGCATTGACATGATTGAAGAAATCAAGCCCACCGCTTCCAACGGACATCGTTTCATCCTTGTGGCAATTGACTATTTCACCAAGTGGGTAGAAGCAGCCTCGTTCGCATTTGTTACCAAGAATGTTGTGGCTCGATTCGTCAAGCATAATCTTATCTGTCGGTATGGAACTCCCGAAAGGATTATCACAGATAAAGGTTCTAATCTCAATAACAAAATGATCACCGAACTCTGCACGCAGTTCAAGATCAAGCATCACAAGTCTTCTCCTTATCGGCCTAAGATGAATGGCACAGTGGAAGCCGCCAACAAGAATATCAAGAAGATCATACAGAAGATGACAGTGACTGACAAGGATTGGCATGAGATGTTGCCATTTGCTCTCCATAGTTATCGCACTACAGTACGAACGTCAACAGGGGCAACCCCTTTCTCTCTCGTATACGGTATGGAAGCAGTTCTACCTATCGAAGTTCAGATACCTTCAACCAGAGTCCTCCAGGACGCAGAGCTAGGCGAAGAGGATTGGATCCAAACTCGCCTTGACCAGATCCACTTGATTGACGAGAAACGACTCGCATCCATTTTCCATAGACAGATCTATCAGAAACGGATGATCAGAGCATTCAACAAGAAATTCAAGCACCGAGTCTACCAAGTCGGTGATCTAGTAGTCAAGCGCATCATTCTTCCATAGGGTGATCCCAGGGGCAAATGGACTCCCACCTACGAGGGACCGTTTGTAGTCAAGACAGTATTTTCCGGCGGAGCTTTGATACTTAGCACCATGGATGGCGAAGACTTCCCACACCCTATGAACGCAGACATAGTCAAAAAATACTATGCATAAATGAGACCCGCTAGGTCGACCGGCCTAGGAAAAAATAAGGGAATCCTGGCGAACCAAAAAGGTTCGGGCAAAAGTTAAGGATATATACAAAAACGTACACCCGGCAAGTCGAAAACCTGCAAAGGCGCGGCTTGGGCAAAAAAGGGTATCCCGGTAGATTGAAAACCCGAAAGGGCGGTCTAGGTAAAAGTTAGGGATTTAAGCGTACACTGTGTCTCGTCCAGATCACCTACCTATGGACTACTACTATCAGCATTCAAGATTCAAATGGCAAAAATCAATTCACTCACTTTCTACTGACAGCAAGGAGATGAGATAATCGAAATATATGAGTACTAGCATAGTTGGAACTCGACGAGATTGTTTCCGCATAGCTTTTTACTTTCTTTGTATACAAACTGCTTGGCCATACGCCACCTTTTCAAATTAATACAAGTTTCTTTCTTTTCACAAAGTGTTCATTTTTGTTGTTTCCGCATAAAGTCCAATGTTTGCTTTGAATGATTATATGCATCTGACAATAAACATCTGTTCACAAACATACGAAAAGCGGACATACGAAAGTAATTACTACAGGCTCCAGGAATTGAGATGACGACGAAAGTCACCAAAACGTTCCCCTGCAGAGTACTATCCCCGCAGAGGTATCGCTCACTACAAACCTTCCCCAGTGAAGTACACATTTCCTTCCACTAGTTCCAACATTCCAAGTTTCATTGCGTTAGTCCCTGAGCAGCGATCCCAGTCAACTTAACCTGATTACACCAGTCTTCAAGCGGTAGCATTTCATCTCCAGCAGAGGTATTTATTATTCCCCGGTAGCAGCAATATCCAGACTCAAAACTTGGTCAGATAGTGCATCGGAGGAAACCTGCATCTCCATTATTCTCCAGCCAGAGGTTTCAACACAAAGGAATCTATGGACCTCGACTCCGAGCAATATTCAGATACTCCCCAGCAAGATCTACGCACAAGATCCCCAGCAGAGTGTCTCCCAGCTTCTACTATCCTCAACAGGGTCTACACACAAGATCCCCAGCAGAATATCTCTCAATAATTACTATTTCCCCGACAACAGCAATGTCCAGACTCGAAACTTGGTCAGATAGTGCATCGGAGGAATCAAAGGCGCCTATTCTTATTCCAAGTCAAGGTTTCACGGTTTTATCCTCAAGCATAAGCCAGAAATCCCCAAGCAGAGCGTCCACATCTTCTTCAAGATGGATATGTTTTGAAATACCTAACTCCACATTCATACATTAATCATAAAAATCATAACGTGTGCATACATCATCCATACACATTGCATGCATCATAATCTGCATAAGTCTAACTATATCCTATCAAAATTTCTTCTGTTTTTCTCCCCAACAGGAGGAAATCAATTCCAAACGAAAGATCAAAGATTAATACCCGAAACAAGACGGGAAACCTATCTGAACGACTATAACAGTAGGTCCAGGATTAATACCCGAAACGAGACGGGAAACCTTATCCGAACGACTACTCGAGTTATCCTCCGATAACAGGCATTGGATCAACACCCGAAACCAGACAGGGAAGCTATCCACACTATGCCAACTATCTACTTTAGAACAATCAAGTCGAATACTTGTTCTGATTTTCTCTTATTATCAACAGCAACTACAGAGTCTGGCGTACGACTCAGTTGCCCTGGATGGCATTTAAGCCCATCTCCGACTATTTCTCGATATCTCTCCACTTTCAGAATGCTGCATATTTGGTTAAAAACCAATACAAACCAATAACTTCATTTAAAGACGAGCGCGAAGTCTAACGTACGACTCTCTCCGGATGGCATCTTAAGCCCATCTCCGTGCTCCTTTCTACTTTTAGGAAAATCTACAGAGCCTAGCGTACGGCTCGTTCTCCAACATCAGTCTCTTCGGATGACATCTTAAGCCCATCTCCGACGATTCTCCTATTCAGACGACGTTCATGAGTCTAACATACGAATCATCCCCCAGTGAAGTTACCAGCTTCTCCAAATGGCATCTGTAAGCCCATTCCCGCATCATCAATCAACGACGAGTGCGAATTTTCAGGTGTACTCGAGTGTTCAATTATCTTCTACCTCCAGGTCACGAAAGGCAAGCATGCCAATCTAACCCTTCCAGTACAAGAAGATTGAACAGGGGCAGCTGTCATACCCCAAAATTTGCCCCCTTACTCCTCAAGACATTTCACATATCCATGCTCATGGATTTCCCAAGGGTTGACCAGACAAACCCTCTCCTAAGCAATCAACCCAAACTAGGGTTTGGCTATCCTCAGATCAAGATGGACTTCCAACATCTCCTGTGGTCATCATGCTTCCTCCTATGCTTCAAAGAATCTCCATGTCAAGTTTCAAACCTTACAAGTCAAGTTTCCTCAGACAATTGCACAGATGGTTGAAAATCAGTTGTATAGAACAAAAAGTCAATTGTGGTCAACATACAGTAAAACTTCATGATTTTTGGTCAACATCCATATTTTGAAGTGAAATTCATCATTTGATCAAGGGTTGATCATGATTCATCAAGAAAACTCAAGATTTGATCAAAAATCAAACTTTCCAAATTAGGGTTTTCTAAAGAAAAGTCAACTGAACTTTGACTGAGAATAACTTTCTCATACTTTATCATTAATTTTTCCACGACCTCTCATTTTGAAGAGAATTCAATTCTCTACAACTTCATGTCTCACAAGCATGGTCAGAAAATGCTTCATTTGGAAGATATGGATCAAAACATTACAGGTCCTTTTCAAAGTCAACAAAAAGTCAACTTTTTGTAAAGAAGTGTTATTGAGCATGGAAACTTCAATTGATATGATACCAAAGAGGTTGTTTAGAGGACATCTAGAGATTTCTAAAAATTCCAAGAACACTCAAAAATGTTAAAAATTGAGTAAGATACACCTTGCACAAGTTGGGGATTTTTGAAGAGGTGCACAAAGAGAAAGAGTTGTCAAAATCCAAAATTTTGCAAATGGGCCTAACGTTTCTTGGTTCAAACTTGTTCCTCAGCTAATTTGGAACCTCCAAGCCCAAGGCCACGAATTTAATCTTTTATTTTCTATTTAATTTGGATTTTAATCATTTAAAAGCCAATTAAATTAAAATAAAAGGTAGAAAATCAAAATTAAATACAAGTTGGATTTTTCTCTCATTCTTGAGGTCCAAGCAAACCTCCCAAGCTGGAAAATTCGAAATTGGCATTGATTGGCAAGAGAATTGATTGAAATTTGATCAAAAAGGCAAGATTTAGTTTTATACCAAATCAAATATTTTTTCATTGCCATGGCTAGGGTTTTCGGCTTCGTTTTAGGGCTTCCTGAAATACGTAAAATTGGACAAAACCAGGACCACCGTCATGTTTAGAATGATGTTTACAATTGATTCATGTATCCATAACTAATTTATATTGCCTGTATGAGATTTTGGAAATTTGCAGGGGCTGTAGCGTCGAACCAGACCGACGCTACCTGTTTGAAAATTCAAACAAAGAAGATGAAGATCTTCGCGCGTAATCTGGGTTCCAGGATTCAATTTCGCTTATATTCTTTTTGTTTCATTATTAAAACAGCTAGACACTCCAGCTCAGTTGGCAAGCAGCGCGCGCGTGTGAAGGCATGGTCCTTGGTTCGACCCTTGGCCATGACATTATTTTTTACAACTTCTCAAAACAAACATGTTTTTCTATTTTCTTTTTTATTATTTTCCTCTTAATTTAATTTATCTGTAAATATTTTTCTCAAGCATTTAAAAATCACCAAAAATATTTTCCTTTTGCATTTTAATCAGAAAAATACATATTTAATTTTTGACATTAAAATTAATATTTTTGCATGCATATTTTAATTAATTGCTAATTAACCATTAAATTGACTTTTAATTGCTTTTAATTACCAAAATCGATTCAGAAAATTCCCAAAAAATCCTATATCATCTAATCAGCATGACTAACCTAAAATCTTTTTCCTCATTCAAAAATCTTGTTTTTACTAACATTTTTTCTCTTATGCGAGTTTCTTATATTTTCCGATTATGTATCTGCTCACAGGTTGTAATGGTTCGGACTATTTTTCTCGCTTTTCTTTTCAATATTATGTAACTGCTTATGGGATGTAATAGTTTAATTAGGACTTTTACTTTCCGCACTCCTATTATGTAACTGCCCCAAAGCCATGTAATAGCGTAGGACATTTACTTTCCGCACTTTACTTTCCGCACCCTATAAACTGCTAGTAACTAGGCGTGTATGGCAAGATAAAAATCAACATAGATCACTTCTAATTGCAAGATAAAATATCTGAATCTAACACACTCTCTTTTCACACATGCACCCCTTAGGGTAATTCTCTCTCGTTGCCTTTCGATTAAATGGTCAAGTCCCTCGAACGTAGAGGTATCCTAGCACCGTTGCCTACAAGTATATCATCATAGTCCCTTCGATACAAAGATCATAGACCCACGATGTCGCCTATGAATACATGATCTCGTCCCTCGATTGTTGCCTACGAAAAGTGATGATCGTCCCTTCGAATGTGCTAGGATACTCCTACAAGTTTCCTTCTATGGCCATCCGATGTCCCTTCGAATGTCCCTTCTACATCCAACGAATAGGGTTACCTACCAACTAATGGTATGGATATCACTATTCTAAAGGAACGTAAAATAACACGAAAACGACCATTCTGAGTAGGTAATAAGACTTTTAGTTGCTTGCTCAAACAAAATACTTTTCACACCACAGTTTTGTCAAAGTTCAAACTCTTTTCAAAACGAAACATTTCCGAACACTTTGTATACATTCCTACATGAATCATTACAAAGTCAAAGCGAAATTCCTTTTCAAAACATTTTTGTCAAACACACAGAAAGCACTTTAAAAATGAGCTAGAAGCAACTAAGAGCCCGTAGATAACTATGGATGGAAAGGGGTGCTAATACCTTCCCTTTTCATAACCATCTCCCTTACTCAGAATCTAACGAAGGTCTTTTCCTGTTCTTTTCACCTTCCCTTAATTGGATAAAAGAAAAGACGGTGGCGACTCTTGCTATCCGCAACATTTTGCGATAAAAAGCAAAACAATTCTCAAATTCAGTTCACCGTATTACAACCAGCCCCTAGAGCAAATGTGCAAAATAATCAAGCAGGAGTAGGTAATACAATAGCAGAAGTGAATCAACAACCACCCCAACCAGATGTCCCTCCACAACAAGAACAAGCAGGAAATGATCCTCAGCCAGCCACCATTGAAGCAATCTATGCATCTCTTTTACTTCAAGATCAGCGTCAACAAGAACTGATGCAGATGAGGCAAGAGCTGCAGTGCAATCAACGCGACACCGCCTATTAGAACCATCACGACATTTCAGACCTGATAGATGAAATGTGCTACTTGTCATTTTGTGTTGAGGGCCTGCATGCTTATGTTTACAACACTGGTGAGGAACCTCCTAGGCCCAAAAGAGGTGGAGTGAGGACACACACTGGAGGAAGGGCACGAGGTGAAACATCGAGTAGCGGAAACGTCAGAGGCAACGATGAGGAGTGATTCGTGTTTTCTTGTTTCCTTGTATTTTTATTTTATTAAGTTTCCTGTTAGTTTTATTTTCTCACTTTCTTTGTCGCATTGGGGACAATGCTCAGTTTAAGTGTAGGGGAGGAAACCTTTGTTTTCAATTTCCTAGTAAGTCATATTTGAATTTCCGTTATTTCCCTTTCCATTCAATAAAAAAACTTTTGTCAGATTGATTTTAATCGAGCAATCATTTTCATAAGTTATTCGTACTTCCATACTTTTCTTGAACCATAACAAAAATTTTAATTTTTTATTCGACGCATTAACTTGGTACATTTGAAAACTATATGGGTTGCTCACAATCAGGCTACGTTAGAATTTTTGAAAAAGATTAGACAAAAATAATACCGCCTTGACACCTCAATCTTCCAGATTATGCGAGATTAGTTTGAGTACTTATGATACTGAAATCTTATGTGTTAGTTTTAGATCAACCCCGATTAGTTTATACTAGTAGTTGGCACCATCTTATCCACAAACCACGTAGGGAGACGATGAATATAAGTGACTGGTCCTAATCAGAAATTTTTTAAGCATAATGATATAATAGGAAATGTGATAATTAAGTGACCCTCACCAGGTCATTTAATCCAATAGTTACGGAACCTACAAAAACTAATGTAGCAACCGGTTGTAAGCATGTTCAGTGGTATCTTGTGCTGAACTTGGTAGGGCGAACTAAGGTTCGATCCCCCGAGACTTATAATCTAGGAAAGAAAAAGGGTTATCAACCTGTGTACCAGAACCCCGTGCATAAATGACCAGAATCACTAACCGGTTACTCTACTATGTGCGTGCGAAAGATAAAAGGCTTAAAGTGATTGCACTAGAATGAAAGCGTTTGATTTCAAACGAAAAGAATTAGGTTGAGCTATGATAGCATGATTCGGACTGCTTTGCATAGGGTGGAGGATGTTTACCATGTTTTATGGTTTCGTGTCGTTTCTGTATCATTAGTGTAAGAACCTAGTTCCATCTTTCTAATGTAACGCCCCTCAACCACGTACGATTCGACTCTTGTCGTGCGATTGTGTTGGAGACCTTGCGTTAAACAATTTTTACTTTATTATTTGCTTGAGGACAAGCAAAGGTTCAAGTGTATGGGAGTTTGATAACTCGAAAATGTATCAAATATTTGGCTCAATTTACATGAATTTTGTTCACATTTTAATTAATTAAATTACTCTTTATTCGTATTATGTCGGTATTTTCTATGTTTTCAAGAATTTGATGTTTGCAAGGCATGTGCGAAGAAAGTCGAGAAAAGTCAAGAAAATCGTACTTAAAATCCACAAAAGAAGAACAATTATGCAATTATGGGTATATGGCAAAATAGGGTGCATTACATGTAAAAAGCTTTGGAAAATAAAGAATTAATAAGAGCAAGCCCAACCCATTTCCAACGCGCCCAACAAGCCAAACCTAGGAGTCCAAGCAAGGGTAACGATCGTTACACCTTGCCACTCGTTCCCTAATGGTCGCGATGACTTAGGAAGCTTCCTCTCCAAGCCTTGTGACGACCGTCACACTCAACCAATTGTCCGTAGTGATCGCTACAGAGGCGAATCTAGAGGAGAAAAATCCTCAACGTCCTATTTGTTTCAAGCGATCTCCAAGTCTATAAATAGGGCCTTAATTCTCATTTTTTTCACACACTTTATTTTTCACTTACTTTACTGTTACTCTGCCGAATTTTCTCAGTACCATTTATTTTTAGTTTTGTTTTACCGATTACGGTTTAGGTTATTTAGTAGTTTCTGCTTCTATTTTCTCGTAGAAATTTCCACATCGGGGATTGCTGTGAACTTTGCCGATTCTAACCTTACGTTAGAATCGTGTTTTTTATTTTTCTCCATCGCATTTATTTTTCGGAGCAACAAAGGGCATATCTCACAGACCTGTGGGAGACACCTGAAGTTAGCCAAATATTTCACAATATTATTTTCAGGTTTAATTAATTGTTTTTATTTATTAATGCAAAAATTGTCTGAGATGCTTGGGTTATTTAAATTGTCTTATGTTATTTATTTTTGTTGCACTATTATTGAATCATATAACATTCTAGGCTAAATTTATTTATCAATATGTAAGGTCATATAGCCGACAGTGTTTAGCAACGCCATTTGATCTGTTCCTTTTAAAAGAATATTTTTTTAATTTCAATTACTAGTTTTAAATATCAACTGTTTTGTTACGAGAGTAAAATACAGATAGAAGTTAGGATCAATAAAACGAGAGTTTGAGATAATAACTGGACAATAGTAATTGTGCATCAACTTAAAATACATCAAGAGCGGTTTTAAGTTGATTAGGTCTTATTTGCTTTCAAAAACTATTTTTAAACTCTAATCGATACAACGAGAGCGCTCACTTGGGTTTGATTGTAGAATCTGAATCAATAAACACGAGAGTGTGAGAAGAGGATTTTCAAACAAATATTTTCTACAGAAAACTATTTTAATAATCCGAGTTGAGTCAATGAATTGCTAAATCCCTGAAATTTGACCATTACATACCGATATTCCCCCTTGAATCTAAACTAAATTATAACAGGTTCCCTAACCCCAAATCAATTACATTATTAGCCTTAAATTTACGTAGTAACCTAAGATAGCGATAGATCGACATTTAGTCCCTTAAAATTTGATAATCTTTAAAGTTACACGCGATAGGACTGTATACTTGCGGTCTAGATTCTTTAAGACACACAAAGTCGTGATCATTTATTCAATAGGTTTTAAAGATGGAATTCAAATAAAGATGGAGAGAAAAAGATGCTACATGAGCTGCCGCGTCGTACCGAGGGAGAATTCATGTACTATGAAATTAGGTTATTAGGATTTATTCCAATGTTGTTTTAGACAAAGCCCATTAATTATTTTAAAGACAACAATAAAAGAATGAATTGATTGTATTTATGTTTTTCAACAATATTAATTTTTTAAAATCACTATTATTAAAACAGTATTATGTTTTAAGTTTAGAAATATTATAAAAACAAAATTATATAATAATCATATAAGTTAAATAAATAACAGTGTTGAGTGAAATATATATGTTTATAACAAAACAATATTATATTTATGTTTAAAATTTTTATAAAAACATTATCGTATAATATTTATTTTATAAAGATAGTATTATGCATTTTGTATATTTAAAAACAGTATTATATAAAAATAGTATTATGTATATTTAAAAAACATTCTAATAAAATATATTATATATTGATTATATTATAATTATTCTATTATTATTATTATTATTATTATTATTATTATTATTGGTTTTTATTCTATTAATATTATTATTTTTTAAAATCAATTTACATTTTGTCACAGGCATAATTCCAAGCAGATGTTCTCACGAGCTGCAGTCCTAGCTGAACACCTAGTCTTCGTCTATGTCTGCGTGTTGCAGACTGTTGAATTATAAATTGTATTTGACGAGAGGATTAATCTATGGCAAAATGCCGACGTGTAAAGTCCCTCGTAAATAAAACTGCGATCCTCTGTTTTGCTAAGAAACCAATTCCCTCGCAATTTGTATATTTGTGAGAAAATTTTGTCATTTGTGAGGGATTACCCCCTGATAAATTTTAATTTTCTTGTAGTGCTATAAAATTGTCTTCGACAAAACTTCAATAGAGCACCGTAATAGATATTTCAAAGAAAATATTTAATAAAGAAAATATTTAATAATAAACAAGGATATTATTTATTATTATTTAAAAATATATATCTTAATGCCAAACTTAAAATATTAATGTTAATTATTATAGATGTGAAATTTGTCAAAAGTTAAAATAGTAATGGCAAATATTACGTTAGCATAATAGTTGCATTTCTAGTAGTAAACGTTCCGCTTTAATTCATGTAAGTACACATCAACTTTCTTTGAAATACATAAGTGATATTATCCTACTGTTTTCTAATTTTTATTTTAGTTCGATATTATATAATTAGATTAGTAACTTATATTAATTCAAAAATATTAACAATGAAATATTCGAGTGTGTGAGATGGCTCGGCTGACAATTGATAGTTAGTTTGGTTAAAGATTATAAATGATATTTCTCTGTATTTTTGTAAAAATATAAATAGATTCTTGATATTTATAGATCATCTCTAATTTTGTAGTAAGTTGAGGGATTTCGTTCCTCCCTATAAACTAGTTACTATTTTTTTTTCCTTTCTCCCTCTCTTAATTTCTTTTTTTCTCCCTAATTGTTAAAGAATATATATTTTATTCATAGCAATACATTTTCATTATTCTTGTTCGACTATATAATGCATAAAAAGCAAAGGAATCTAGCTTTAGTTAACCTAATATCCGACAATGGATTAGCATTAACCAGATACATTCCCTTAATCAAGAACATATTAAGCTTAGGTAAAGTAAAGAAGCATAAGTGAAATTAAAGGAACCTCTTTTCAATTAAAAGAACATATAGAGCTATAATATTCATTTAAATATTTCGGAATATGCACTTTACGAGTGAGTCAAGTTAAGAATGAAAAATCAGAATATTTATCTATATATTCTACGTTAAAACGAGTATGTGCATCATGATGTTCATATTTTGTATGCTTAAAAGACAACAAAATGGAGATAGTGAAAAACAATGTAGGGTATTTCCTCTTCTGTTGTGTGGTTTTGCATTTTATTGTAGCTGGATGTGAGAGTCTAGAAGCACCACTACAAAAGGTATGTTTAGTTTTACGCCGTTTAGATTATCAATTAAAATAACGGAATTTTTTAAATCATCTTATGTTTTTCTGATACGCATCAATTTATTCGTTTTTGAGATTTATTTTTTTTTACAACAAAATATTTTCAGATCTTCATTCTGATATAAAATCGAAAGTACACTTCTGATTTTATGTAAAATACAAATTATTAAATGCAGTGCAAACTGTTACAAATCTTTACTATTACAAAACTACAAATTCGAATTGCATTTCCGATTTATATCATAAATGCATTTTCAATGTTGTTTTTTATATTTTAAAGGGTAAAACCACAATTGGTCTGTTTTGTGTAAAAAGAAGTGCGAATTGAAAATGTATTTTTGATTTTTCGAAGAATATTTTCGAAATTTCATAGGATATCTCACTCTACTATGGATGGGTTAAGAAATAAAAAAAAAAAAATTTGTTAACAAACTTTGTCTTTGAACATAACAGAAAAATTGCACCTATGTCATCACAATAGAGACCACATGTACATGGGGAGCTGAAACCACAAATCCTGTGAGTCTAAGATTTGGAGACACAAACTCAAGTGAAATATTAGTTACACACCTAAATTCCAAGCATCTAAGACAAGTTGATCCATTGGAGCCTGAGGTTCTTGATGATATCCCAAGTAAACCATTTCAAGCATGTGTGGTCGATGAATTTGTGGTCAAAGCACCATGTGTCGAGTCCCCCATCTGTTACTTGTACCTCAAGTTAGTCGGGAAGGACGATTGGCGGCCGGGATTTGCACAGGTTGAGGTGCTTGAGGGCTCTCACCTTAGCTCCAATAACTTCTATTTTCGAAGGTATATGCCTAGGTTAGTTTGGCATGGTTCAGATGTATGTGATAGTGAGGTTACTCCTTTTGGTTTGAAGAAGAGAAAGGTTCATGTGGAGAATCCTTGAGGGATGTAAAATTATGTACAACTTTCTATTTTAGTGTTTATTTAATTTGATCATATAGCTTGTAATTATCGACTTAAATATAATTTGTTCAATACTAATGTCACTTAAGTAGGAGATCGATCCCTATCAAAAATGATGTTTGTATATGTAGTACATATGTGCTTGAAATTCTTGCTTGCGTAAAATATTTTTTTTCCTTATATTAGAAATCTGGTGGGACAAGTTTATAGATGGATGGACCTACTTTTCTTATACCAACTTGAACTTTAGGAGGGTGAAGGGGCTTGTTGAAGGTTTGGCTTTCCTAAAAGGGAAATCACTTGTTAGATTTGAGCTTTAAAATTTTCTCTTTAACAAACATAACTTTTTTATGCGAAAGAGATTAAAACACGGAGAGAAATCTACAACGCGTTTTTTTATTTAAATAATGTCAATAAATAGAGTTTAAATAAATATTTTAAAAAAATATTGTTTTTTAAGAGAGGATTCAACATATATTTTTTATTAAATAATGTAACACTTTAAATAAATAAATAGTTTAAAAAGATTAAGGATTTCGTTGTCAAAATAATAATAATTAAGGGTCTTACAACACTATATAAAAATCACTAACTTTATTTTAAAAGTGAAAAAAATGATAATTTTTCATCCAATCTTTGCTACTTCTCGCATGCCGTGCGTAAAACTTTTAAGAAGTCTTATGTTTTCAAATATATATCCCCGAACACACAAGCATCAATTTTTTAAAAATAAAATTCAAAGATGCAAGTCTGAAATCAATTAAAGGGTGTGTTCGGTGATGCATCTCCGAACACACCTTTTTTTTAATTAAAAAATTAGTTCGGAGATGCATCTCCAAACTATATGAACCTATTTAAAAGTCACACCAAACCTTCCTTCTTCTCATTCCTTCTTCATTTTTAGAAAAGCAAAAGTTTCTCTCTACCTCACTCTTAATTCATTTACAGTATACCCTCAAGATGAAGTTTTGAAGTTGTATTCTTGTATTTCTTACCATTTATAACTCCTCTTACCTATTGCATTCAACATCAGAGCACTCTACACCCTCACAAACACATTTAAGAGTAAGTTTCTCATTTAATTTATTTTGATTTTGGATTAACGTATTAACTTAAATGTACTAGTTTTAATGCATTAGATAGATCAAATAGGTTAGTATACAAGTTTGGAAACTATGTTTATACGATTTGGATGAGGTTGGTTGCGTTTGGATGAGCTAGAGCAGTTGCATACACGGCTCTACCATTGTTGAAGTCGAAACTTTTTTTCGGATATGCATATTTGAACTGTTATGTTCTAGATTTTTGGATATGCATATCCAAACTCGTTGCTTCCTCTTATTTTTGTTGTTTTTTTTTTTCAAGATGGTTGAAAACCAAGAAAGTTTGAGACTTAGGCGACCCAAGCTATTTGCCTCTGCTTGTTGTAAGAGGAATCATCAGTACGAGCAGGCTAGAGCCTCCCTTTCTTAGCCTCAAGATAGAGATACGTCGGGATCTAGAAGTATTAGACTATTACGGGGATTGGGATCCCAAAATAATTATCCTCATGATGAGGATGCCTCAGTTGCACCTCAGGTGTGGCTTACTGAGGATGCCCTCTTGCATACCTATTTCAAGGAGGGCCCATGGACACGTCTTTACTCATATACTTTGGAGAGCATGTGGCTCCGCATGTTTGAGAAGGAGAGGTAAATTTCTAAACTGCCTCTGTTTTTTATTTTGTATCCAAATTCAACTCAATTGATCATGTTCTATTTTATTTTCAATAGGAGTGTGATTGTCTCAAAAGTGTAAATCATGCAAGAAATGTTCATGGTCTTTACTAGCCCGAGGAAACATGGTTCCAAAATGTACTCCAAAACTTTGGGCTTGACGGTCTATGTGATACAGGGCACATGAACATTATCCATGGAATGCATACTGCGTTTGTTAAGAGGGGGCACATTGAGACCTCATTTTCCACCTCCTCATTGGTGTGATGACTATTACGCTAGATGTTATAGAATACCTCATACACCTTCCCATCAGAGGAAGGTTTCTTAATCATTCTAAGATCAGTAGGGCTGAGGCACAACAAATGATAAAGGTTTATTTTGGAACTGACCTTGCAAAAGCCTTTGAGCAGTGTAGAAGCACCACAGATGTATATGCCAAGTTTGCTTGGTTGGCGGACTTGTATGGAAATTTTTTAGAGATAGTCGATCACCGAGACATTGATGATTTTTGGGCTACCTGCCTTAGGGAGTGTACTCTCTATTCTTGGTTGGCACGTTTATGTTTGTGGACAAAGTGAAAATTACATGGATGTGGCCTACCTCAAATATTTCATGGACTTGGAGACCATTGGCGAGTGGAACTAGGGGCAGCATGCTTGGCTTACCTATACTCTGACTTGAACGAAGGTTACAAATGGATGATGAAGTAGGTGACAGGCTCATGCACTTTGCTTACAGTAATTTCTAAATTCCACTATTAAGTTACAAACTAATATTTGTTTTCAAAATTGTTACTAATGTTTTTTTCTTATTCGTTTTCAGGGATGGATCCTTGCTCACTAACACTGTATACATGGGTTTAATCATGACCTATTATATACTCAAGATTATCCATTTACTTATCGATTTGTCCCTAGTAGAGGGAATGGCCATATCTTTTTGTACCGTGTGTGTATCGACTAGACTCATCATGACAATGTTAGATGGAGGCCATAAGGTGCTGATCGGGACACAGTTACATTCGAGCCCGTTTTCTTATACTCTGGATGGTTGGTGTGTGTGACCAATATCATGTGCAGCTATCTGCCTGAGCGGTGTATGTGGCAGTTTCAGTATGTCCAAATTATTATGTGGTCACCCTTATAGGTTGCAAGGGACCAAAAGTTAAAATTAAAATATTTAGAAGGACCATTCTTTGAAGAAAATATTTTGAAGGACTAAAAATAAAATTTGAAATATTTAGAAGGACCAAAATATATTTAACCATTAATTTTAACCGACTTGCAGAATTATTGTTGTACTAATATATTTGGTTTCTATAATATTCGGTTTTATTAATCATTTAAACAAATAATTTTTATTTTAATCGAATTGAAATTAGGTTCGATTAAAAACATCACATTAATAAAAAAATGATTCTAGGAAAATTACTCAGGAAACAATTCGGAGACACATCTTCAAATTTTAAGGCGAAAGGTGATTTCGGACATGAATCTCCAAATTTACCCTAGTGATGAATTTGTAGACGCATCTCCTAATTAAATTTTGTCAAAAAGTTGTATTTGAATGTTCCCAAATGCATCTTCAAATTCACTCAAATGCATTTTCGAATTTTTAAGAGTGCACCACATATAACATGGGTGGGATGAGAAGTTCCCAAATATATTATCAATTTTGTTAATGGGCAGATATTTAAGCCCAAAAGAAAGATGAAAAAGCCTAATTGGCATAAGGAGTACTAATCAGCACTAAGGGGTGTTTTAGAAATTATATCTATTTTTATTAATTATTCATATTTTGTCTTTTAACTTTTCAAAAGTTATCTTGACCCATTAATCTTCGAAATCCTTAACTATTTAAAGTATATTTTGTTAAGGTTGTCGTTAAATGAAATTCATAACTTTGTTTTTATGCATTTTTTTCCTTAACAACATAGATCTCATTTGTAGTCTTAACTATAATCTAACATTAGAGTTCTCATTGAGATGCCATATTCTTTACCCCAAAATCTTTCAAACCATCAGATTTTCCATCTCTCATATTGGATTCTGAATCCAATCTTAATCTTTCCCCCTAAAATTTTAAATTCCCTCTGAGCAACATAACACAAAAATCTATATGAATTCTGAAAATTATCAACCAATGAAATCCAAAAAAGGACCTTTATCTATCCAACCCCATTCCTGGTGCCATTAACTCTTCATATCTATCCCATTCTTTTACGCCACGTGACAAGATTATGTAGATCCTTGAGGATAAAGTTTTGTTGGGGGCTCAGTAATGTTAATGGGCTGAAATTTAAGCCCAAAAGTAAAACTAAAAAGTCTGATGGGCTTAAGAAGTGCCATCAGTAATAAAGGTACATTAGACTGTGTACAATGGTTTTAACACTCTATCTATTTATTTTTTATCCTCCACATTATTTTCTCTTTCTTCCATCTAATATTTCAACACTCATTCAATTTTTATTCATTACAATAGTTTTGTTTAATAAAATTCAACACCATACTCCACCAACATTCACAACACACTAAAAATCTAAATAATCGCAACAACCAATGAAGTTTTCCAAAGTATTGTATGTGATTTTCACTCTCATTTAACATGTTGAATCTTTTCAACACCAATTAATGCACATCATTTTCAACATCTCATTCAACACTCAATTGCAAGCATTCAACTATTGAATAATTTATTCAACACTCCCGTTGTACATAGTCTTAGAAATATATATATATATATATATATATATATATATATATATATATATATATATATATATATATATATATATATATATATATATATATATATGTTTTAAAATCGGATCAAGATCAAACCGATGAAGGTCTGGATCACTGGTTTATTAGTTGAACTACAAGGTCATTGGTCAAACCGAATTAAACCAAATAACTCTGTTGAATAGACCGGTCTTTATTACAAAATTATATATGTATAAAACTTATCGAACCGGATGACTCAATCTCTATAAAATATAATTAGTATTTAAATTTTTAAAAATATCATATCATAAATAAATTCACAATTTGATAATTTAAATTTAAAAAATATCATATCATATATAATACATTAATATCATACCATATCATATATCATACATTAATTTACAATTTAATAATTTAAATTTATACATCATATCATACCAAATTTATACATTAATTTGGTAATTTAAATTTAAAAAATATCATATCATAATTAATACAATTTGGTAATACATTAATATCATATCATATCATATATCATACATTAATTTACAATTTAATAATTTAAATTTAAATTTTAAATATATATATATATCATATATAATAAAATAGTACAAAATTACAAAGTCTAATTGCAACATAGTATAATTGAGTAATTTATAACAAAATAATTTTCATTGTTATTATTTAGTTTCAACGAGTAAAGATTGTTTCAGTATTGAGATATCATTCTTCAATATTAAAATTATCTGTAACAAAATCAACCGCATCTGCAACAGTTTCTATGCCAATAAATTATTTTTATTTTTATTTAAATAAAATATTTTAATAAAATAATCAAAATGAATAAAAGAAATTAAACTGCATATTTTTTTTAAAATTTAAAAATTTTGAGTAAAAAATTACAAAATTATAAAAATTATAAAAAAAATGCAGTTGGACTACCGATTTTAGTAAACCGCCGATTTTTTTAGTTTTTTCAATTTTCGCCGGTTCTTGCCTGTTCAACAACATCCTTATCCAACACTTGAACTTGACCGAGTACCTGGTCGATTCTCGATCTGACCGGTCGGTCCTGTCCGATTTTTTAAAACATTATATATATATATATATATATATATATATATATATATATATATATATATATATATATATATATATATATATATATATATATATATATATATATATATATACCTAAAGACTTGTTTAGATAAACAAGAAAAGGAAAGATATTAGAAATTTTAGAACAATTATTAAAAGAAAATTTAAGTTGTAATAAACAAATTTTAATGACCCTAAAAGGGTAGGTAAAAAATAAAACTCCAATTAATGGGTCAGAAGAATTAAAGGTATTTATAGATTCTTTAACTGAAAAATTCTCACAAATAAGTGTTGAAAGAAAAGCAAAGAATACTAGAACTAAAAACTTCTTAACTTATAATACAGAAGAACTTGAAAAATATTTAAAATTATGAATCTTTTTATTGGCCGATCTAGAACATTAGTGGATGAGGAGGCTAGTTCATCTAAGACTACCACTTTAAACCAAACTCATAATACTTCCTACTTAAATAAACTTTTGAATAAAAAAGAAGATAAAAATTATTATCAATTAGAATAAATTGTGGACACTAATAAAGACTTAGAAATTATGACAAATGACCACATTAATCTCTTAAAACCAACCCAACTATATTGGTCTGGACTCCTTGAAAATAATCAAGCTTAATTAGAACACATACATCAGAAATGCTAGAATTACCAGACGGTCATATTGAAGAATTTGTATTATTAACAAATGATAGTATAAATCAATAAATAAATAAAAAAGAATTATATACATTTAGGATTAATTACAACTGGTGTAAGAGGCCTAGTAATGAAACAAAATAGTGCCAAAGTACTAATAGCCATCTTAGATACTAGGTATCAAGAACTAAATAGACAAATTGAGGGAGTAATTGAAGTAGACATGAATAATAACTATGGAATCCATTATTTATGTCTAAATTTTACCATAGGAATTAAAGATTTAAAATACATAAAAATTCAAGTTTAGAATAAAGGATTTAAAAATTTTAAAGGATAGAATATTGTGGTAGATATTTTTTCTCGGAAAATTATCAACACAAGTCTCACCAAAAATTAAACTAAAAATTGATCATATAGTTTAGGGTTTAGGGTTTAACTTTTTAGGTCCACAATCAATTCCCCCTTCTCTTTTAGCTGGAGAACAATGCAAAATTAAAAATAATATTCAGACTGACGCTGAAACATTAACACCTACAGAAGTTGTGACTTATACTACCAAAGATTCTTTAGCCTTAAGATTTAAAAATTACGAAGAAACCCATAAGCAAACTAGTGAAGATGACTGGAAAAGTCTTAACACTACAAAAATTACAAAAAATTAAGAATGATGAACTTTTAATGGAAAAATACAATATAGAAATAGAATTAGCAAATCTGAATACTAACAAAAAATTCCTCATAGAAAAATATTTGGAAGACGTTAAAAGTCTGAAAAAATTATTCGAAGAAACTGAGAATGCAGAAGAATAAAATTCTAAGATAAATTAATTAGAAAAGAATTTAGTAATTGAAGAATCTAGCAATTCTGCTACATCCAGATTCCAAAATAGTAGACCAACTCAAATGGGTTACTCTATAGGACATCCTTCAAGATTAATTGTGGCTATTTACAATAACAAGAATCATAACCTAAGGACATTAGGAAAAAGAAACCCTAATGAAATTAATTTGTATGGATATGAACAAGTTATGTTAAACATTACTAATATCCATCCATAACTTTTAGATACATACATTGACCAATGGACTTGTTTGGTAATCAGAGATTATGAAAGCGAGCATTATAATATTACAACAGGTGAAAAAATGATTAAAGTTGCTGAAAATTATCTAGGAGATATAGCTAGAGCAGCTTGGGAAGCTTTTAAAGCTGATTTTCCAGAAAAATTAGCAGAATTAGTAACTCAAGAAAATTATATTCATAATTTTACATATTTAATACACAAAATTATTATAGGCAAAGATGCCAATTTGGGATAACTATGAGACAGGCTGAAGCCATGAGAGATTTAGAACAAATTCAATTATATGATTGGAACCATATAATAGATTTTTTACAAGACTTTTATGCCTTAGCAAACACTTTAGGAAATTATTTTTCTACAAAATTAGGAGAAAAATCATTTACCAAATTATCAGGACCATTAGGTCATGAAATTCATGAAAATTGAAAGAAATTAGAAGTTAATAATGAATTTGATAACATTGAAATAAGAATACAATACATTATTTATGAATTAAAAAAATAAATGTACTTATATTCGAATTCAAAAATAATTAAAACAAACGAATGCAGGGTTCTGTAAACAAATTTATACTCCTCAACAAAATGGCAAGCATCCTGATGATAAAAATCAGTGGAACCAGCCTAGATTTAAGAAAAATTATGTAAACAAAAATTACTTCAGAAAATCTAATGCCAGAAAACCGTATTTAAACAAAGAAAAACATGTTAGAAAATATAACTCTAACAAAACTTATAGAAATACAATTACTTATTTTGCTTGTAATAAACTAGGACATTTATCTTCTGTTTGTCCAAACAAACAAAATTTATTTACAAGAGAATCAAATCTTATATCTACTATAAAAGAAGACATTTTAGAAATAACTTCAAATATTTCTGACAACTCTAGAATTTGAAGTATTTTCTCTCTAGAAGGAATAGAAAATGAAGAAATTGAAATCCCTCTCGAAGATGAAAATAATAATAATTATATTCTATTAGAAAAATTGAAAAAAATTCACTTTTAAATAAAATAATGGAGCCAAAAAATAAACCTTTAGATTGTTACCGTAATTGGAACTACAAAGCTGGAAGTGACAATATTAGATACTTCAAATGTAATTGATTTTCTTCTTTTGACAAAATATGAAAATGCCAAATTTGTTTAAAACAAATTTGCTCAAATGGCATTAAAATACATTTTAGCATATAAAACAAAATTTAGGAAATCTCAGAAAATTCAAATCCTCTAAAAGATAAAAATTATTTAGAAATGAGGTTGACAAATTAGAAACAAGACTTGAATGTTTAGAAGAAAAGATTAAAAAACAAACAGAAATTATTGAAAAAGGAAAATTACCGGTCTATGAAACTAATTTTAAATTAACCAAAATTACTCAGGAAGAAGTTAACATTATAAATAATACAGAAAAACCTTGTGAAATTCATGTACCACTAATTTGCAATAAAGATAAATTAATACAAATTATAATACCAGTAAAAGTTAATATTCATGGTTATGAAAATACTTTACCAATTTTAGTGGATAATGGAGCAACTCCATCTAGTATAGATATAAAAATAATCTCAGAGGATTTAAAAAATAAAATTGTTAAAGTAAAACCTTCATAGTGAAATTTTAAAATCCTCTGGGATTATTTTTATATCTATAGTAGATGTAGTTATTTTTGGCAGATTCACAATTTAAAAATATCCAAGTGAAATTCTAGACAAATTGTAATTAGGGTTAAATAAGTTTTTGGTCCCTATAAATATCTCAAATTTCGTTTTTAGTCCCTCTAAAATTTTCCTTCAAAGAATGGTCTTCCTAAAAATTTAAATTTTAACTTTTGGTCCCTTGGGGCAAAACCGTCGCTAAAACCGTCGTAAAAACCGTCGCTAAATTAAAAATCGTCGCTAAAACCATCGTAAAAACCGTCGCTAAATTAAAAACCGTCACTAAAACCATCGTAAAAACCGTCGCTAAATTGTAAAAACCGTTGCTAAATTGCAGGAGGGACCAAAAGTTAAAATTTAAATTTTTAGGAGGACCATTCTTTGAAGGAAAATTTTAGAGGGACTAAAAACGAAATTTGAGATATTTATAGGACCAAAAACTTATTTAACCCTTGTAATTATTGATCAGATTATTATCGATGGCCAAAAATTTGGGTTAGAGACATGAATCTTTCTATTCCTATTATTATGGGATTAGACTTTATTCTCCATAATTATGGACAAAATAGTATTAACAAAGATTATATGATAATAAATAAAAATTGTTCATTAATACCTATTATTTTAAACTTTAAACCACAAATAAAAACTTAAACCTGCAATTGCAAGGGAAACAAGGATAAATGTTCTTGCAATAATATAGAACAACAAGATTTAGATTTATACCTAGACAAGGGTATAGAAAGTGAACTACACTTAATAGATACTACAAATTTCACAAAAAACCTACAAAATTATGACCTAGAATAAATAATTAAAAAATTAGAAAAATTGAGATAATAGGAGAAAAGCCTACAAAATTTTGGGAAAGAAATAAACCTCTGTAAGTTAGAGATTATCAACCCAGATATTACTTTTAAATCACCTAATTTCAAGTATGGAAATTGGAACGAGAATAATTTAAAATGCACATTAATCAATTGTTGAAATTAGGAATTATTCAAAAATCAAATTCTAGGACCCCTGCTTTTATTGTTCAAAAAGAAGCAGAAAAGAAAAAGGGACTATCCAGAATAGTTTTTGATTATAGAAGATTAAATGACAATAAATTTGAAGACCGATATTGTATACCATACAAAGACACTTTAATTAGCAAAATATAAGGTAAAAATTGGGGTTTTCTAAATTTGATTTAAAATCAGGTTTTTGGCAAGTAAAAATGCATAAAGATAACATTGAATGGACAATTTCTTCTTGTCCATTGGGATATTTTGAATGGCTAGTAATGCCATTTGGACTTAAAAAGGCTCCACAAATCTTCCAAAGAATGATGGATGACAGTTTTAAAGAATGTTACAATTTTACTTATGTTTACATTGATGATGTTCTTGTTTTTTCTAAATCAGTAAAAGAACATCTAGAACATTTATATATTTTTTCCTTATTGGAAAAACATGGTCTAATAATCTCAAAAAAGAAAATTGAAATTGAAAAAAATTATATCTCTTTTTTAGAAGCATAAATAGGAAATAGAACTATTAAATTACAACCTCGTATTTCTAGAAAAAATTTAGAATTTCCAGATAAATTGGAAGATTTAAAACAATTACAGTCTTTTCTAGGATTAGTAAATTATGTTAGGCCATATTTCAAAAATTTGTCTAAATTAACTTCTCCTTTATATAATAAGGCATAGCAGAAAGGAGTTAGAAAATTCAATGATCAAGATATCAAAATAGTTTAACAATTGAAAGAACAAATTAAAGCATTAGAATCATTGGCTTTTCCATTAGAATCAGATTGTTTAATTATATAAACTGATGGGTGTGAATTAGGAAAGGGGGATATTAATGAAAAAACCCAATGAATTTTCTTTGAAATCATTAGAAAAAAATTGTAGATATACTTCAGGAACCTTCAAAGAAAAAGGATATTTAACATCCCTTGATTATGAAATTTTAGCTATTATTTATGTGTTGGAAAAATTTGCTTTATTTATCTTATCTAAAAAACAAATTACTATTAGAACTGATTGTGAAGCAATTGTAAAATTTGCAGATACAAAAATGAAAGAAAATTAACCTCTAATAGATGGCTTAAATTTAGAGAATTTGTATCAAATATAGGATTTAAAATAAAATGGGAACATATTAAAGGAAAAGATAATAAAATACTAGATTTATTATCCAGGAAATTGTTACATAATTAATAATTGTGCCTAAATTTTCATAAAAATATACAAATTCAGACATTACAAATGGCAGGCAAAGTCATTGACTTTGATATAACCAAATTAAAGACATTTACCAAAAAGGAACAATTTAAAACACCTTTGAGAAATCAACTCAAAAAAGAAGAAACATGTATTTTAGCCAACATTTGGAACTTATCCACCACCTCTCAAGGTAACAGTAAGAAAGTAGCAGTAATAAATGCATTAGCATCTTATTTTGTTAGTGGAAGACATTTGAGCAAAAAAATCATTTATTTGCTACACATTATTCACTAGTCCAAAAGTCAAAGTTAATTTAGATTGGGAAGAAATGGCACAATTAATTGAAGAAATTAAATTATTTCCAAGGTATGGTCAACCCTTGTATAAAGGATTCTATTATATACAAGAAGCCATAGACATGATAATTAAGAGTTGTGGAAATTATATTATCATATCACCACGAGTTCTTAAATACCAAAATTATTTAAAACGCTTGAAAACCTTTGGTGACCAAGAATTTTTTACATGAAATTCAAAACATGGCTCCTAAAGGCAAAGGAAAAGAAATTTCCTTGAGACCACAAACTCCACAAAAAGAATAAAAAAACATTTAGTGAAACATGAAATTCACTAAAAACCCCAAAAACCACCACAAGTTTGGTAAATCTGGGAAAACCAACAATTCAGACACCTCCCAAGACTTCTATAGAAGAAATGAGAATAAAAACATTTGTTTTTATTACAAGAAGCCTTGGCCCGAATTTGTAACAACCAAATTATCCACAATGGAATCTCCACTGAATGGGATTTTGTTCACAATAACTATAAACCATGTCAAAACATGTTTGAAGACTGTCCTGAAAATCAAAAGGGCGAATGCTATTGTCAATTAGGTTCTGCCATTAGGAAGGCAAGAATCTCTTTACCAACTTTTAAATCCTTCAAATTCAGAGATTACCCTTTAACATTAACCAATTTGCTTAAACATTGATTGGTAAGTATAATCAATCTTCCACCATTATATGACTTCACTCCCTATTTACCAGCATTCTTAGCTGATACATTAGAAATCATAATTTTAGAATTTCCACAAAATGTGAAACTAGAAATAACATCATTATATCCAGATTTTCATAATAATTGTCCAATTTATCATTTAATTTGGTTATATTTCAAGAATATGGATAATGAATTTGAAGAATTCCAAGTGCAAAATTTGGGTCCAAAGACCTTACACTTAGAAGATCTCCCACAACAAGTAGAAATTTCCAGAGTCAAAATAATGTATAAAGACTTTGGTTGATCCAAATACAAAATGGATGAAAAACATCTCCTAAGAGAAGACAAAATAGGGAAAATTTATTGTAACTCAGATATTACAAAAATTTATTTTTCCCTTTTGAAGTCAAACATTCAAGGCCTAAATCGGTAGAGGCTTACAAGAGAAGAAACATGTCTTGGGGAAAAAGATCAGGATCATCAGAATCTTCACAAGATTATCCGTTAATTGTGTAAATTCAAAAAAGATACGTCAGTAATGACGTAAAATTAAAGAAATTACTGCCGACAAAAAGTTACATTTATTAAGGGAATAGTTACTTTACCCTTCTAAGATATGTAAGGGTAATCCTGACTCATAAGGCTATATAATGGGGCCTGTCCCTTTCAACTTTTTATCCTAAACGTTATTGTTAGGCAAAGTTATGTAAAGTTTTTTGTTTATAGTGTTTTAGATAAGGATAACAAATAGTGTTTTATCCTTTCGTAATGTAAAGACAATAATGTAATGTGTCTAGAGACTTCTCCTTCACCTATAAAAGGAAGTTCTCATCATGTTTGTAAATATGCACAATCTTTTATGCAATCAATAAAAATGTTTTTCAATACATCTTAGTATAAATTCCCACTGTCATGCTAAATTCCTTATTCTGACTTCCTTATTGCTTCTAAGAGGTATGATTTTTTTATTAGTTTAATCTTAATAATCTATGTTTATGATTATTGTTAATTTATGCTTAACCTTGAATCAAAAGACGTAAATCCTGCTTGAATTGAATGTGATCATTAATCTAAAAAAGAATTCGTTAGGGAAGTATGTACTAAAAGGGGAAAATAATACCGCTAGGAGAAGATTCTTAGATCTTAGGTCATAAACGCAAAGAAGTTTCTGGAAGAACTCCGTGGTAGTAAGTGAGGGATGAAAATGTGAGGTTTTAGCTTAAACAAGGACTACTCAATAATCGTAAAAATAAGCTAAAATTATTAAGATAAAGCAGCTAAGAAATCATAATACTCGAAGAAACTAGCAATAGGAAGGAGGAATAAGATTTAAAATCAAATCTTTTCACCAAATATATTTTTGAATAATTTTAATATGGAATGAAACAAAAATTCAAATTTTACAACTTAGAGGTGTTTTTTAAATTATTTTGGACTTGATTATTCAGAACCTAATTCAAACAATAAATTATCATAATTAATTTGTATCCAAGATTTTGATACAAAGATAACTAATTTACTCCAAAGATTTCCTTATCCTGATTTAATCAAGATTATATTGCAAAAATTAAAATTTTCTCATTTTGAAGAAAAAATATTTTTGGAAGATTTACAAACAACACTAGAAAAAAGATATGGAAGAACATGAATTAAGGTGTCTAATTCATAAATTAAACACTTTTAACTCTAATTCTTATTACATAGATAGTTTTGAAGGACATTTTTATGCAAATCGTTCTCAATTTCATTGTAGAATGAGAAATCACCAAAAAATTGACCATAGATGTATTATTAATTTTAGAAACTTTAGAAATACACAAACAAATTCAGACAATGATATAAATTTCAATGATGATGGTTATGAAACAAATTAAAATCCGTTAAGTTGATAACATTAGAAGAATATAGAAAAAATAAATTTAAAAGAATATAGAAAAATTATTTCATATTTAGAAAAAGAATTAGAATCCGTTAATTTACATATTAAAAATAGTAATAGGACTACATATCCTTTCTTGAAATTTCAAAAAGAATTAATTCTTCAACAAATCTCTACATTTTATGTCATGATTATTACTATAAAAGATACTTATCTACATTATCAAGAGCTTAAAAACCCAATCTATATTATTAACAAATTTATTATTACACTTTAAAAATGTATTTAAATATTACACTACAAACACTATTACAACTATACAATTTATCATTATTGTTACGTATACTTACTAACTATTTTATTTATATATATATATATATATATATATATATATATATATATATATATATATATATATATATATATATATATATATATACACACACACACACACTAGTAAGAAACCCATGTTGTCGCACGGGTCCTGTCTGGATTTTGTATTACATTTATCTAATTAGGACTTGTAAAGTTCCTTTATATATATATCAAAGATAAAGATAAGTTATTGTAATTCAACAAAATAATTTAATCTATTTTGAATAAAATAGTATTTTGAATCAAAATGCACATTACATGTTTTCACTATCAACTTTTAAACATTTATTCGTATTTATAAAAAATCGTACAACAATTTTTATAACTTCAATTATATATAACAGCAACAAAAGGAATAGTTAAAAGATGGGCGTTAAAATGAACAATCTAGCTGTTATCTCATAGATACGTTCACATCTACCCGTGAATCCAGATGAGTTAACAAAACTCAAGAATACATTTATTTTTCCAATTCAAATAATATTACTTTTTAGATATTAGTAGATTTTCTAACCCTAAAATTTATGACAGCTTCCCGCCAAATATCAGTTTTAAATCCTTCTTTTTATATATCATATTTATAATTTTTACAAACCATGTATGACAGCTCCCTGTCAAATTTCAGTTGACTATACTGTTTCTCATTTATAAGTCATCGTAGACTCTAACAACAACCTTGATTAGAGAAATGGTTCCCAAAATTTCAACAGAATATGTGTCACAACACATATACAACTAAATCAAGAGAAACTTGAAACAATAAAAGATCATATAGAAATGTTTGCGGACATGATATGATTTTCAATTTTTTAAAAAATATATCAATAGCATTCAAAATCATATAGTTTTTTCTTAAACTACTTTCAGAATAATATTTAAAATTATATGTTTTTCACTACCAACTTTTAAACATTTATTCGTATTTATAAAAAAATCGTACAACAATTTTTATAACTTCAATTATATATAACAACAAAAGAAATAGTTAAAAGATGAGCTTTTGAATGAACAGTCTAACTGGTATCTCATAGATACATTCACATCTACCCGTGAATCCATATGAGTTAACAAAACTAAAGAATAATTTGTTTTCCAATTCAAATTATATTACTTTTTAGATATTAGTCAATTTTTCCAAACCTAAAATTTATGAAAGCTTCCCGTCAAATATCAATTTTAAATCCTTCTTTTTTTAATAGTAAAATAAATTTGGTTAATGAAATATAAAAAATTGGTTAATGAAACGATGAAGTTGGTTAATAAATGACTAAATATTAAAAATAATTTAGTAGCACTTCTAAGAGAGGTAGCACTTCTAATAGAGGCTAAAATACCTTTAGAAGCTCCTCCTTCAGAAGATCCACCTTTAGAGTCATGATTACCACAAAAAATTTGATCACCTCCAGAAGGTTTTCCTGCCGAACCTACGTCTTTAGAGTTTTCCCTTCCAGAAGCATGATCACCACCAGATTCTTGATCATCATCAGAATCTGGATCAGAATCAGATTCATCATCTTCATCTTCAGAATCATCTTCTGACTCTGACTCTTCTTCATCATTTCATTAACCAATTTTTTATATTTCATTAACCAATTTTATTTTACTATTAAAAAAATATAAATTCTTTATAAAAAAAATATTATTATATTAATACATTACTGTTCATAAATATTTTTTTTTATTAAAAAACACTATTATTCAGAACTTTCAACTTCTGACTCATCTTCAGAAGTTATCATTACATCAGAAGTTATCATTACATCAGAAGTTGGTTGGGACTTACTCCAATCCCAAACTTCTAACTCTTTCACAACAACGTCTCTTCTTATTCCAACAAATCCAGCAAGGTGCAAAAAACAACATATCCAGAAGTTCTCCTCACATAACTTCTGGAACTCTCATATCCAAAAGTTCTCTCATATCCAGAAGTTCTCCTCACAGAACTTCTGGAACTCTGAGCTGTTCTTAGAATATGTTCATAAGCATATATACATTTGAAATAAAATAAATATGTATCCTTTTAAATCTTTTCAACAAATCTTTATAAAATAATAATAGAATATTATTTTAAGTTATATGTAAATTTATTATATTATATAAATTTATTTTATATATCATTGCATCTACAATAATAAATTATATAATAAAATATATAATAAATTAATATAATATTTTTTATACAAATAAACGTACATATTTTAACTTAATAAACATAAGATGTAAATATAAAAATAAAATACAATCAAATATTTATACGGAATACACACAATTAAAATACAATATTTATTTACCATATATATACCATCCTTTAGAATTTTCAACAAATTTTCATAAAATAATAACATACTAAAATAACTTTTTTCTTAAAAATCTCTAAATACAATCTTTAAATTATTGCATAACAATGTCCAAATTTTTCGAATCAAATTTTACTTGTAAGAACTCAGTTTCCAACAAATTGACTGCATTCATCTGTTCATTTTCAATGTTACTATACTTCAAGTAGAAAGAAGAAGAATCCTCGAAATCCTCCTAGATCCACCAAATCCAGCAAGGTGCAAAAAACAGCATATCCAGAAGTTCTCCTCACATAACTTCTGGAACTCTCATATCCAGAAGTTCTTCTCATAGAACTTCTGGAACTCTCATATCCAGAAGTTCTCCTCACAGAACTTTTGGAACTCTGTAGTCGTTCTCAGAATATGCTTATAAGCCTATATACATTTGAAATAAAATAAATATGTATCCTTTTAAATCTTCTGAAGAGGAGTCAGAAGTTGAAATTTCTGAAGAGAAATTAGAAGTTGCAACTTCTAAAGAGGAGTCAGAAGTTGCAACTTCTGAAGAGGAGTCAGAAGTTAAGACTTCTAAAGAGGAGTCATAAGTTGAGACTTATGAAGAAGAATCAGAAGTTGAGACTTCTGAATAGGAGTAAGTAGTTGAGACTTCTGAAGAGGAGTCAGAAGTTGAGACTCTGAAGAGGAGTCAGAAGTTGAGACTTCTAAAGAGGAGTCAAAAGTTGCAACTTCTGAAGAGGAGTCAGGAGTTGCAACTTCTGAAGAGGATTCAGCAGTTGCAACTTCTAAATAGGATAAAGAAGTTGAGACTTCTGAAGAGGAGTCAAAAGTTGAGACTGCTAAAGAGGAGTCAGAAGTTGAGACTTCTGAAGAGAAGTCAAAAGTTGAGACTTCTGAAGAGGAGTCAGAAGTTGCAACTTCTGAAGAGGAGTCAAAAAATGCAACTTCTGAAGAGGAGTCAGAAGTTGCAACTTCTGAAGAGGAGTCAGAAGTTGAGACTTCTGAAGAGGAGTCAGAAGTTGCAACTTATAAAGAGGAGTCAAAAGTTGAGAATTTTGAAGAGGAGTCAAAATTTGAGAATTTTGAAGAGGAGTTAGAAGTGGCGACTTGGTCCTTAAAATACAATATTTATTTACCATATATATACCATCATTTTGAATTTTCAACAAATTTTCATAAAGTCATAACATAATAAAATAACTTTTTTCTTAAAAATCTCTAAATATAATCTTTAAATTATTGCATAACAATCTCCACATTTTCTGAATCAAACTTTTACTTGTAAGAACTTAGTTTCCAACAAATTTACTGCATTCGTCTGTTCATTTCCAATGTTACTATACTTCAAGTAGAAAGAATAAGAATCCTCGAAATCCTCCTGGATCCACCAAATCCAGCAAGGTGCAAAAAACAACATATCCAGAAGTTCTCCTCACAGAACTTTTGGAACTCTCATATCTAAAAGTTCTCCTCACAGAACTTCTGGAACTCACAGAACTTTTGGAACTCTGTAGCCGTTCTCAAAATATGTTCATAAGCCTATTTACATTTGAAATAAAATAAATATGTATCCTTTTAAATCTTTTCAACAAATCATCATAAAATAATAATAGAATATTATTTTAAGTTATATGTAAATTTATTATGTTACATAAATTTATTTTATATATCATTGCATCTACAATAATAAATTATATAATAAAATATATAATAAAATATATAATAAATTAATACAATATTTTTTATACAAATAAACATACACATCTTCTGACTCTAACTCTTCTTCAGAACTTTCAAGTCCTGACTCATCTTCAAAACCTTCATGTTTTGACTCATCTTCAGAAGCAGAATCTCCTTGAGATTCTAACTCATCTTCTGATTCTTCTTCAGACTCAGAATCACCTTCGGATCCTGACTTGTCTTCAGTTTCAAAGTCATCTTCTAACTCTGACTCTTCTTCTAAAGCCTCAGATTCTGACTCATCTTCATAATTTGCAATGTCATTTTATGACTCTTCAGAAGTTTCAACTTCTGACTCCTCTTCAGAAGTTTCAACTTTCGACTCTTCTTCAGAAGTTGAAACTTCTGACTCTTCTTCAGAAGTTTCAACTTCTGACTCTTCAATGCTTGACAAATATAAAGTATGATATTGGATATTATTACCAAATATTAAATATTATAATTTAAATTATTTATAATATTTGAATATGTGAACAAATAAATTATTTTGAATTTAAAATAATTTAGTAATAAGTTTATGACATTTTTTATAAAGATGTTTTTATTTTATCATCACCAGTACATTTATTAGTTTCTATTTGTGATTCTTCTTTCACTTGCAGTCATGCATTGGATTGCTTGTTGGGATATACCAATTATTGTAGCTTCAATTTCATGTCAGCCATTTAGGAAAATAGTTGAACATAACATTATCCAAACCAACACTTTCTCAAATGATTTACAGTAACAATCACTTCTAACCTATCCAAGCCATCATCAAACTTCAACTCACCAGCCTATTTTCATCATCTTCTAACCTCATAAACTTCAAATCCAACCTCTGAACAAAAACAAACATAAACATCAAACTTTAACAAAACCAAAATTAAACGATTTCAATTTCCATACCCATAACTAACATAAATCTCAAACTTTAACAAAACCAATTACAAACATCACTCAAACAAATTATGAAGGAAAACTAACCAATATAACAGATTAAGACAAAGAAATAAATTAATTTATCTTACAACCACTTTGCCTCCTTATAAATATCTGTTGAAAGTTGCAAATATCATCACAAAGTATAAGCCAAGAATATGAAATTCAAAAGAAAATAAGTGAATTAATGTTTTCTTAAACATAAGATTGTAACAAATAATGATAATGGAATCAGAAAAGGCTATTGTTTCAGTAACTATAATAATTATCATAAATGACTTATTTTTCATATCTAAGCATCAAAGAAAAATTTTCTTCCCTAATAAGACCTTTAGGGAAGCCAACCAAATTAAAGCAATGAACCATATAATATTTGTCGACAACTATAATTATTTATATGTATATGTGTTATAATATGAATACTTGTATACCTGGGTTGGAGGTTTAAGAACAATGGAGTTTCCAGAAAAATGGTAAAATATATCAGAAATATTTGTCCACAAACATGACGAACTTAAACTTGCAGATCTTTCATTGCATGATTCTCATCCTGATCTGCTGAATCTACAAACAAAACGAAGAGAAAGTAAGAAAACAGTATTGATATTGTTGGAAAAACGAATTACATAAAACGATTTCTGAACAGTTACATAACAAAATTGACGAACTAAAGAAAACTTATTACTGTAGATCGATCATTTTCAATGTAACCAAAGCAAGGAAACCAAATAGAGAACAACAATAAAAAATAACAAATATGTGCCACAGTTCTAACATTAATCGGGAAAGAAGATGAAAACATAGATTTATGTTTTACATGAAAAGAATAGAAATTGGAAAGTTGTGGCTTTGAATTTAAAGTTGTGGCTTTGAAACTTTGAAGAAGAGATGTTTTTGAATGAAAAGGATAATATAATGATACAATATGGGAAGTTGTGGTATTTGTTTTTTCAAAACAACCTTTTCAAAATCCAATGTACGTAGCAGCTATAATATGAGTGTTTTAATTTGAATTTCAAATTGAATGACCTTTGGAATGCATGAGGGTTTTGGGAAGTGGTATGTAACACATAATTAGGTGTGATTATAACGTGTAAATATAAACAAAATGGCATAATTGTTGTTAGTTAGAAATAATAAAAAAATTAAAAAGTGATAGAAAAAACCATAGTGTGACACATCAGCCATATTTATTGTCAAATCAATATAGTGCAAGTATTTGAGAAAGTTACAAATATACCCTTAGATTAAGACTAAATTGAAATTTACTAATTAGAGTATTATGGTAAGTTAATGGTACTTTGATTTTTATAGATTTATAATTTATAATTTATAATTGATATATATATATATATATATATATATATATATATATATATATATATATATATATATATATATATATATATATATATATATATATATATTCTCTAATTTCGTGTGTGTAATATATTTTTTCTTGAAAATGATCTTTGAATGTTAAAATTCTTTTGGTTTTAGTCCGTAAAATCAAAATCCGTAGGAAAATCTGCAGGTTTTATGCGGATCTTCTTGCGAATTTTAGTATTATGAACTAAAACCGAAAGGATTTTAATATTAAGAAATCATTTCCAAAAAAAATAAATTATAAAGACAAAATTAAAAAACACGTCAACTTACCGGGATCAAAAGACTTTTCTTATATTTGTTTATTGGTATATCAATGTTCATATATTTATTTAAATTGTGTTTAGAGTTATAAATATCTAAGTTTACAGCATAAATTATAGATATCTAAGTTAATATTTTATATTATATCTAGTGAAGTGTATATTGTAAGGTTAGAATCGGTAAGGACATATAAGTGGTTAATTGATCATAAATTTATCCATATATCTTGTATCTCGATGATTTTCAATCGAATGTAAAATACACAAAATCTATACAAAAAGACACCAAAATAACTGATTTTCATTAAGGAAAATGTTCTATTGTTGTAAGCCAATCAATTTAACCACTTGGGACTATAGAAACTCATAAGAGCTTTGAAAAGTCGAGAGCTTGAGTTATATGCTCTGATGAACTACTCAAGAAGGTGAAATCCATTTTACTAAAGTGAAAGGGTCAAGCTGTCAAAGGCAAGGCACTCTTGATTGAGATAGCAATGTTAGATGACGAGCCTCCACATGATGAAGAGTTATCATTTTTCTTTGAGTAAAATTCTGAGTTCATATCATATGTCCTATAAGATATCAAAACATTGATATCGGGTTGAAACACAATGAACAGTATAACAATATAATTTATAGTGAATAAAGTAAAGGAACATATAGAATTGTTTATCCAGTTCGGTGCAACATCACCTACATCTAAAGGCTACCAAACCATGAAGGAAATCTACTAAATAGTATTAATTTGTAGACTCACAATAAACTTTCCCTAGTTTATAATCTACTCACTTAATCACTACATGTGCTATACTTCTACCTAAGAACTCCTAGATATGAGACCCCTCTCACTTCCCTTCAGTCATAAATAGTGACAGTAAATTCTAAACAAAATTCGAATAACTTTAGAAGACACACTTCAAAGACACACTTCAAAGACACACAATCAAATATCACTTAAAAGCTTATGAGTGATTGACAATAGTTATAACTCAACCAACAGTCTAACTCAAGTATTAAATAGTACAAGAGTGGCCCACAATTCACACAACCCAACTCTACTATAAAGTGGATCATAAGACAAATGAAACACAAACCCTAAAGGCTAAATAAACATTACAATTCATTTCATACATACATTAGGTTTGAACCCTTCTATTTATAATAATCTTCTGACTAGATTGGGCTTCAAAACAACCATTGACCTGTAGAAAATAAAATTGCAGATATATCTCCTAAAACATAGAATATTAATAATTAATTTCCTAATTTCTCTCCATAATTAGAAACTAACACTACTCCTTGATTTCATCTTGAATATCATATTCCTTAAACTGAACGCCACATAAGATAGCATAATATTCTCAGAATATTATGCATTTATAACAAAAAAACTAATCCAATTTTCCAGCTGCACATAGGCGCAATGTCAAATAGTTATGCATGGGACATCTTTATTTGACATGTTTCTTTTGATGGTAAAATATCTTAGTTTAACACCTATGATTTCTTCATCATGGACTACATATATAATATTCTAATATTCCCAAAATATCCAGGATCTGTAACATAAACTATAAACTCTGGGCAAAATGTCGAATGATCAGAATAGTACATCATGTTCAACATTATTTCTCTGAAAGTTAGAACATATTATTTAATATGTTACTGCCTAATTTGTTTTACTAAAATTAATGTTAACCATAAACTAGAGAATTAATAATCTTCTCCTTTGGAAAAAATAAATTAGTAAGTTACAATTCAGAGTTTAGTACATTCTTCAAATAAATCTTTCACTTTTAGGAGAATAATTACACATCAGAGATTTAGTCTTTGGAACCTTTTAAACACAGTAACATAGATAATTAATCTTCTCAATCAGGTGGATGTCAGGACATCATGTTCGACATCTTTTCACCACTTTATTTCAGTATATCAAACTAAACACCATAGAACAACAACCTCAAGATGTAAAAAGTAGAAAGTCCTGAAGTTATTTGGTGTACATGAGGTAGAAGATGGGTGACACTCTATCTCAAACCAAGAATCTTTACTCGTAATTAAGGGACCAATCTACCTCTCTGGTGGCATAAGAGAACCCTGCACATGCAAATTCTAGATCCGTGTAACTCGGAACACATGACACAAATGTCTTCATAACTCATATCATAAGACACAAAACAAACAATGATTAGAAGCAAACCCAAACTTAATCCTACCCAACATCCTTGCAAAGTGTAACACCCCAATTCTACCCGACAAATATCATAAAAATCAGAGTAATAAAATTTCTTCAAAATAATTGGAATGCTACAATTCAACTTAAAACAACAACCTTTATCACAGATACAACATATACATAGCACTTAGAACATCGGATGAACAAATAGCCATATTATTTAGTCTTTGAAAACAAAACAACTTTATTAACTACGCAGCGGAATCATAATATTCAACTTAATGACATAACATCTTATGTTCAACTAAAACAATTTCAAAGCAACATAAAATTCAACAACGGGAGTAATAACAACAATAACCAACATTCGCTCATTCCCCCGAGTGTTACGTATCAGAGCAACGACACTGACTCGAACTAATGAAGGTAAACAACCTTCATCCTGGATTACCTGAACATTATCCATATAAAGGCAACATCACAACAGAAGGGGTGAGATATCAAACAATATAATTGAGCGTATGATAAATAGTCTACTAGAATTATAGAACGTAAAATCACCACTTCACAAACTACAAACAACATTTATCAAAACGTAATTCTCCACACGATATAACAACTAGTTCACAACTTTTAGATAACATCAGTCCCAACAAGTCTACAACTTAAAGCAACAACTGATACATCATCACCACAACTCAAGGATGCAACATAAAATGCGACTCAATGACAATGCACATGCATGTGGTACCATTGGAGCATACTCTCAACGTAAAAATGGAGCAAAACTCCGAACGCAATAATCTCGAATTAATAGAGGCATCAACAAGGCATAAGCCTTCAACTTTAACGTGGTTGCCAATCCATACCAACTTAAATAGAGCAAAGATCGCAACATAATATTTGCCAATCCAGGCCAACATGTTATGCAATGTATGCGACAATAGGATGCAACGCAACAACAACAACTTAATCATATTTCAACACTGGTCAAAAGCCTGCAACTTAACAACAATTATACAACGTTGGCATAAGCCTACAACTTATCAACAATTTAATAACAACAAATACTAAAATATTGGCATAAGCCTACAACATAATAATCACAATTCAACGGAAACAACACAAAACTATGCATCACCTGCAAATTCACAATTTACGGCAAGTATATAACACACCGATCAACCAACATAAGTTACAAACAACCCAACGTAATTATTCAGAGTAATTATTTCGACTAAAAATTCTATTAGTTCCTGTGCAAAAGTACTTATTAATTCTGTTAGATTATCGACTGCCATTTCTATTAGACATATTGCTGAAATTACCCTATCGATTTATTACTACCAGCACTATTGTTAATGTTAACATTTCACCTGCTACATAAATTAATTCTGGTATTTTAATACTCGTTCTATTATTTAACTGCTATTGAAATAATACTATTCCCGCTGTTTAATTTTCCATCATGCTATTAACTTGATTAAAACAGTATAATCAACATGCACTTTATTTATTCAACCCTGGTACTAAATTATTCATCACTATAAACTGTATATAAACTATTATAACCTGTAATATTACTACGGAATATAATTCATTCATCACTATATAATATATTGTAACCTGTAGAAAAGTATATTAGTCTAATTAATTTGTCATTGTAATACATTACTATTGTAGTCTGTAACTACCTAATATATTATTATAATTATAAACAGACAAAATGACCAAAAGTAGTATAAAACAAACAAACCAATTAAGTAACATATACATGGGCAAAGATGGTGTGCCCCTCGGCATACTTTTTATGCCTCTCACACTAACATTAATATGTAGTGTAATTGTAAATTGACAAGTAGTATAATAAATAAGAAAATACTTAAATATTGTAGGGAAACAAGGGGTAAAGTAAAGTAAAACGTGTGTCTTTCCATTCATAAAGGTGTGCCCTTCGGCACAGCCCTTTCACACAAGTATAAGGTGTCATTCGGCACCAGTACCATGTCCCTCGACATGAGTTCATTTTCGGTGTCGTTCGTCACATTCCCTATGTCTTTCAATACACCTGTTTCCACTCAGGTTCCCAATCTTTCTTCTATTTTCAATTCAGGTCCTCAAATGATTTTTATCGACATCCACAATTACTTGAACTACACTACAACACATTAATTATATCAACTATTGAATAATTTCCCAATATCAACATCATCGGTTAAATTACTGCAATTTATCAGAAACATATAACCATGGAAACCTCAACACACAACGACATCAATTACACAAAGACAACAAGTTTTCTACCGATTAATTCCCGCCTACAATTCATCATATCCCTGATTATAATGTCATAACCCCACCCTTACCTTGGATTGGAGGCCGCTCTAATTTTACGATTGAAACCTTTTCCTCTTTTCTTCTCCGCAATTTTCCACGATCACTTTTTCCAAGATTTTTCTTCCTCTTATTTTCCACTTCTACATACAACATGTTTCCTACTTTTTCTCCAAAACCTTTATTTAATTAACCAAATTTCTCTTTACTGCAACTTCTAATAATCTTTTCTCTTATTCCACTTAATCAATATAATATTTTATTTCACTTATTGGGCCTAACATTCACACCCCACCTTTTACTACTTCTATCACCAAAATAAGCCCAACCAAAATATTCTACTAACATTATTAATATTAATCGACTGACTAATCAACTAAATTAATCAACTAACAACACGACAACTTAACTCAACAGTTCACAACTTCGACCATTATCCAGAAAATATTTAACTAAATAAATAATTAAATATCAGGCGTTACAACCCTCCGACACTTAGAATATTTTCTTCCTCGAAAATCGAATAGCCACTACTACCTTTAACCCGAATTTTTCATCTAACACCTTGATTTCCAAGTCGCGTTTGGAAACACTTCGACTACTACTTTACCGATATAAAAATAACTCAACACTATTCAAATCGAATACACACATGCTAAACACTCAACACTTCCGTAACATAATTCATTAACGACTTATCAACCACTTCAACAATATTCTGACACATCATCATTTAAGGAGTAACAACCATCACACACTTATACTTCGACATACAACGTCACACTATTATCTTAACAACATCTTCTACACCAAAACACCTACACCATTTCATTCTCATAGACTTCTAGATGTCAATTATCAACATCTCTATTCACATCGTCGTATCTCATAGCCAACCTTATCAACTTCGTCATATTATGGAATATTATTCGTATTTAATAGTAAATAACAACAACATTGCAGCAACGAAAACAAAATCATTACAACATCAACTTAACAACACCACTCAACAACTATACACATAACTCACTATCAACCAATAACCACAATAATATCCTTATGAAATCATCAAACATCTCCAAGAAATCACAACACTTTGGCACATCATCCCTACCTCAACAATCCACCAATCAAGCATGTAGAGTCGTATACTCGTAACAACTGCACCACATATGCTTCAGTTGTGCAACTCTGATAATCCATCTTAAGTCACCGTCCTCATTAAATTTTTTGTCAACTATACAGTTTACAAGTCTCATTATATTTTCGAAATTTCTTCAACATCCATTATAAAATCATTGTTCACTTGACATTCTCAATCTTTCAGTTTGTGACGTTAACTTGCTTATAAACCCGCTACTCTGAATTTTTCAATACGTCTCAAATCTTTCTTAGCCACTTCTCACACAAATTGGTGAGCGACTATCTCCTGATATAACATCAACCACTTCAATTACCATTAAGATAGCAAGATAAGTCTATATCATCCAATATGATCCCGTCTACTATCAACAAGAGATTAAGGGTGGTCAGTTCCTCGATTTGTCAATAGATAGCCGACAATCACGATGGCGCACAAACCATCGTTACTAAACTATAATAGTGTTTCTTTGAAACTTGCACCCTAGTCATCTAAAGCACCATAATCAATAACTTCCATAATTTTTCTCTCATATGATCTTGTCGCTGAGACACCAACGTTCAACATGTTACACAGTCCACATTACATTCACTTAGCTTCACCCGAAGATCAAGTATTCTACAATTCAAGGATTACTTTCTTCCTTCCCTCATCATCATGAATGCAAATTGATTATGAAATTTCAATACTCTATGCACATCTAACTTGAATCATCATTCCCAGACTGATTGATCCCAACCACCAAATCTACAACTAACTCTTCAACTTCTTTGATATTGTCCAGAAAATCATTGTTAATCTTCAACATTCCAACAACTTCAACAACTTTTTCAATCCCTACACAAAGATCCCACGACAAGGTCTACAACAATTTGTCACTCTATCACCCTTCAAACATCGATATCTTACGCAAGGCTACTCAAACAGATAAATTCACAGCTCACCAATAACGTTGAAATACTGCAACTTTCCAAATTTCCATCTTCTAAAATTGTCCTGGTTGCTTAACAATCACCTTCAGAAACATCAGGAATTTACCCTCTACCCGAATATCAATAATTGTTACATTTCTCCTCATCCTTCGAGAAGTAAACATCGACAATGTCTAATCATCCTCCCTCAAGAAGCTTCAACTTGACTGACAAACAAAATCTTGAATCTATGCCACCTTTGAATTCGGGAACAACCAAACTTCAGCAATACGTTCACTGTCACCATCAGTAGCATGTTGAACCAACATCTTAAAACCGAAACACATTTGAGAAGCAAAACTTCTCCCCCACTTATCTTCAACCCAATTCTTGCATACAATCGATTAGAAAAGCAAGAAAGAATCGACAATGTTTCACACACTTGTCGCATACTGAGGGAAAAACAATATTAGACAACTTGGTCGGACGGACCAACCTGCTCAGATACCACTAATGTAACACCCCAATTTTACCCGACAAATATCATAAAAATCAGAGTAATAAAATTTCTTCAAAATTATAGGAATGCTACAATTCAACTTAAAACAACAACCTTTATCACAAATACCACAGATACATCACAATTAGAACATCAGATCAACAAATAGCCATATTATATAGTCTTTGAAAATAAAACAACTTTTATTAACTACGCAGCGGAATCATAATATTCAACTTAATGACATAACATCTTATGTTCAACTAAAACAACTTTGAAGCAACATAAAATTCAACAACGGAAGTAATAACAACAATAAACAACATTTGTTCATCCCCCCGAGTGTTACGTTTCAGAGCAATGACACTGACTCGAACTAATGAAGATAAACAACTTTCATCCTGGATTACCTGCACGTTACCCACGTAGAGGCAACATCACAACATAAGGTGTGAGATATCAAATAATATAATTGAGCGTATGATAAATAGTATACTAGAATTATATCAAGTAAAATCACCACTTCACAAACTACAAACAACATTTATCACAACATAATTCTCTACACGATATAACAACTAGTTCACAGCTTTTAGATAACACCAGTCCCAACAAGTCTACAACTTAAAGCAACAACTAATACAACATCACCACAACTCAAGAATGCAACATAAAATGTGACTCAATGACAATGCACATGCATGTGGTACCATTGGAGCATAACTCTAAACGTAAAAATGGAGCAAAACTCTGAACGAAATAATCTGCCAATTAATAGAGGCATCAACAAGGGATAAGCCTTCAACTTTAACGTGGTTATCAATCCAGGCCAACTTAAATAGAGCAAAGCTCCCAACGTAATATTTGCCAATCTAGGACAACGTGCTATGTAATGTATGCGACAACATGATACAAAACAACAACAACAACGCTACATCAAATCAACAATAAATTAATCAGACTTCAACACTGGCCAAAAGCCTGTAACTTAACAACAATTATACAACGTTGGCATAAGCCTACAAATTATCAACAATTTAATAACAACAAATACTACAACTTTGGCATAAACCTACAACATAATAATCACAGTTCAACGAAAACAACACAACACAATTTATCACTTGCAAATTCTTAATTTACAGCAAGTATATAACACACCGAATCAACCAAAATAAGTTACAAACAACACAACATAATTATTAAGACTATTTTGACTATTTCTGGTTAATTAATTATCGGATAAAAATTCTATTATTTCAACTTTGTGCTAAAGTACTTATTAATTCTATTAAATTATCAACTACTATTTCTATTAGACATGCTGCTGAAATTACCTCTGCCGATTTATTACAAACTGCACTATTGTTAATGTTAACATTTCACCTGCTACTTGAATTAATTTTGTAATTTTAATACTCATTCTATTATTTAACTTCTACTAAAATAATACTATTCCTGCTAGTTAATTTTCCATCATGCTATTAATTTAATTAAAATAGTATAATTAACCTGCACTTTATTTATTCAACCGTACTACTAAATTATTCATCACTATAAACTGTATATAAACCATTATAACCTTTAATATTACTATGGAATATAATTCATTCATCATTATATAATATATTGTAACTACCTAATATATTAATATAATTATAAAACAGACAAAACAACCAAAAATAATATAAAACAAACAAACCAATTAAGTAACATATACATGGACAAAGATAGTGTGCCCCTCGGCATACTTTTTATGCCCCTCACACCAACATTCATATGTATTGTAATTGTAAATTGAAAAGTAGTATAATAAATAAGAAAATACTTAAATATGCAGGGAACCAAGTGGTAAAGTAAAGTAAAATGTGTGCCTTTCAGCATACCCCTTTCACACAAGTATAAGGTGTCGTTTGACACGAGTACCATATCCCTCAACATGAGTTCATTTTCTGTGTCGTTCGGCACATTATCTGTGTCGTTAGGTACACCTGTTTTCACCCAGATTCCTAGACTTTCTTCTGTTTTTAATTCAGGTCCTCAAATAATTTTTATCGACAACCACAACCACTCGAATTACACTACAACATATTAATTGTATCAACTCTTGAATAACTTCCCAATATCAACATCATCGGTTAAATTACTGAAATTTATCAAAAACATATAACCATGGGAACCTCAACACACAACAACATCAATTACTCAAAGACAATAATTTTTCTACCGATTAATTCCCACCTACAATTCATCATATCCCTGATGATAAGGTCATAACCCCACCCTTACCTTGGATTGGAGACCGCTCTAATTTTTCAATCGAAACCTTTGCCTATTTTCTTCTCCGCAATTTTCCACAATCACTTTTTACAAAACTTTTCTTCCTCTTCTTTTCCACTTCTACGTACAACATGTTTTCTACTCTTTCTCCAAAACCCTTATTTAACCAACCAAATTTCTCTTTACTTCAACTTCTAATAATCATTTCTCTTATTCCACTTAATTAATATAATACTCTATTTCTCTTATTGGGCCTAACATTCACACCCCACTTACTTCTATCACGAAACTAAGCCCAACCAAATATTCTAATAACATTATTAATATTAATCGACCGACTAATCATATAAATTAATCAACTAACAACTCGATAACTTAACTCAACATTTCACAACCTCGACCATTATCCAGAAAATATTCGAAAATATTTAACTAAATAAATAATTAAGTATCGGGCGTTACACAAAGCACCAACTGCGAACAGACAAATAAGAAAACCCAGAAAGATAGAACATTTCTCCCCCTTTTTTGCCAAAAATTGATAAACATAGCCACCATAAAACCATACCTAGGCCGTACTCTCCCAAACCCAGACAAAAGCCATAACGACTCTTACGGAGATAGACACAGGATGATAGAGAAGAAGGGATGATTTCTTTAATTAGTTGAGCAGTTCCTAAGGAATTAACAATCCTTGAATGTAAAAGTGGTCTTGGTAAAAAAGGAGCGTTATTTGAGGAAGCTAACTGCACCAGGAATAAATATGCACCGCCTATACCAGTTTTCAAAGCCTTTGTTGACTCTAGACTGATTCTTCTGAGCATGCATAATGAAAACAAACACGTGTTCCATTCCCTCTGGACAAGTACTTGATTTCACCATCCAAAATATTCCATTATTGGTCTCAATAGGAACAAGTTATGAACAATGTTCTACCATCCAATCAGACATTATCTACTGTCATAGATCAAAACTTCTGCAACCATAACTATTGAACCATCCTAAAATGTCATTACATTTTTGTGGGACATCTCCCATAAAAAATGCAGAGAAAAATAAATTATCCCAAACACTATCTCTCAGAGTACTCCTAAGAGGCATAAGTATACATGATTTCATCAATCATCTTCATATGTCTAGAACCATACACGCCCTATCAAGAACTCGACAAACTTTATCTAGAATCATATGTCATGATATATTGTTTGACATCATAACTTCTTATGAGGTAAATTATCTCGACATGCTTGAACATCATACAAACTTCATAAGGTCTGCACTATCGCAGCAATAGTCCATTGACAAATCCTTAACTCCCCTATCATGGATAAACATTATTCCTTTTGAAGATGAACACTTGAGCACCTGATGAATTCATATGAAGTACTTCATTCTTGCTGGGCATATTCACATACAATAGATCCAATTCTGATCTAGATATTTTATCTCCTTGAGACCACATCTGACTAATTCATTTGAGACGGACATACCTCCTTATAAGCAACCAGATCGGATCACCTTATGTGATACTCTTCCCTTTCTCCCATTTGTTGGTCTGAGTGGCTTCTTCAACATTATATTAGTCATGCATTAATCATAGATACCGATGAAGATTTTCTCAAACCTTTTACATCCCACTTCACCATAGTTAGAGATGACACCAAAGTCGAGCATCAAGATTAACATCCATAATCCAAAATATCTCCCAAAGACAATCATACACAAGTATGATGTTACAACATAATATAGGACATTAGCTTCTTATCACAGGCGCTTGTTCACTTTGGTTCTTGATCCACCAGGTAGCTTATCCAAGTAATCATACGCACCATAAGGAGTACATGGAGAAGAGAAACAACTCTCACACATTTTCTGAAGCATAATGTTGAGACTACACTCATGCATCAATATATTAGACAAAACACAACTCCCTTATTCAGTTAGGTAAGATGTAAAGCATAAGGATTTTGACAATAGTCATATGCATAAACACATGAGAGGATCATTTCCTTACATTCCTTCCTTCATAGTTTCCATTGAAGGTACAATCATCAGATAGATCTACCTCCTTACAAATATTAGACCATTTGGTCTGACATCCTTCTTCTGCAATTCATTGACACATGTGATTTCAAACACTTACGACTGATATTCACTCCACAGGTCATCAATCCTGCATGATACAATCTTGGAGTTCTGTTCCTTAGACTTCCATAAATTATCCTATCTTGGAAGCCTTTTATATTAAATTCGAAAGAGAGCCTCATATTCACATAGAGTTGATAATTATCTCAAGTTTGAGTAAACAACCTTCATCCTTCTGTCCCCTTCTTTGACTTAATCATAGTCTCTATAAGAAAGATCACACACCTCTACATTTTGATCACTAGAAACTTCCAAATGTCATAGTAGATTTCCTTAACAATTTAACTTGACATCCATTAATACAAAATCTGGTCGAGATGCTTTCCACTAGAAATTAAAGCTCATGTTTTGTACTCCTCTTTACTCTGTCCAAAAATAAACCGACCCACTGAAAATTCAATGTGTTGATCATATCTTCATTATTAAGCTTGTCAAAGACACGTTTCTTAAAAACCTCTTAGATATACCACCCAAATACTTCTTCAGTTTCAATCTAGAGAAGGATTTAACCATACGTGACCAACACTCGATGGTTTAGCACATATGTTCTGCCATTCCTTTCAACACATACTCTGTTGATATCAATCATCTAGTGGGACATCAGTCTCCTTTCCAATAAACATACACAACATTAGAGGTGCAACAACAGAAGACACAATAGCAACCAAGATATTCATAGAATTATCATGTGAACTTTGCTCATCACATCGGCCAAGAGAAATAAATTCTCAACATGTCGAGACATCATGTCTGACAACTGCTCACAATGGCAGCAGTCCAAACCCCAACAAAGACTCCCCCAAAATCTTCTAGATAGAACTTCAGAAAATATTAAAATTTTCACCCTCATTCCTTTATCCTTTAGCATTAGCATAATTAATAAAGTCCTTCCTTGATCATACCAAGAGATCATTTGTTATATTAAAATTTTAAAATTTTAAAATCCTTCAGAAAATATTAAAATTTTCACCCTCATTCCATGATCATACCAAGAGATAATCTGTTATAGACCTAGAGACAACCTATATAAACTCTTATCTTTCTTCAATGATATTTCTCCTTAAATTCCGACTTCTTAAACCTATATATCAAGTCATCATCATCTATCAACCATATTTAAGTGCCTTTAGGAGTGGACTTGATATGATCCTCAAGTTATATTTGGAAACTTTGATAAGCTGGTTAAAACTACCTTCCGAGCATCACACCATCATAAGATAAACATTCAGAGGAGACCAGATCATAATGTTTTTCCCTTAATGGTATTCCAAGACAAGATCTTCCTAAAGTCTCAGCACCAGAGACACTAGGATCTACCATAGGTTTGACTTCAGATACACTTATGGAGAACCACTCTTCAATCACATCTTAAAGTCCCAAGTAAACACACTCTAGGTGACAAAAAATTAACATAAGTTTGAACGTAAATCAAGCACACAAATTAGAGACGCGTAAGATCATCACCAAGGCAATATGCCAGACATCTTCACACAAGACCATTACTATCCATGTCCCAAATAATCACTCCTCCTTAAGAATAAAACCAGTACATCTACTCAATACTTACTCAAGTTCACATATCAGGAGAGATGCCATAGATTCCACACATCATAAGGAATAAAACACACCCCACAGAGAAATAGAATAAAGAATTAGAGTATCAGTTAGATATTTCAGGACATCATATCTGACACAACAACCCAATCCACTTCATCAGCAAAAGCCCAATATATCATTAGGAACAAATCAATCTTGATCATCTTTAGTTGATCTTCCACCTCTTTCCCATGTCAACTAATCTTCTATATTCCTTGAATTTGTCACAAGTTGTAGGAGTGTTCCCTTAGACCTCCTTTGTCATCTCCTTAACACATATCTTATTTAAATTACCCCATTCTTCTGCTTCCTTCACTACATTCGTAAGATCATCATCCTTGTTCATTGCACCAGATAGTATCTTCCCTGAATCTCAACCAGAGACAGAGCATGATGCATACTTTGAACAAATTGAAATTCTAGTATACAAATATCAGATGTCCTATAAGATATCAAGACAATGATATCTGGTTGAAACGCAATGAACAATATAATAATATAATTTACAATGCAGAAAGTAAAGGAACACATAGAATTTGTTACCCACTTCAGTGCAACATCACCTAAATCTGGAGGCTACCAAGCCAGGAAGGAAATACACTAGATATTATCAATTTGTAGACCCACAACAAACTTTACCTAGTTTAAAATCTAATCACTTAATCACTACATGTGCTAGACTTCTATCAAGGAAATCCTATATATGAGACCCCTCTCACTTCCCTTCAATCACAAATAGTGACAATAACAACTCTAAACAAATTTAGAATAATTTTAGAAGACACAGAATAAACTACCGCTTAAATTCTTATGAGTGATTGACAATAGTTATAACTTAACAAACAATCCAACTCAATTATTAAACAATACAAGAGTGACTCACAATTCACATAGTCCAACTCTACTATATAGTGGATCACATGACCGATGGAACACAAACCCCAAGGCTAAATAAATATTACAATTCGTTCCATACATACATTAGGTTTGAACCCCTTATTTATAAAAAACTTCTTGCTGTATTGGGCTTCAAAACCGCAACTAACCCGTAGCAAATAAGGTTGCAGATATATCTCCTAAAACTTGGGATATCAATTATTAGTTTTCTAATTTACCTCTATAATTAGAAACTAACACTACTCCTTGATTTCTGCTTGAATATCTTATTCCTTAAACTGAATGCCATATAGGATAGCAAAATATTCTCATTATATTCTACATTTGTAACAAATAAAAATAATCAAATTTTCCAACTGCACACAATCGCGATGTCGAATGGTTCTACATGGGACATCTTTATTTGACATGTTCCTTTTGATGATAAAACCTCTTAGTTTAACACCTCTGATTTTTTCATCTTGGACTACACATATAATATTCTAATATTCCCAGAATATTGAGGATTTGTAACAGAAGTTACAAACTCCAACCAAAATGTCGAATGGTCAGAATAGTACATTTTGTTTAACATTATTTCTCTGAAAGTTAGAACATCCTAGTTGTCATGTTGATGCCTAATTTATTTAACTAAAATTAATGCCAACCCTAAACTAGATAATTAACAAAGAGGATCTACCTTATATACAAAATGATAAGGATCCCCATAGGGATTTTTAAACCATACAAGGTGTGGGGTGTGAATATGGACAATAATCAGAGTTTTCTAATCACAATAGGCACCACAATTTATAAATATTAACACCCCTTCTAATTACCCGCATTTTTATAAATATTAATCAGAGTTTTCTAATCACAAATCAAGAGGCGTCACAATTTAAATAGTTCAAATCAACCAACACAGTTGTCATGCTTCCACTGAAGAATAAATCATTAATTAAAGCAGACTTAAAGTTATGTTTAACAGCGGAAATGAAACATAACAAATCCCGAATACATCATTCATAGTTATTCCAGGATAATAAACCAAAACATAATTCAAAACCATTAAGGATATCCATTAAAGGATTTCAAAAAAAACGTTTCCCCAGTGTTACATCTACCAGAGCACGACACTGACACGCGGATTAACTAACTGACTCAACTTTAGAGCTATCCTCACCAATTCCAAGCAGCTAATCACCTCGAATCTGAAATCATCAAAGTAAGGGTGAGATTTCTATCCAATATAAAATGCATTATACGTTTTTAAATACAATGGAATAATTAAGTACATTAGTCCATTATCCAAAACACATAGTCATAGCCAATTCACAATGCATCTCACACAATGAACATGTAATATAACAAACAATGGAAATTGCAACGGAAACCATCCTAGCATGTTACAATCCCATATGCAATCTATGCAGGTGGTACCAAAGCGTGAACCGAGTTCACCCACGCCTGTTTACATGTGATGACGGTGGAAATCCATGATTCGCCAACGAGTCAAGAATCCATGATTCGCCCATAACACGGATCAAGAATCTAGCCTCACTACCTCGATCTGGTAAGTCTATTGGCTCTGCCAGTTCACCTCCACACAATGGGAATGAACCAATAACAATGCTTATGCATGCACCATAATAGCATGCAACATCAATTCAACGGAATATGATCACAACATAATTCCACATAATGCCAACATCAACGAGTATCACATGATAACAACATAATCATGAAATAAATTATCACAAAGCATAAATATGCAAAACGCTTACTCTTCAATCAGTAAGACTATCACCAGTATATACGATAACAACAACACATGATATCAATACAATCATGAATAAACAACATCGACAACAACACATGATATCAATACAATCATGAATAGACAACAAGGAAACCAACACAAAAGCGTCAATCTTCTCACCACGCCGAACAATCTAAACCAATTCCCAGATTATGATCTCAACATAATTCACTTAATGCCAATCACCAATGTATCGAATTCCATCATAATGAATAATCAACACAACATTGTAAACATTAGTTCTCATCCGATAACTCAGACCATTCATATTAATTTCCCATTATCCTTAACTATCCACACTTTTTCAAAAATCAGAAGCTCGACTATTTTTAAAATAATTTTAGCAAAATAATATTTTTTTTCTCTTTTTAAAAGATAGTATTTTTAATTTAAGAAATAATGCCGAAAACGGCACTCGAATTGGAGTTACGGTTTGGAAAATATGAATTTTTGAAGTTTAAGTATTTTGAAAAATTACACATGGAACCCGATTCCTACATATCAGAAACGGTTCTGTGAAATCTGAAAATCACGCTTCACGGAATTTGTATGGGAACCGGTTCCTAGATATCAGGAACCGGTTCGAGTACAAAATTCCCGTTTTGAAATTTGAACACGGGAACCGGTTCCTCCCCACGAGGAACGGTTCCCACGACTAACCATTTTACGCTATTTTGACAAACTTATGCATTCCAATTCAATTCCAAACATTCCCATACGAGTTATGACATTAGAAACAATAAATTACAACCATTATACAGCAGTATAACATCATACATCATTGTTTCTTCCTTCCTATTGATTGTTCGACACATTAACAGTCTTAAATTCTATATTCTGACACAAAATAGGGTTTAATCCTATAAACCTATATTCACCTAAATCAAATTTCCTAACATACCCAATCACCCGGTTGATTCCCAAAACCCATAAGGCATTAAAACCGAATGAAATCACCCCTTACCTCGCGATGATCTTCGATTTCCTCGGCGTTGGCTTTTTCCTCTCTTCTCTTCTCTTCTCCAATTCTACGTGAAATAACTTTTCTCCAAAAGACCTACTTTTCTTTCTTTTCCTTTTTATACTCCTTATTATATTCCTTTATTATTTCCAAATAAAACACATAATTAATAATTAGTAAAATTAGAGTGATTTGCTCAACACACCCACTATTTACTCTGCACACCTCCAACCCTTCATTCTTCAACTAATCCAATTAAATCCAAAATTATAAATAACCAAGCCTTTAATTAAATAAATAATTAAATTCCTATTTATTTAATATTCGAATTAAATCGAGGTGTCACAACTCTCCTCCACTAAAAGAGTTTTCGTCCTCGAAAACATATCTTAGACGAAAAGTTCGGGATACGAGTCCTTCATCTGACTCTCCATCTCCCCAGTTACATTTCCTCCAGCTGGTCCTCCCCAAGCTACTCTCACCAGTGCTATCTCTTTACCACGCAATTGCTTCACTTTCCGATCCTCAATCCTCGCAGGTACTACTTCAACAGTCAGATTATCCCGCACCTGCACATCATCTACCTGAATCTCATGAGACGGATCCGCAATGTACCTCCTCAACTGAGATACATGGAAAACATCATGCAAATTCACAAGTGACGGCGGTAAAGCAATCTGATAAGCAACCTTCCCAACTCTCTTGGTAATCTGAAATGGACCAATAAGACGCGGAGTCAACTTCTTTGACTTCAAAGCTCGACCAATACTGGTCATCGGCGTAACCCGCATGAACACATGATCTTCTTCACTAAACTCAAGATCTTTCCTCCTCTTATCATGACAACTCTTCTGACGACTCTGAGAAGCCCTCATCTTCTCCTGAATCATCTTGATCTTGTCTGAAGTTTGTTGAACAATCTCCGGTCCAATCACAACACTTTCTCCAGATTCGTACCAACACAACGGCGCCCGACACCTTCTACCATACAATGCCTCAAACGGAGCCATACCAATGCTCGAGTGAAAGCTATTGTTGTAGGTAAACTCTATCAACGGTAAGTAGCTATCCCAAGTGTCATAACCCAATTTTTGACCTAATATACCACCTTACATCTGCATCATTGCACCATTAACAGTTCAGAACAGAATTAATCGGGTGTGGATTTCACAGGTCAAAATTAGGGTTTCATCAAATTTTCATTTGATTCAAGAGGCAAGAAATTAGGGTTTGAGTCTTACTCACTTCATTTGATCTATATTGATCAAATCATCAACCTCTGATCTTCAGATATCAAATTTTTTCTCTTGATCTATCAAGGATCGACCAATTAGGGTTTGCATCGAGCATGAGCAATCTCTAATTTTCTGATCAATGAATGAATTTTTTGAGTAAAGATTGATCTTCATATCTTAAATACAACATGTTGACCTAATTTCTGGATTCAAAACATCACAGAAGTTCACAAAATTCATCAGTCAATTTCTGGATCATCTGATGAAATTTCATCTGCACAGAAAAGTCAAACTTTGACTTTTGGTCAACTTTTTCAAGACAAAACTTTTTCAATCATCAAAATACTTCAAATGATCCATCATGATCATAAAAAATCAAGAAATTTGGAAAAGTCAACAAAAAGTCAAAATTTCTAACACTTAGAAAAATTTTCAAGTGTTAAAATTTCTTACTTTTTCCAAACTTCATGGCTGTTTTTCATATAGTTCCAATTTGAATTGGAAAAAACTCAAAACATGAAAGTTGTAGCCCTTGAAACAAGATTTCCAAAATGTCCAAGAACTCTCAAATCCATGGAGTCTAGCTATACTTTTGAATTTGAAACTTAGAGCTCCAAAATCCATAATTTCCAAGTACAAACTTCAAATTTATAAGTCATTTTGCATTTTCTTCTTCTAGAACACATGCCACCTTGCAAAGATAAGCTAGAGCTGATAAAAATCAGTTGGATGTAATTATGATGGATAAGATCAAGTTGGAAATTAACCATGGTTAAAAAAAGGAAGCTTCCTTTTGCATTTAATGCAAAAAAGACTTCCTTGCCCTCTAAGGCAAGTTGAAAATACCAAAGCCAATCTTTTGTACTTACCATTCAGAATTTGTGACCTATAAATAGAGGTCTTGTTTGCAATTTCAAACCACACCAAATCCATGCAAGTACATGCTTTTTCTTTACTTTCTTAAATTTCAAGAAACATAGTGTAAATTGAGGAAACTTGCATTTTTGAAAAATTGTGAAGAAACATGAAATATTTGGTGTCTAACATGTCTTAATATCAAGATAGAACTTGTTTGTAACTTAAAATCAATCCAAAAACAAGTAAAAACCAGATTTGCATTTCATACTTCAAAACTTGCCAAAACTGCCTAAGCTTTCGAATTTGATCATTGGCTCGAGCAAGTTGAGATTTTTTGACTCAAACATCATCACCATACTTCATATGGATGACGCAGACCATCATTCTTGATCTGTAACAGCTCTAACCCAGAATTCGAAGTTTCCCTTTGAGCTTGTGCAGGTTGACTTGGTCAGAACGATTCAAGCTGATTTGAAGTAAGCAGACCGTCCTTACACCTTCCATAAGGTCCGTTGGTGCTCAAGCAATCACAAAATCACAACTGGAAGCACTCTAACACAGAATTCAATTCCAGCTTCAACAGGTAAGAACACCAACTTCGAACTCCATTATTCTTTGATTCAAATCAAAAAAACTCTTGGCCGTTTTGTTTCTGCACCATCCACGATCATTAACCCTCAATCAATTGATAAAATCATCCACCATACACGATTTCAATTAAGATTTTCAGTTTTAGGGTTCTTCACGTTTTCTGAAAAATCAATCATGTTAAACCAAAAATAAATGAAATTAACCACTGCCATCGTGTTCCTTGTTAAATTTCGGTCAAGTTTGATGTTTACATCATGTATTTTCATTGAGAAACAAGAAATCTGTGGCTGATGAAGGATCGGGGAAGAAGAACAAGGCTACGCGCGTTTTTTTTAATTCAAATATCATGTTTAAAATATATTTAGTTGGTTTAATCACAATACACGGATGTATTTCCGCCCCAGCGGTTGCCAGCTCACTCTTAAGACTCTCATGCCATGCCTTGCCTATAGGTCCCGGGTTCGAGTAGCCTTGGGACCTTTTTGCCAAACTTTTTAATTTTTCATTCATGTTTTTACAAACTTTGACTTTTCAAAACCAATCAAAACTCCTCATTTTGAGGTGATTTTTGTACACTTGTCAATTAATGTATCTATTTTATGATAGTGCAAAATTTTCAAAAAACTTTCATCCGATTATATTTTGATCGAGAAAGCGACACTTTTGAGTACTTTTCAAAACACCTTTAAAGGTGAATTTTTCACACTTTCGAAGCCCGATTATTTTCAAAACTTCTTATAAATGAACTTCACATTTCAAAAACATTTTCAAATAACATTCTTCAAAACTTTTTCATTAAACTTGCATCTTTTTCCATGATCGATCCGATTAAACGATAAAACCGAATTCGTTTTCTCTCAAATTTCTTAACCGATCATGGGCCTCCCTTACGGTGTAAGTCCCAACATTCTTTATGTACATACATATTTTCCTTGTACATATCAAATTCTTTTCATATACATACAAATTTTTACCTGTACATAATACAGACGTCTTTTGTAGAGTACAGACAAACTTCGATCGTTTGTTTTCGTTTGTATATACACTGAATACCATTGGTATTGAAAGGAGCATTATTCCCGGTGAAACTGCTTTTAAACCAATGGGCCACCCTTATGGTGTAAGTCCCAACCATCCTATGTACATCCACAACTTCCTGTACATAAATACTCGTTCGTGTACATATTTACTTTCTTGTACACAATTCAAACTTGTAAATAATCAAGTTACGCTCGTTTTTAAACGTTCGTTTCACATACACTTGTTTATATTTCCTTCATAAACTCTTGTACATAAACATCATGCATTGTTTATATTTCCTTCATAAACTCCTGTGAATACATATCACACACACACTTGTTTATACAACTGTCTAGTTATAACATAACAACTAGTCTAACCAACAGGTTCCCCACAGTTTTAGCCTCCTCTTGGGCTTTATACAAGATAACTCATCCCTGCAGAGTTTAGCCTCCTCTTGGGCTTTGTACAAGGTAACTCATTTTATCTGAGTTCAGCCTCCTCTTAGGCTTCATATAAGAAAACTCATTCATCTGAGTTTAGCCTCCGCTTAGGCTTCATATAAGACAACACTCCCGTGCTGAGTCAGCCTCCTCTTGGGCTTCGTTCAAAAGAACTCCTCGTTGAGTTTAGCCTTCTCTTGGGCATCATACAAGAAAGAGACCAGGAAATCTCTTAACAGCCTCCTATTGGGCTTCCAATACAAAGAATCACCCGCGTTAGGATAGAACCCTGAGAGTATAATTTCCCGGTGAAATTGCTCTTAATTCCAAAAGGATGGTATCCCGGTGAAATCCCTTTTAAAGCCAAAGCCAGCCACACGCTATAGCTTCCTCTTGAGCTTCATACAAGGACCCCTGATGACCCTCGATGACCCTCAATGACCCTCGAAATGCCTCCTCTTGGGCTTACAATACAAGGACCCATGGGCTTCTTAAAAGCATCCCTCTAATCCAATCAATTTCTCCTCGAGATTTAGACGTTTATCATCTCTATGGAAGAAGTATCCCATCTATCACATCACATACAATCAAAAACTTTTCAAACTCTTTTCAAACAAAAAAAACATCTCTCAATTGTAAGTGGTAATGCTTGTACACTCAAGCAAAACACCCAATGCTTACAATTAAAAGATTCAATCATTTTCAAACATCTTTCTTAAACATGTAAGTGGTAACGCTTGTACACTCAAGCAAGACACCTATAACTTACGACGAAAGATTCATCAATCCTTTCAAAATGTATGTGATGAAATAGATTAGATACATTTTTCATTAAGATGACATTTGTCTGTGTCTCTTACTAACATCCCGTTGCTTTCCACTAAGCATAAGTGGGAACTACGATTGCTCTGACTTTCTCAACATCCTTTTGAGAATACGTAGGCACAAGGTCTCATCCTTGGCGAGCAAATTTCTTTCTCTCTCAAACCAAACAAACCATAGATCCCTTTAGATCTGAGCTACAAATGCTCTGATTCCCATTAAGGGATATGTATGCAGAAGATCCAAAGATCTTTGCGAGCACAATAATAACAAACACTAGGATCCCACATAATCTATCCTTCTTGAAATCCCAAAGGAGAAACTTTCCCAATCATAGAAATAACAATTAAAACACACAAACATATCAAACATATTCATATATAAAGCTATAGATAACTATATATATTTAGGGTGCTCCATCTATTCCCTTTATATAACAAACCCCCTTACTCGGAATCTCCCCAATGCGTTGCGTCTAGTTTGCGCTAGTCGTTACGCATATCAAAATCAATTGAGGGTATTAACAGCTTTCCCCTTTTTCATAATCATTAAATCATCTTTTCTTGTGTTGAAAATAATAAAACTTGATGCTCGCGACATCTTTATAAACAAATCAAAAGAGTAAATCGTTTCGAGCCAGAGAATCCGAATTTAGATTCGATTCCCTAGCGCGTCACTTTTTAACGCGAACACCAAGCTCCACCTTTCTCTAACACATAAGCCCTCAACAAATCTTCTAACGAATGAATCGTCTTCTCTGTCTAACCATCTGTCTGTGGATGATATGCAGAACTCAATCGTAACTTAGTACCCAAAGCTTCCTGCAATCCTGTCCAGAACTTAGACGTAAACCTCGGATCTCTATCTGACATAATGCTAGACGGAATACCATGCAAACTTACAATCCTCTCAACATACAATTCTGCCAACCTCTCCATGGGATAATCCATTCTTATCGGAATGAAGTGAGCAGACTTTGTCAATCGGTCGATAATAACCCAAATAGAATCACAGTTCTTCGTTGTCCTTGGCAAACCAGACACGAAATCCTTTGAAATTCCATCCCATTTCCATTCCGGAACAAACAACGGTTCCATCAATCCTGACAGTTTCTGATGTTCGATCTTTGATTTTTGACAAACTCAACACGTATACACAAACTCGGCAATTTCCTTTTTCATTCCAGGCCACCAAAATAATTTCTTCAAATCATGATACATTTTAGTAGCACCGAGGTGAATACTCAATCCACTACGGTGTCCTTCTTCCAAAATACTCTTTCTAATCTCAGCAACATCCGGAACACACACTCTATCACCAAATCTCATAATGCCATTCTCATCAATTCGGAACTCACCTCCTTGACCTTGGTTAATCAATGTCAGCTTATCCACCAAACCAACATCAGACTTCTGTCCATTTCGAATCTCTTCCACAATACCACTAGTCAGCTTCAACATGCCCAATTTCACAGTATTCGGAGTAGTTTCGCATACTAAACTAAAGTCTCTGAATTGTTCCACTAAATCCAATTCACGAACCATTAACATCGACATATGCAAGGACTTCCTGCTCAATGCATCTGCCACAACGTTTGCCTTACCAGGATGGTAATTCAAACCGAAATCATAGTCCTTGAGAAATTCTAACCACCTTCTCTGCCTCATATTTAACTCTTTCTGGTCGAAGAGATATTTCAGACTCTTATGATCATTGAATACCTCAAATCGAGAACCATATAAATAATGCCTCCATAGTTTCAAAACAAACACAACAGCTGCCAACTCCAAATCATGAGTCGGATAATTCCTTTCATGAATCTTCAACTGTCTTGAAGCATAAGCCACAACCTGCCTATCTTGCATTAATACACCACCTAAACCCATCAAAGACGCATCACAATACACCACGAAAGATTCTGCCGGATTCGGCAAAATTAGAATCGGAGCACTAGTCAACCTCCTCTTCAACTCTTGGAATCCTTCCTCACAATCTGTATCCCAAACAAATGCTTGACCCTTCCTCGTCAACTTAGTCAACGGTAAAGCTAACTTCGAAAATCCCTCAATGAATTTCTTGTAGTAACCTGCAAGACCAAGAAAACTACGAATCTCTGAAGCATTCTTCGGCGCTTCCCACTGAGATACCGCTTCTACTTTTGTAGGATCAACAACAATACCATTCTTGGAAATCACGGGACCAAGGAAACTCACTTCGCTTAACCAAAAGTCACATTTTGACAGCTTCGCATAAAGCTTCTTCTCCTTCAATAATTCCAATACAATACTAAGATGCTTTGCATGCTCCTTATCATTCTTTGAATAGATCAGAATGTCGTCAATAAATACCACCACAAATTGGTCAAGATACGGATGAAATATCCTGTTCATATACTCCATAAAAACACCAGGTGCATTAGTAACTCCAAACGGCATAACATAATATTTGTAATGCCCATACCTCGTTCTAAATGCAGTCTTCTGAATGTCTCCCGCCTTAACACGAATTTGATGATACCCAGACCTCAGATCAATCTTACTAAATACACAAGCTCCAACTAACTGATCCATCAGATCATCAATCCTCGGCAATGGATACCGATTCTTGATTGTCACCTTATTCAACTGCCTGTAATCAACACACAGTCTCATTGTACCTTCCTTCTTCTTAACCAACAATATCGGCGCACCCCACGGTGAAACACTAGGCCGAATAAACTTCTTCTCAAGCAACTCTTCCAACTGTTTCTTCAACTCTGACAACTCAGATGCCGACATGCGATAAAGCGCCATCGACACCGGTCTAGTTCCAAGAATCAAATCTATAGCAAACTCCACTTCCCTCTCAGGTGGTAGCTCACTAACATCCTCTGGAAACACTTCTGGAAATTCCTTCACAACAGGTAATCCAACTTACTCGGAACAATCTCAAAACAATTCTTCACTACCGGTAATTCATCACTCTTAGATTTTCCTTTCACTTCCGTCGAAGAATACAACATAAACACCACAACACCATCATTAATATCTACGCAACTCTAACCATCCATCTCAATTCATCATCCTTATTAGAGTCTTCGTCCACTCATATGGTTCACAAGCTCCTACCACACTTCATTCATATTCATCACTTTATGCCCCATTTAGATTGTAAGACAATTGTATACCATCCAATACGATTCCGTCTACCATCAACAAGAGATTAAGGGTGATCAAGTCCTCAATTTGTCAATAGATATCCGATAATCATATTGGAGTATAAACCATCATTACCAACACTTTCTGTTCTCAGAATCGTGCTCGCTTTCTTTTGAACTTCTAACTATGACTCACGGTCCAAACGATTCCAACAACTCTAACCACACTTGCACTGTCTTCTCAAGTAGTACCTCGTACCAATGACTTACAATCGGAACATATCCGGAAAGCATCTCTTCTCCCCCACTTAGTTTCACACTACTCCTGCAATAATCAATTAGAAAAGTAACAAGTACCGACAGTGTTGTGCACACTTGTCGCGTACAAAGGGATAATGACATTAAGACACTGGTCACAACGACCGACTATGCTCTGATACCACTATTGTAACACCCCTTCTAATTACCCGCGTTTTTATAAATATTAATCAGAGTTTTCTAATCACAAACCAAGAGGCGTCACAATTTAAATAGTTCAAATCAATCAACACAGTTGTCATGCTTCCACTGAAGAATAAATCATTAATTAAAGCAGACTTAAAGTTATGTTTAACAGCGGAAATGAAACATAACAAATCCCGAATACATCATTCATAGTTATTCCAGGATAATAAACCAAAACATAATTCAAAACCATTAACGATATCCATTAAAGGATTTCAAAACAAACGTTTCCCCAGTGTTACATCTACCAGAGCACGACACTGACACGCGGATTAACTAACTGACTCAACTTTAGAGCTATCCTCACCAATTCCAAGCAGCTAATCACCTCGAATCTGAAATCATCAAAGTAAGGGTGAGATTTCTATCCAATATAAAATGCATTATACGTTTTTAAATACAACGGAATAATTAAGTACATTAGTCCATTATCCAAAACACATAGTCATAGCCAATTCACAATGCATCTCACACAATGAACATGTAATATAACAAACAATGGAAATTGCAACACTGAAAACCATCCTAGCATGTTACAATCCCATATGCAATGCAGACTCTATGCATGTGGTACCAAAACGTGAACCGAGTTCACCCACTGCTCTGTTTACATGTGGAAAGACAGCGGGAATCCATGATTCGCCCATAACACTGGGTCAAGAATCTAGCCTCACTACCTCAATCCTGGTAAGTCTATTGGCTCTGCCAGTTCACCTCCACACAATGGAAATGAACCAATAACAATGCTTATGCATGCACCATAATAGCATGCAACATCAATTCAACGGAATATGATCACAATATAATTCCACATAATGCCAACATCAACGAGTATCACATGATAACAACATAATCATGAAATAAATTATCACAAAGCATAAATATGTAAAACGCTTACTCTTCAATCAGTAAGACTATCACCAGTATATGCGATAACAACAACACATGATATCAATACAATCATGAATAAACAACATCGATAACAACACATGATATCAATACAATCATGAATAGACAACAAGGAAACCAACACATAAGCGTCAGTCTTCGTTCACCCTGTCAGAACAATCTAAACCAATTCCCAGATTATGATCTCAACATAATTCACTTAATACCAATCACCAATGTATCGAATTCATCATAATGAATAATCAACACAACATTGTAAACATTAGTTCTCATCCGATAACTCAGACCATTCATATTAATTTCCCATTATCCTTAACTATCCACACTTTTTCAAAAATCAGAAGCTAGACTATTTTTAAAATAATTTTAGCAAAATAATATTTTTTTTCTCTTTTTAAAAGATAGTATTTTTAATTTAAGAAATAATGCCGAAAACGGCACTCGAATCGGAGTTACGGTTTGGAAAATATGAATTTTTGAAGTTTAAGTATTTTTGAAAAATTACACATGGAACCCGGTTCCTACATATACAGGAACCGGTTCCTGTGAAGTCTGAAAATCACGCTTCCTGGAATTTGTATGGGAACCCGGTTCCTACATATACAGGAACCGGTTCCTAAGTACAAAATTCCCCAGTTTTGAAATTTGAACACTGGGAACCCGGTTCCTCGCCACAGGGAACCGGTTCCCACGACCTGCAGAACCATTGTCTGCTATTTTGACAGCACTTATGCATTCCAATTCAATTCCAAACATTCCCATACGAGTTATGACATTAGAAACAATAAATTACAACCATTATACACCAGTATAACATCATACATCATTGTTTCTTCCTTCCTATTGATTGTTCGACACATTAACAGTCTTAAATTCTATATTCTGACACAAAATAGGGTTTAATCCTATAAACCTATATTCACCTAAATCAAATTTCCTAACATACCCAATCACCCGGTTGATTCCCAAAACCCATAAGGCATTAAAACCGAATGAAATCACCCCTTACCTCGCGATGATCTTCGATTTCCTCGGCGTTGGCTTTTTCCTCTCTCTCTTCTCTTCTCCAATTCTACGTGAAATAACTTTTCTCCAAAAGACCTACCTTTCTTTCTTTTCCTTTTTATACTCCTTGTTATATTCCTTTATTATTTCCAAATAAAACACATAATTAATAATTAGTAAAAGTAGAGTGATTTTCTCAACACACCCATTATTTACTCTGCACACCTCCAACCCTTCATTCTTCAATTAATCCAATTAAATCCAAAATTATAAATAACCAAGCCTTTAATTAAATAAATAATTAAATTCCTATTTATTTAATATTCGAATTAAATCGGGGTGTCACACAGGTTGCCTATCCTTGTTATAATTTTCTTTTCATTTAATTTCTTTTTATAACTTTTCTTTACAAACCGTTTAACCCCAAACTCATTAACGAACGAATCACCGAACGACGAATCAATAACCAATCTCTTTGGACACGATACGATATAACCTATATATCACTCATTAAAAATAAATATTTTTCTTTTTTCTTGCCGCTAATACTGCCGCAACAAAATGGCATATGTCATACCCCAATTTTTGACCTAAGATACCATTTCATATCACCACATATGCATCATTGCATCACTAACAATTCCAGCACAAGATAGATCGTGTGTGTGCTCCTTGAGCCAAATTAGGGTTTTTATCAAAATTTTAATCTATTCAAGATATGATAAAATTTGGGTTTCAATCTCCACTCACCTCAAATGACCTATATTTATCAATCATCAACATTTGATCTTTAAATTCCCATCATTTCCTCAAGATCTATCTTGAATCGACCAATTAGGGTTTTGATCGAGGATGGTGTATCATTGACTTTTTGCGCAATGAATGACCTAATTGGTTGGAGATTGATATTAAAATCATCAATGCAACATCTTGACCTAATTTATTGGTTCAAAACATTCCAAATATCATGATTGATTCTCAGAGAAATTCTGAATTATCTGATGAAAATTCAACTGGTCAGAAAAGTCAAACTTTGACTTTTGGTCAACTTTTTGAAATCCAGATTTTTTTCAATCATAAAATCAATTCAAATTACCCATCATGATCATAAAAAATCAAAATGTGTAAAAAAGTCAACAAAAAGTCAAGATTTGAAATTTTTCTAACACTTAGAAAAAATTTCAAGTGTTAAAAACATGGTTTTTCATCACTTTCATGGCCATTTTTCACCTAAATCCATTTTGATTCAAGAAAAAATCAAACCATGAAAGTTATAGATCTTGTTCCAAGATTTCCAAAATGTTTAAGAACTTGGAAGAACATTTTGTGTAGCTAGGATTTTGAAATTGAAACATAATGGTCCATAACCATGATTTTCAAGTCATTTTCCAAGATTACAAGTCATTTTTCACAAATTCGTCCTTCTAGTAGCCTTGTCACCATTAAGAGATAGGTTATAACTTGAAAATATCTGATTGCAATGATTGATAGAGGATTAGATCAAGTGAGATTTTTTAACCATGGTTAAAGAAAGTAACCATGTGCATTTAATGCAAATTTCCTTTCTTACCTCTTAAGTTAAAAGTTGAAAAACTCAATCAAACTTATCTTGCCTTGCCATTCAGAATCCTTGCCTATAAATAGTCGTCTCTAATTCACTTTAAATCACACCAAATCATCATAAACCAAGCTTTCATTCTTTCTTTATTTCTTATTTTTCAACTTTCATGTTTTTCAAGTGGGAGAATTTGCAAATTCCAAGTCTTTCAATTTTTGAGCAATCTTAGGCTTCAAATACTTTCTAAACATCATTAGAAAGTTGTTAGAATCCTATAGCCATCCCAAAACTAAGCCAAACTCAGAATTGTTTCCAAACTCCATAAACATGCAATTTTGATCCTTAATATCCAAACTTCAATTTCACTCGTGCATCTCTCAATTTTCCACTTCAAACACCTTCCATACATTTCATATGAGTTATCCAAGCACTCATCACTGACCTGTAATAGCTCTATCATCAAATTCGATTTCAACTTGAGAAAACTGCAATTGGACTTGGGTACACTAATCTAGGCCATCTCCTAGCAAGCCAAGCATTTATACACCTTCCATAAGGTCCAATGGTGCTGTAGCAATCATCATAACACTTCTGGAAACACTCCTTCAAGGAATTCGATCTCAGCTTCAAGAGGTAAGTCACTTGAACTTTGAACTCTATGATTTTCAAATTCCAGTTCAAATATGTCTATGTCATCTTGTTTCTGCACCTTCACTGAGTAATAACCCTCAATCAATTGCTTGATTTCTTGTCCATACACGATTTCATATTAATTTGTTAGAATTAGGGTTCTTCGTGTTCTTGCGAAAATTAATCATCTTAAGATCAAAATAAGGGAAATTAGAGGCCACCATCGTGTTCCTGGGATAAAAACGAGCAAGTTTCATTTTTACATCTTTTAATTTCATAAAAAAATGAAGGAGTTATGGATTGATGAAGATTGGAGGTCGAAGAAGAACATTGCGCACATTTTTGTTTTTTCAGAAAATTCAAATATTTGTTTATAATATAATTATATGGAGTGACATAAATACACAAATGTATAGCCGCCCTAGTGGTATCCAGCACGCGTTTAAGTCTCTTGCCATGCCATAGGTCCCGGGTTCGAATCCCCCTGAGACCTTTTGTTTTTTCAAACTTTCATATTTTATTCACTTTTCAACTATTTTCAAAACTGATTTCACCAACTTACTTTCAAATATAATTAAACCAAGGGGTGTAGATAACAACCCATGCATGTGGCCCAGTGGTTAAATTTTTCTCCTTTCAAAGTTAGGTCATGGGTTCAAACCCTTCCAAGACCAAAACTTTCTTTTTATCACTTGTTTTCTTCAAACTTTCTATCAAACTTCAACATTTTCAAAAACCAATCAAAACTTCTCATTTTGAGATGATTTTTTACACACTTGTCATTTAATATATCTATTTTATGATTATATAAAAAATACCAAAAAATATTTTCTTTTGATATATTTTTTGTTAGGTTTAAAATGAGACATTTTTAAGTATTTTAAATACTTTTCCAAAATGTTTTCTTTCCGATTTTCAAACCTAATCTTTTTCAAAAATTCTTTTGAATATCTTTCACTTTTCAAAATCATTTCAAAACTTTCAAAATGTTTTAATTGACTTACGCACCTCTTTTTCATGATCGATTCGATTAATCTTTGAAAATACAAACCAGACTAGGTTTTTCCTCAATATTATTTCGAATTCAAAATCAAACTGATCATGGGCCTCCCTCACGGTGTAAGTCTCAACCCTCCTATGTACATATTCATTTACTTGTACATATCAACCCTTTTGTGTACATATTCAATCATCCTTGCAAGTATTCAAGTATAATTAGCTTCGTTCCGCTAATTTTATTCACTTGTTTATACACTGATTCCATTGGTATTAAGAGGAGCATTATTCCCGGTGAAACTGCTCTTAAATCAATGGTCCTCCCTTTAGGTGTAAGTCCCAAATATTTTGTATATATCCAAGTATACTAGCTTATCCGCTTATTTTAAACACTTGTTTATATATTTTCTTTCACACTACTTTGTATATATCCAAGTTACACTAGCTTTAATTTCTTGTTTTATACACTTGTTTATATATTTCCTTCATAAACTCCTGTGAATGAACACACACTTTGTCATATATATACTTGTTCATATACTTTTTCATGTTTATTTATGTCATTACAACTAGTATAACAACTAGGTTCCCCATAGCCTCTTCTTGGGCTTTGTACAAGATAACTCACCTGTTGAGTTAGCCTCCCCTTGGGATTCGTACAAAAGAACTCCATCATTGAGTTTAGCCTTCTCTTGGGAATCATACAAGAAAGAGACCTATAATTATCTAACAACCTCCTAAGAGTATGATTTCCCGGTGAAATCACTCTTGAATCCTAAGAGAATGGTTTCCCGGTGAAATCACTCTTAAAGCCGAGCCATCCATACCCTATATCATCCTCTTGGGCTTCATACAAGGACCCTCGATGAACCTCGATGTCCCTTGGAATGCCTCCTCTTGGGCTTCATACAAGGACCCTCGATGACCCTCGATGTCCCTCGGAATGCCTCCTCTTGGGCTTACAATACAAGGACGCATGGGCTTCTTAAAAGCATTCTCTTATCAATAATAATCAATTTCTCCTAGAGATTTAGACAGGTATCATCTCTATGTAAGAAGTATCTCATCTATAGCATCACATACAAATCAAAATTTTTTCAAATCAAAGACTTTTTCAAACAATTTTCAAAACAAACACTTTTTCAAACAAAACATCTTTTACTTGTTAGTGGCAACGCTAATACACTCAAGAAAAACGCCCAATGCTTACAATGAAAGATTCAAACATTTTTCAAACATCTTTCTTAACTCGTAAGTGGTAACGCTTGTACACTCAAGTAAAACACCCAATGCTTACAATGAAAGATTTAATCAATCAACTTTCAAAAATGTATGTGATGAAATAGATTAGATACATTTTTCATTAAGATGACATTTGTATCTTAATAAAATCACCTTTGCTTCCACTAGCATAAGTGGGTACTGCGATTGCTCTGACTTTCTGAACCTCACTTTGAGAATACGTAGGCACAAGGTCTCACCCTTGGCGACCATACTTCTTTCTCCCTTAAACCAAACAAACCTTAGTTCCCTTAGATCCGAGCTACATATGATCTGATTCCCACTAGGGGATATATATATGTAGAGGATCCCAATGATCTTTGTGAGCATAATAATTATAACAAAACTTAGGTTCCTGCCTAACCAACCTTTCTTAAATCCCAAGGGAGAAACTTTCCCGAAATAGCGTAGCAACTAAAACACACAAACATACAAATATGCATAAAAAAGTTCCTATAGAAAAATATAGATATATAGGGTTCTAATACCTTCCCTTTATATAATCAACCCTCTTACCCTGGTCTCTCCCCAATGCGTTATGTCTAGTTCATGCTAGTTGCATCGCATATCATATTTAGGGTATTTCAGCTTTCCTCTTTTCCATCTACTTTCTTGTTTGGAAACAATAAAGCTTGGTGCTCGTGGCATCTTTTAAAACAACAAAAAATCAAAAGAGTAAATCATTTTGAGCCTGAGATTCAAATTCTGATTTGATTCCCTCGTTCGTAACTTTTTACCGCGAATAGAAAAATGGCGACTCTGCTGGGGAGTCACCAAGCTTTTATTTGTTTCTAAAAAAATAAAAAAAGGGTTTAAGCTTCATTTGTGCACATGTTTGTTTTTCTTTATTGTGTGTTTGGTTTCATTACTCGTGATTTCATCTGATGGAAAAAAATCCTAACCTGGATTTAAGAAACATTTTAAGAATTATGTGGGGGTATAGTCCTATTAACTTACGAGGGGTATCATTCCTTAATAAGTTAATTTGATATCCCTCGCTCAGTGGAGGTTTTCTTGGGGGTAATTGTGTTTAGCAAGTTAATTGCGAAGACATTTTTGCTTTCAAGGGAACTAGCGAAGCTGAGTGGCTGTAGAACACATAACTTATCCTGGACATTTAGGATGTAGTGCAGAAACTATTCAAGTGAAAACTTGGATTAGTTGTCATTCGAGACTACGATCAGGCGAGTTTTTCTTAAAAAATATTATTGGACTACAAGTAGTTAACAAATCCGATAATATTTCAAAGAAAAGCGTTGGACCTGTATTATTAGTAGAACATGTTTTGCAGGTGAATAAGACCTTAGAACTTACACACGTTTGGTTCTTATCGTTGGCCTCATGCTCGTGACTTCAAACGCTTGATCGTGTGTATAACCACTAACCATGTTTGTATCTCTATGGCATTCATGCATTCATTCAAAAACCTCAATTTCTCATTTTTCTTTCCATTTCCAAAGTATTTAGATATTTTTCTTTGCAAACATTTTAGGTTAGAGGGATGGATGTAAGAAGAAGATATACCAAGAGATACGGTTTTAGAATTACTGATGTGGAAAAGTTAAAAGAGTTAGCATCCTTGGTAGAAGATCCCTCGGATTTCAGAAAACGTTATGGAACTCTTTTAACTATCTTGAACACTAACGCTGATGAAGGACTTCTTAAAACTTTGGTTCAGTTTTACGATCCAGTCTATCGCTGTTTCACTTTCCCTAATTATCAGTTGATGCCTACTTTGGAAGAGTACACACATATTTTAGGTATCTCAGTGTCTGATAAAGTTCCTTTCAATGGTTTGGAAGCCATTCCGAAGCCTCAAGTCCTTGCAGCGATGACTCATTTAAGGAAATCTGAGATAGACAATAACCTGACTACCAAAGGAAATCTCTTAGGACTAACTTCAAAGTTTCTAATGGAGAAAGCTTTTAGTTTTGCCGAAGCCGGTAGCATGGTAGTTTTTGAAGCTATTTTGGCTTTGCTTATTTGTGGGTTGGTTTTGTTTCCCAACGTTAAAGACTTCATTGATATCAACGCCATAAGGATCTTTTTGATTGGAAATCCCGTTCCCATATTACTTGGTGATACGTATTTCTCAATCCATCACAAGAATCGTCAAGGAGATGGAATTATTGTGTGTTGTGTGCCTTTGTTGTTCAAATGGATTGTCTCAAACTTGCCTAAATCTCATATCTTTCGAGGAAAAAGAAGGTTGGCATTGGTCTCGAAGACTCATGTATCTTACTAATGACGATATTCATTGGTATACCTTGGCCTACAATGAGATGAAAATCATTGAAAGCTGTGGAGAGTTTGCCAACATACCTCTCATTGGTACAAAAGGAGGAATTAACTACAACCCATTCTTGGCAAGACGTCAACTCGGGTATGCAAACTCCAGTAAACCCCTTGGTTTTATAGTAGAAGATTACTTTTATCATGAAGGGGAAGATTCCCAAGGTTTGAAAGCCATAATGATAAGAGATTGGCACCACATTCGAAGGAAAGAAAAGGGTGATGTCCAGAATTATGAAGCCATGGAAATCTACACTTCTTGGGTAAAGAAAAGAGCGAAGGAATTTCGAATGCCTTATGCTTATAAAGAACCCATGTTCCCAGTGGTATCCAAATCGACCACCATTCCCATTGAGACTACGGGAGAATACCAAGAAGTGTTGGCTAAGATGAGGCTAGAGAAAGAAGCTTTGGAAGAAAAATTTCTTAAGACTGACTTTGAGAATGTAAAGCTTAAGAAGCAAGTCAAAGATCATGAAAAAAACGCTCTACTTTCAAGATGGATGGCTTGTAACGCCCCGTTTTAATTAATATTATATTATATTAATATTTTTGAGTTACCGATCGATATTTATTTTACGACGAGAATATTTACATTAATCGATATATCCATTAATATATTTGGCGATGTTTCGTTTGGTCCGGTTTTTATTCCGTTCAGTTTGGTAAAATATTATTCGGACCGATATTTAATTCCCCGGAGTTATTTTAATTAATTGAGTTAATAATATTATTAGATATTATTAAGGTGTTAATTAATAATAATAGATAGGGGTGTGAGGAGTAATTGAAGAGAATTGGGTATACACCCTTGGTTGCTAGTAAGAATACATTATAAACCATTTTTCCTCTTTTCTTTCCATTTTTCAACATAAAGCCTAACTTAGAAACTTAGAGAGAAAAAGAGGGTTTTGGAAGGAGAAGAAGAAGAAGAGCAAGAGCAAGCTTGAGGGTTGGAGTTGTTGAATCATCAAGAATCATCCAAGCATTTGAGGTAAGGGGTTTGATTTTCCTTTCCGTATAGTTAGGGTTTGATAGATATATTTTGGATTGAGGAAAAATTGATAGTTGATTCATGAGTTTTGGTTGGTTGATTGTTGAAATAACTTAGAAAGGTTGGATTAGGAATATCTACTATTGGTGTGTTATTGCTAGCATTGTAGGAAATGGAAATTATAAAATGGAAAGTATAAACTGTGAAAAACCAGAAAAATTGCACTGTCTGTAACATAGCAAGCCGTGGAAGAAGAAGTTGTGTGGAGGATTAAACATGGGGGAGGCGCCCACCTTAAGCTAAGGGGACGCCGTTCTCCTCCATAGGGCGCACACCTGCAATCAAGAGGAAGCCTGGGACGATCGTCCCTGTTGCAAGGAGAAAGAATGAGAAAAATGCCATTTTTCCGTTTTCTGTATAATGCGTTTTCTGCAGAATGTATTTTCTGCATAATTTGCTTCTATTTCTCTTTAATTCTCCAATTCCATACACTACTAGTTAGCATTAATAAAATATAATTAAGACAAAAGTTAGCCTATTAAATTTGGAACCCGATTATGTTTCGATTTTCCGATTTCAATAATTTCGGCGACGGAGCAAGTTGCTCCGAATTCAACGAAAATTGGCGTGCTAGCTAAATTCAATGTGTAGAACGTAGTGGTGAGGTTAGTTTTTTGAAATTACGAGTTTTTACGAAACGCCCTGAAATAGGCCAAATTACGGTTAAATTGAATCGAATTGCGTTTTAGTCGATTTAAGGCACGTACGGACAATCTGATTGCGATGTTGACGATTATGATTAATGCCGGTTATTAGGAATGGATTTCACGATGATTATTGATGTTTGACTATTTTTCCGTATTTGGAATTTGGCGAATAAATTGATAATGATGTGGTGTGATTAAACATGATGTTTGCGACGATGTATTTATTAACGAATACTTGATGATATGCGATGCGATGATATGTTTCTCTTGATGTGGATGAATATGGCGACGTGGATTTTATGTCAATTTTGATGAGCGATGATGATGTTTTTGTTGTGTTGTATTTATTGTCGAGTCACATACATTGCATTGGCGACGAGGGCTTTTATGCCAAGCGACGAGGGCTTTTATGCCAAGCGACGATGGGCTTTATGCCAAGTGTTCCTAATTATGGACAAAGCGACGGGTACCACATGCATAACATAGTCGTGTCTCATGGAGTCGGTTATGTTTATGTTTGAGTTGTTTGGCGTTGGGTTTTAATTGATGGATGATGTTGAATTGCGATGATATATGATGCTTTGTTTGGTGATGATTTTTATGATGAACATGAAATGAATATGACTTGATAATTTCATAATAACTATGCGATGAATATAAATGATGAGTTTTGCGATGATATGACTTTGATGAAATGCTTAATCCAAATATGATGTGATGATGTTTGTGACGATGGGCTTTTATGCCAAAAGCGACGATGGGCTTTAGCCAATTTGTGATAATTTTTACTTATGTTGTGTTGTTATATTTTATTGGCCTGAAAACTATGGCAACCAGAACGGCCTTGATGGCAACCATGATGGGAGTTATACTCCAAGGTTTGTTGCTTATGTATTAGTATTGTTTGATGTTGTTGTTTATGATTACCGTGTTGATTAATGACGTATTGACTTGTGATGATTTCGTGGTGCTGAAAGTTTATGTGTTGTTGTGATGATTTATGTCGACGAGGTTATGACGATAAAGTATTGATTATACACATTATAATGATGATTAAAGTGAGTGAGATTTGGATATATGTTGGAATGCACTTATTAACCTATATCTTTTATGATTCCAAAACTATATATATATATATATATATATATATATATATATATATATATGTTATCATGCCTTTAATTATATGTTTTGGAGTATCTCACCCTTTACTTGTTTCGCCGTTACCTTTATACTGGTAACGTGCAGGTTAGGAAGATGGAGAATATAGCTGCTATTAGTCGAGTCGGTGTCGCTCTGATACGTAGCACTCGGGGGGGAATATTTGTGTTGTCTTGTTGTTGTTCTTTTGTTGTCTTTCCTTTTGTAAATAAGAATCATACTTTATGAAAATATGATTTGATGAGGAAGTTTAATAAAGATGGTGTGTTAATTTCTAAGATTCAATTTATGATTTCCGAGGATGATATGTATCCGAGATTTATACTTTAAAGCAAACTGTTTAAAGTGATTTGGTTTTGAAGGTGTGACGCCTCAGTATTGAATTTATGAAATTTTAAATTACTCTGATTTTACTTATAAAACCTTGGGTAATATTGGGGTGTTACATGGCTCATGGAGAAAGATGAGAAGATTCGTCGAAAAGATGACGCGATCAAGAAATACATCAAAGAAAGAAAAAGAAAGCTTGAAGAAATGACAAATGAAAATCCTGCTCCAGACGAGTGGAAAAAGTCGTTAACAAACTAAAAGCCGAGAAAGTTGAATTGAAAGCTTACTATGGGGAAGAAATCCTGAAGTTGAAGCTGCATCAACCATTTGTTCTTCATCAGACGAAGACGCTTAATTTTTATAGTTTAGCTTTTATTTATCATTTGTAAGAGCTATGCTCCAAAAAAAAAACTTGTTGTAATCTTCTTTAGAATATTAATAAAATGAGAGTTTTCCATCCAAATGTTTGCAAGAAATTTCTCTTGTAGCGTAAATTCTTTGGAAATTCTTTTCTCTTTGCATCCATAATCATGCATCATTTTTTGAATTTTGAGTTTGTTATTGAGAGTATTATCTTTTGGAATTTTCTCCAGGGAGAGACCGTCAAGCTGTCGCATCGTAGAGTTTCTCGACTATGCTCACAATCAACTCGCAGATACAATACTCGTGCAAACAGAAGAAAAACAATGGAGGATTTTGAACAAGAGAATATTGAGCTTCGTGGTACAGTAACCACACTTCAAGAGGAATTAGAAAGACTCACTGCTTTGGTAAGCCCGTTGGTAGCTGCGCAGAATCAGCAATCGACACCTAATAGTCAAATTCAAGGACGATGATTTCAGAAATCACTACTACTCCAATTTCTGCTGTCGCAGTTAGTAATCCACTTTTCACTATGCCAGGGGGTTACCCTTGGGGAATGCCTTTCAACTTCGGTGTATGTTTTCGTCAAAATGCTTCTGAAGTAACAACAACCACAATTGAGGTTCCTACTTTACAAAATTCAACGTTCACTCCACAGCCTGGAGTAACCTTTCCTCAAGTCATCATGTCGGTTTCTCAACCGATTATAACGAATTCAGCTTCCGTGGTTCACACTATTGCGAACAACGAAGTTTATCATGATCTTGGTGACAACACGGATCCTCGTTGCCGTATGGAAGATCTCCAAGAATAATTTAACAAAATGCAGTTAGAGATCAAAACAATTTGGGGAAAGGATTTGTTTGGGAAAAATGCCCACGATCTGTGTTTGGTTCCCAGAGTGAGAATACCAGCCAAGTTCAAAGTCCCCAACTTTAATAAATACAAAGGCAACTCTTGCCCACAAAGTCAGCTTATGATGTATGCTAGGAAGATGTCTACTCATAATGATAATCATCAATTGCTCATTCACTACTTCCAAGACAGTCTTACTGGCGCCGCTCTAAAGTGGTACATGGGATTAGATAGTGTGAACATTCGAACTTTCAACGACCTAGGCGAAGCTTTTGTTCTACAATATAAATTTAACTTAGACATGGCTCCGGATCAAGATCAGCTCAGATCAATGTCTCAAAAGTATAAAGAGACTTTCAAAGAGTATGCCTAACATTGTAGGGAAATTTCTTCCCAAGTCAATCCACCATTGGAAGAGAAAGAGATGACCATGATTTTCTTAAATACTCTTGGTCCTTTCTACTACAAACTCATGATCACCAGTGCTCCAAATGATTTCATCGAAATGGTAAACATGGGGATGTGATTAGAAGAAGAAGTCCGAGCAGGACGCTTAACTAGAGAGGTTGGATCTTCAAGCAGAACCAAGAAATTTGGAAGTGGTTTCCCGAAGAAGAAAGAACAAGACGTTGGAATGGTATCCCAAGGGAGACACAGGAGAAATGTCAATCATCGACAACAGGTAGCCGTTGTCGCACCAGTTGTTAGTACAACTTCAAACACGAGAACTACCCCACAATTTCAATAGAATCAGCAACCTCGACAACAGGCTCAGCCATTCAACAATAGCCAAAATCATGCTCCTAGAATTTTGCAGTTTGATCCAATTCTGATGTCTTACACGGAATTATATCCTGCCTTGATTGAGAGAAATTTTATTGATCTAGTACCTGATAAATTACCTTGGTGGTACAAAGCTGATATGTCTTGCCCTTTTCATCAAGGCGCACCTAGTCACGATCTTGAGCAATGCATAGCCTTGAAAGCTGAAGTTCAAAGACTGGTTAGGGCTCACCTTCTTTCTATCAGAAATACAAATCCAAATGTGCAAGTGAATCCACTGCCTAATCATGGGAGGCACGCTGTGAACATCATAACTAGATATTCCGATCAATACCAACTCTCCGATGTAAACTTGGTAAGAGCAAATTTAGTGCAAATGCATGCCACATTCTGCATAACGGGTGGTTTTGCTCGGTATAACTAAAAATCTTGTAGAATTTGATCTGAAGTCTCTCGTGGATGTTCTACTATAAAAGCAGGTCTTCAACAGGTAATTGACAATGGCGACATTTGAATTTTTAGAGATAGGAATGAGAATGATGTGAATATGATAGGATGTTATTGGCATGAGCTTTCAGTCTCAGATATCAACTCGGTAACTCCTGAAGTAAAAGCTAGCATTCCTTATTTCAATATGTCTGAGCGCATAGATGTCAAACACAATAATCCAAGGGTTCCTATTTCTCCTTTGATCATCTGTCTACCTGGACCTGTTCCTTACGACTCTGACAAAGTAGTTCCCTATCAATACAATGCCACAATGATGGAAAATGGGAAGGAGATACCCACACCTACTCTTTCATCCGTAGTTAACATCGCCGAAGCAAGTCGAGTAACTTAGAGTGGGCGTGTGCATACCCCGTTGCCACCAAAGCAGCCTATCGCTCATGCAGCAAGGCAAAGTCTTGTTGATGTAGCCGTTGTGAATCTTGTAGGAATTCCCGTTGGTAATCCAGACTTAAACATTGGTCCGTCTGATGGAACCAATATCAATCAAGACTTTGATTAAATTCTAAAGTTGATCAAGCAGAGTGAGTACGAAGTTGTGGATCAACTGATACAAACTCCTTCCAAAATCTCAATATTCTCTTTGCTTTTAAACTTTGAAGCCCATCGAGAGGCCCTGATGAGGGTTTTGGATCAAGCCTTCGTAGATCACGATGTAACTACCGATCAATTTGGTGGAATTATAGCCAATATAACGGCTTACAACAATATGAGCTTCAGTGATAAAGAACTCCCTGAAGAGGGTAGAGATCACAATTTTGCTCTGCATATCTCTATGAACTTCCAATCAAACTCTTTGTCCAACATACTAGTGGAAAATGGATCATCCTTAAACGTAATGCCAAAAACGACTCTCGCTCGTTTGCCTTAGAAAGGAACACCTATGAAATTCAGTGATGTGGTAGTCAAACCTTTTGATAGATCAAGAAAATCTGTTATTGGAGAAATCGACCTTCCAATGACAATTGGTCGGCATACTTTTCAAGTCACCTTCCAGGTTATGGATGCAAGCCGCCTACAGCTGTGTGTTAGGTCAACCATGGATACATGAAGCTGGAGCAGTAACATCTACGCTCCACCAAAAATTGAAATCCATAACAAACGGAAAATTGGTAACCATAAGTGGAGAGCAAGCCTTGTTGGTAAGCCACTTATCCACTTTCTCTTTTATCTCTACTGACGAGGTAGAAGGAACGCAGTTCGAAGGCCTCTCATTAAAAGATGAATCTACCAAAAGAAACAGATCATCTATCTCCTCTTACAAATAAGCAGCGCAGATAGTGAAAGACGGTACTGCCGCCGGTTGGGGACAAGTTGTGATTCCTATCAAGAATGAAACCAAAAAGGGACTCGGATTTACTTCGGTACTCTCAAATGCCAATGAGGAGGATGAAACTCTTCGTCTAATCAAAGAAGTATTCCACAACAGATGTTTCCTTAACCCTGTTCCTCAAGAGGTCAACATCCTTATTAATGAAGGAACTGCAAAAAATCTCTCTAGTTCTAAAGAATGGAAGATTTTTCTCAACGACTCTGGATACATATCTCAGGAAGAACCGTATACACTGTTTTATCCTCCTTCAAACAATTTTGAAGGCATGTTCCAGCAAAATGATAAAGAAGAAATTCCACCTATCCCACCTGAGGTTTGGGATACCTTGGGGTAGCCAAGTGGAAAATTTGACTTCATGGTAAGATATACCGCCCCTGAAAGTTCAAGAATTTCAATCAAATAAATCCAACCAACTGGATGGGAAGATCCTCTTGAATATCTCAATCAACCAAAAGAGGCATACATGCCCTCCCAATATCATCATCCATTTAAGATTACAACTGATGATCTTTGCTTCAACTGAATTTGTCTGTTCCTAGATAAACTCAATCTTTGGAGACGAATGGGAAGATGATCCTGAAAATGACTCAGAAAGTGTCTCTGATAACGAGTCTCTTCATCCAAAAGATTGGGAGTTACATCCTAAAAGTCCAGAATACATGTCGCCTAAAGGCACGCGTACTTCATTTTATACTCCTCGACCTGTCAAACAAGCAGAGGAAGATCGCCTCAACAGTACAAAGGACAAGTTTAACAAACCAGAGCCTTCAAATCCTGCTCGACCAACGGTCAATGTCATCACTGAAAATGATCCTAAGGGAAAACTGCTAGAATACATACTCTACCAAGGAGTTCGTCACTTTTTGGAAAGCCATTGAGGTTCAGACTGTTGTTCACCGTTCTAAGTAGTTATCTCGCTTTTATTTTGAACTCTCTTCTAGCCCAAGACAAAGAGATGTTTTATAGGGTTAGATTTTAAATAATTTTATCTTTGTCTTTCCCAAGATAAAAGAGTTTGTGTTTAGGGCCTTGTTTCATATGTGAATCATAAATAAAGCGTTGTTTTGATTCTCACATTTTGTGTTTGTTTTTCGTTTTTTGCCTTTTTCTAGAAATGGTAATCCTAAAAAACCTAATAAAAACAAACATTTTCAAAAATAATCTGCATACACTTTTGGATTTGCTTTTTTCTAAAATAAATCGAACATCAATCATATGTGCAGATTAACAATGAATAAACCCATTGAACGCAATAACTCTATGCCCTCTCTCAACTTTGAATTCCCTGTGTTCGACATTAAAGAAGAGGATGAATAAGGGATCCTAGATGAAATTTCTCAACTACTTAAGCATGAGGAAAGAATCATTCAGCCTCACAAAGATCCTCTGGAAACGATCAACTTGGGTTCTGAGGAAAACAGAAAAGAAGTGAACATCGAAGCGCTACTCAATGATGATGTCAAGAGCAAACTGATGGATCTTCTCAAAGAATACGTCGATGTGTTTGCTTGGTCCTACTGGGATATGCCAGGGTTGGATACCAACATCGTAGAGCATCACTTGCCATTAAAGCCTGAATGTCCGCCAGTTAAGCAGAAACTGAGAAGGACTCACCCAGACATGGCCGACAAGATCAAAAAGGAGGTTCAAAAGAAAATCGATGCAGGTTTTCTCGTCATCTCCGAATATCCTTAATGGTTAGCCAACATAGTGCCTATTCTAAATAAAGATGGAAATGTCAGGATGTGTGTTGACTACCGGGACTTGAACAAAGCTAGCTCAAAAGACGATTTCCCACTACCGCATATTGACATGCTGGTTGATAGCACTTCTAAGTTCAACATCTATTCCTTCATGGACGATTTCTCTAGTTATAATCAGATCAGAATGGCTCCTGAATTCCCTTTGGATTATAGAATGCAGGCGCAACTTACCAAAGGGCAATGACTACTCTCTTTCATGACATGATGCACAAAGAGATCGAAGTCTATGTGGATGACATGATAGAAAAGTCTGACACTAAAGAAGAGCATATAGAATATCTCTTGAAGTTATTTCAACGACTAAGGAAATATCAGCTTCGCTTGAATCCTAACAAATGCACCTTTGGGGTGAGATCTGGAAAACAACTAGGTTTCATTGTCAACCAAAAAGGTATTGAAGTTGACCCTAACAAAGTCAAGGCTATTCAAGAAATTCCTATGCCAAAAACAGAAAAGCAAGTAAGAGGATTTCTTGGACGGTTGAATTACATCTCCAGATTTATCTCTCAAATGAATGCTACTTGTGGACCGATATTCAAGCTTCTCCGCAAAAATCAAGCGATTGTATGGACAGAAGATTGTCAAAAAGCATTTGACAGTATCAAGGAATACCTGTCAGAACCTCCAATATTGATTCCTCAGATTGAAGGAAGACCTTTAATTATGTACCTTACCGTGCTAGAAGATTCCATGGGTTGCATGCTTGGACAGCAAGATGAAACCGGTAAGAAGGAGCATGCCATCTACTACTTGAGTAAAAAGTTCACGGATTGTGAAACTCGTTACTCCATGCTCAAGAAAACATGTTGTGATTTGGTATGGGATTCGAAACGTCTCCTCCAATACATGATCAACCACACGAATTGGTTAATCTCCAAAATGAATCCAATCAAGTACGTCTTTGAAAAGTATGCCTTAACAGGGAAAATTACCCGATGGCAGATGCTATTATCAGAATATGACATCGAGTACCGCGCCCAAAAGTGGTAAAAGGAAGCATTCTCAACGATCACTTGGCTTATCAGCCAATCAACGAATACCAATGTCTCAAGTTTGACTTCCTGACGAGGATGTTATGTACTTAAAGATGATAGATTATGATGAACTGTTACCTAAAGAAGGTCCTGATCCTAAATCAAGATGGGGCCTAATTTTTGATAAGGCAGTTAACATTTTTGACAATGGAATTGGGGCAGTCATCATTACTCCCAAGGGTACTCATATCCCGTTTTCTGCCAGATTACTATTTGATTGCACTAACAACATTGCAGAATACAAAGCTTGTATCATGGGTATAGAAGAAGCCATCGACTTAAGGATCAAGATCCTTGACATATATGGAGATTCAGCCCATGTGATCAATCAAATCAAAGACAAGTACGAAACTCATCACCTTGGTTTGATTCCCTACCAAGATTATTTGAGACCTTTGTTGACTTTCTTCAATAAAGTTGAATTGCATCATATTCCTCGAGATCAAAATCAAATGGCAGACGCCTTGGCTACTCTATCTTCCATGTTCAAAGTCAACCATTGGAACGATATGCCTAAGATCAACATCATACGTCTTGAAAGACCCGCCTATGTGTTTGTAATTGAAGCAGTCATCGATGATAAACCGTGGTTCCATGACATCAAACGCTTCCTTCAAACTCAAGAGTACCCACTCGGGGCATCGCACAAAGATAGGAAAACTCTAAGGAGGATTTCAGGAAACTTCTTCCTGAATGGAGATGTGCTATACAAAAGAAACTTCGACATGATCTTTCTCAGATGCGTGGACAAACACGAAGCAGATATGTTAATACATGAAGTGCATTAAGGGTCCTTTGAAACCCATTCAAATGGGCATGCAATGTTTAGAAAAATCTTAAGAGCGGGTTACTATTGGATAACAATAGAATCCGATTGCTGTAAACACGTTAAGAGATGTCACGAGTGTCAGATCTATGCAGATAAGATCCATGTGCCACCGAATCTACTCAACGTCCTCTTCTCTTCGTGGCCTTTCTCCATGTGGGATATCAACATTAATCGAATGATTGAACCAAAAGATTCGAACTGTTATCGCTTCATCTTAGTGGCTATGGATTACTTCACCAAATGGGTTGAAGCAGCATCTTACGCCAACATTACAAGGCACGTGGTTGTGAGGTTCATCAAAAACAACCTTATTTACCGATATGGAGTTCCGAGCAAGATCATTACAGATAATGAATCGAACTTGAACAACAAAATGATGAAAGAACTGTGTGAGGAATTCAAGATTGAGCATCATAACTCGTCTCCTTACCGACCAAAGATGAACGGCATTGTGGAAGCCGCCAACAAGAAAATCAAGAAGATCATCCAGAAAATGGTCATCACTTACAAAGACTAGCATGAAATGTTTCCATTTTCTTTACATGGGTATTGCACATCAATACGCACTTCAACAGGGGCAACCCCTTTCTCTTTAGTGTATGGCATGGAAGTAGTGCTCCCCGTGGAAGTTGAAATTCCACCAATGAGAGTCCTCATGGAGGCTAAGTTATCTGAGGTTGAATGGTGTCAAAGAAGATATGATCAGTTAAACTTAATCGAAGAAAAATGTATGACCGTTTTGTGTCATGGACAGTTGTATCAAAGAAGGATGAAGAAAGCCTTCGACAAAAAGGTTCGACCTCATGAATTTCAAGAAGGTGACCTCGTGCTTAAAAAGATTTTGTATTTTCAACCAGATTTAAGGGGAAAATGGACTACTAATTACGAAGGCCCATACATCGTCAAAAGAAGCTTTCCTGACGGTGCTATGACTCTCACGACCATGGACAGTGATGAACTCCCACATCCTGTAAATGTTGATGCAGTCAAGAAATACTTTGTCTAAAAAGACAAAAGAACGTCTCGGTAAGTCGAAAACCCGAAAAGGGCGGTTAGGCAAAAATGAGCGTCTCGGTGGACTGAAAACCTGAAAAGGTGGTCCAGGCAAAAATTAGAGACAATAAACAGAAATTTATCCTGATAGATTAAAAATCTAAAAAGGCAATCTAGGCAAAAATTAAGGATCAAAATGACAAAGTAACTGCATCAGTCCATACTTCGTCAATCTGAAGAATCTTCCATTTGCAGATCTTCAATCAAATCTTTTGAAGCAACAAGCACAGTTGGAATTCAAAGTTGTTAGGGAGAATAGTGATTATTGCTTTCAATGTAGCCTTTTCATAATATATTACCATTTCCAACTTTTGTAAATAGTCCATGGAATCACGCCTTTGGCTAATTACCATTATATCAATAAAATTTGAGCCTTGTGCCCATTTGTTTGCAATTCTTGTTTTATTCTGTTTTGCAAAATAACGCTTTTTCTTGTGAAAATCACTTTTGAAACTAAAAAAAAAGAGTTTTAAATGAATTTTTACTTCAAAACTTTTGAAATAAAAGCGAAATCTTCCTTCGAACTGTGAACACATAAGGAATGTCAACATTTATCTCCATGAGTGTTTCGGCCTCTAGAAGGTAAAAAACTACTGAGAAGTTTTCTCTTCCCCAAAAGAGATCATCAAAGACAGTATTCTTATCCGAAAAAGAATCACCAACAGGGTTGCCAGTAAAATTCTTTTTTCCCATAAAAGTTTAAAGCATGCAACTCAGATTCATCATCAGTAACATCTACACCATTGTTGAAGATTTTGCTGAGTATTTGATTGAACTGTGACGTAGTCATTTTCCAAATACACTTTGTTATCTTGTCAAGTATCGTCAGCTTGCATATGACATTCATGACATTCAATTCATACATAATTGCATCATTAATTCATTCTTGCATTTCTCAATGTTTACTTCAATATCACTTGTTTAGGTTGCATTTATTCCCAAAAACAAGTATGGGCGTGCCATCTCTTCATTAAACTATTATCCCTAAGTAGAAAGAATACATTTTTTTCTCCAGTTCCCCAATCGAGTTCGTTCATCATTGGGTACAAAATCTTGATTGACTGTTTCTTTCCAGTTTATTCCTGGATAAAACCTCGTCTCTAACCAATTCAGGTCTAGATTTCACAAAAAATCTACTTGCAAACAATAAGCAATAGCCTCGTTATCCAAGCCGCTTATTTCCTTTTCATCTTTGAAGTTATCGTAAAATGATTGTTCTTCTTAACACGTCCAATCATGAAAGTTCAAGAAATCCCCACAGTTTTCTTTCTCTTTGAAAAAACCTGTATCTTTACAATCAAAATGCCCGCATCTTCTCAAAAAGATCCTCGGCACGGTTGTAACTGTGAAAATAGAAACTCATTTGAGATTTGTTTCCATCACTTTCTGTTATTCACAAGGTTGATAATTGGTAATATCATCTTTTCTTACCTTGAACATTGTAACAAGGCTGATAGAAGGTAATCTCCTCGTTTCCCAAAGCGAAACAGATATTCACTTCCTTTGTGAATTTATTTTCCTAGTGAAACATATACTTGTTTCCCAACAAACAGGATTCTCCTTTCTTAGACAGATTGAGACATCCTCACAATTGTATTTCTTTACCAGCGTGTCATACTTTGGTACTTTCTGGGTAAACTTTCTTATAATCACTTTGCATCATTCACATTTTTTGGTATCTTAGGTCCAAAATTTCCGTATTCTGATATTTAAGTCTCTGCACACCTATCGAGACGAAGATTTTCATCTTCATATCTCAGGTTGAAGAAACTTAAATAAGGGCATCTGTCATACCCCAATTTTTACCTAAGATACCATTTCATATCACCATATAAGCATCATTGCATCACTAACAATTCAAGCACAAGATAGATCGTGTGTGTGTGCTCCTTAAGCCAAATTAGGTTTTTTATCAGAATTTTCATCTGTTCAAGATATCATCAAATTAGGTTTTGAGTCTCCACTCACCTTAAATGACCTATCTTCATCAATCATCAACATTTGATCTTCAAATTCCCATCATTCCCTCAAGATATATCTTGAATCGACCAATTAGGGTTTTGATCGAGGATGGTGTATCATGACTTTTTGCTCAATGAATGACCTAATTGCTTGAAGATTGATCTTAAAATAATCAATGCAACATATTGACCTAATATCATGGTTCAAAACATTCCAAATATCATGATTGATTCTCAGAGAAATTCTGAATCATCTGATGAAAATTCAACTAGTTAGAAAAGTCAAACTTTGACTTTTGGTCAACTTTTTGAAGTCCAAATTGTTTAAATCATAAAATCATTTCAAATTATCCATCATGATCATAAAAAATCAAAATGTGTGAAAAAGTCAACAAAAAGTCAAGATTTGAAATTTTACTAACACTTAGAAAAATTTTCAAGTGTTAAAAACATGGTTTTTTATCACTTTCATGGCCATTTTTCACCTAGATCCATTTTGATTCAAGAAAAAATCAAAACATGAAAGTTATATATCTTGTTCCAATCTTTCCAAAATGTCCAATAACTTGGAAAAATATTTTGTGTAGCTAGGGTTTTGAAATTGAAACATAATGGTCCATAACCATGATTTTCAAGTCATTTTCCAAGATTACAAGTCATTTTCACAAATTCTTCCTTCTAGAAGCCTTGTCACCATTAAGAGATAGGTTATAACTTGCAAATATCTGATTGCAATGATTGAGAGAGGATTAGATCAAGTGAGATTTTTTAACCATGGTTAAATAAATTAACCATGTGCATTTAATGCAAAATTTCCTTTCTTACCCCTTAAGTTACAAGTTGCAACTCAATCAAACTTATCTTGCCTTGCCATTCAAAATCCTTGCCTATAAATAGAGGTCTATAATTTAATTCAAAGCACACCAAAGCATCATAATCCAAGCTTTCCTTCTTTCTTTCTTGTTTTTCAAGTTTCAAGTTTTTCAAGTGGGAGAATTTGCAAATTCCAAGTCTTGCAATTTTTGAGCAATCTTAGGATTCAAATACTTTCTAAACATCATTAGAAAGTTGTTAGAATCCTATAGCCATCCAAAAACTAAGCCAAACTCAGAATTGTCTCCAAACTCCATAAACATGCAATTTTGAGCCTTAACATCCAAACTTCCATTTCACTCGTGCATATCTGAATTTTCCACTTCAAACACCTTCCATACACTTCATATGAGTGATCCAAGCACTCATCATTGACCTATAACAGCTCCATTATCAAACTAAATATCAACTTGAGCAAACTGCAGATGGAGTTGGGTACACTAATCCAGGCCATCTCCAAGCAAGCCAAGCATCTATACACCTTCCATAAGGTCCAGCGGTGGTGTAGAAATCATCATAACACTTCTGGAAACAGTCCTTCAAGGAATTCGATATCAGCTTCAAGAGGTAAGTCACTTGAACTTTGAAATCTATTATTTTCGAATTCCAGTTCAAATATTTCTATGCCATCTTGTTTCTGCACCTTCACTGAGTAATAATCCTCAATCAATTGCTTGATTCCTTGTCCATACACAATTTCATATTGATTTGTTAGAATTAGGGTTCTTCATGTTCTTGCAAAAATTAATCATCTTAAGCTCAAAATAAATGAAATTAAAGGCCATCATCGTGTTCCTGGGCTCAAAATGAGCAAGTTTCATTTTTTCATCTTTTATTTTCATAAAAAAATGAAGGAGTTATGGATTGATGAAGATTGGAGGTTGAAGAAGAACGTTGCGCACATTTTTGTTTTTTCAAAAAATTCAAATATTTGTTTATAATATAATTATATGGAGTGAGATAAATGCACGGATGTATAGCCACCCCAGTGGCATCCAGCGCGCGTTTAAGTCTCTTGCCATGCCATAGGTCCAGGATTCGAATCCTCCTGAGACCTTTTGTTTTTTCAAACTTTTATATTTTCTTCACTTTTCTACTATTTTTTTTATATATCTATTTTATGATTATGTTAAAAAATACCAAAAAATATTTTCTTTTGATATATTTTTTATTAGGTTAAAAATGAGACGTTTTTAAGTATTTTAAATACTTTTCAAAAATGTTTTCTTTCCGACTTTCAAACGTAATATTTTTCAAAACTTGTTGTGAATATCTTTCACTTTTCAAAATCATTTTAAAACTTTCAAAATGTTTTAATAGACTTATGCACCTCTTTTCCATGATCGATTCGATTAATCTTTGAAAATACAAATCGAACTAGGTTTTTCCTCGAAATTATTTCGAATTTAAAATCAAATTGATCATGGACCTCCCTCACGGTGTAAGTCCCAACCCTCCTGTGTAAATATTCATTTCCTTGTACATATCCACCCTTTTGTGTACATATTCAATTTCCTTGTACATATTCAATCATCCTTACAAGTATTCAAGTACAATTAACTTCGTTCCGCTAATTTTATTCACTTGTTTATACACTGATTCCATTGGTATTAAGAGGAGCATTATTCCCGGTGAAACTTCTCTTAAACCAATGGGCCTCCCTTAAGGTGTAAGTCCCAACTCCTTTGTATATATCCAAGAATACTAGCTTATCCGCCTGTTTTAAACACTTGTTTATATATTTTCTTTCACACTACTTTGTATATATCCAAGTTACACTAGCTTTAATTGCTTGTTTTATACAATTGTTCATATATTTGCTTCATAAACTCCTGTGAATGCACACACACTCTTTGTCATATATATACATGTTCATATACTTGTTCATGTTTATTTCTGTCACTACAACTAGTATAACAACTAGGTTCCCCATAGCCTCCTCTTGGGCTTTGTTCAAGATAACTCACCTGTTAAGTTAGCCTCTCCTTATGTTTCGTACAAAAGAACTCCCTCATTGAGTTTAGCCATCATACAATTAAGAGACCTGGAAATCTCTAACAGCCTTCTATTGGGATTCCAATACAAAGAATCACCTTTGCTAGGATAAAACCCTAAGAGTATGATTTCCCGGTGAAATCACTCTTGAATCCTAAGAGAATGGTTTCCTGGTGAAATCACTCTTAAAGCCAAGCCAACCATACCCTATAGCCTCCTCTTAGGCTTCAAACAAGGACCCTCGGTGACCCTCGATGTCCCTCAGAATGCCTCCTCTTGGGATTCATAAAAGGACCCTCGATGTCCCTCAGAATGCCTCATCTTAGGCTTACAATACAAGGACCCACGGGCTTCTTAAAAGCATCCCCTTATCAATAATAATCAATTTATCCTAGATGTTTAGACATGTATTATCTCTATGGAAGAAGTATCTCATCTATAGAATCACATACAAATCAAACTTTTTCAAATCAAACACTTTTTCAAATCAAACACTTTTTCAAATCAAACACTTTTTTCAAACAAAACATCTTTTACTTGTAAGTGGAAACGCTTGTACACTCAAGCAAAATACCCAATGCTTACAATGAAAAATTCAAACATTTTTCAAACATCTTTCTAAACTCGTAAGTGGTAACGCTTGTAAACTCAAGAAAAACACCCAATGCTTACAGTGAAAGATTTAATCAATCAACTTTCAAAAATGTATGTGATGAAATAGATTAGATACATTTTTCATTAAGATGACATTTGTCTTTGTCTCTTAATAAAATCACCTTTGCTTCCACTAGCATAAGTGGGAACTACGATTGCTCTGACTTTCTCAACATCCCTTTGAGAATACGTAGGCACAAGGTCTCACCTTTGGCGAGCATACTTCTTTCTCCCTCAAAACAAACAAACCTTAGTTCCCTTAGATCCGAGCTATAGATGCTCTGATTCCCACTAGGGGATATGTATGCAGAGGATCCCAATGATCTTTACGAGCATAATAATTATAATAAAACTTATGTTCCTGCCTAACCTACCTTTCTTAAATCCCAAAGGAGAAACTTTCCCGAAATAGTGTAGCAAATAAAACACACAAACATACAAAATATGCATAAAATATTTCCTATATAAAACTATAGATATATAGGGTGCTAATACCTTCCCTTTATATAACCAACCCCCTTACCCTGGTCTCTCCCTAATGCATTGCGTCTAGTTCATGCTAGTCGCATCGTGTAACACCCCAATATTACCCAAGGTTTTATATGCAAAAATTAGAGTAATTTAAAATTTCATAAATTCAATACTGAGGCATCACACCTTCAAAGCCAAATCACTTTAAACAGTTTGCCTTAAAGTGTAAATCTCGGATACATAGCATCGTCGGAAATCATAAATTGATTCTTAAAAATCAAAACATCTTCTTAATTAAACTTCCTATCAAATCATGTTTTCATAAAGTATGATTCTTATTTACAAAAGGAAAAACAACAAAAGAACAACAAAAAGACAACATAAATATTCCCCCTGAGTGCTACGTATCAGAGCGACACCGACTCGACTAATAGAAGCTATAATCTCCGTCTTCATAACCTGCACGTTACCAATATAAAGGTAACGGCGAAACAAGTAAAGGGTGAGATACTCCAAAACATATAATTAAAGGCATGATAATATATATAAAGGGTATAGATTAATAAGTGCATTCCAACACATATCCAAAACTCACTTACTCTAATCGTCATTCTAATGTGTATAATCTACACTTTATCGCCATAACCTCATCGGCATAAATCGTCACAACAACACATAAACGTTCATCACCACGAAATCATCACAAGTCAATACGTCACTAATCAACACGACAATCATAAACAACAACATCAAACAATGCTAATAACATAAGCACATAAATAAAATCATCACCAATTGGCTAAAGCCCATCGTCGCTTTTGGCATAAAAACCCATCGTCACAAACATCATCACATCATATTTGCATTAAGCATTTCATCAAAATTACATCATCACAAAACTCATCATTTATATTCATCGCCTAGTTATCATGAAATTATCAAGTTATATTCATTTCATGTTCATCATAAAGATCATCACCAAACAAAGCATCATATATCATCGCAATTCAATATCATCCATCAATTAAAACCCAACGCCAAATAACTCAAACATAAATATAACCGGCTCCATGAGACACGACTATGTTATGCATGTGGTACCCGTCGCTTTGTCCGTAATTAGGAACACTTGGCATAAAGCCCATCGTTGCTTGGCATAAAATCCCTCGTCGCCAATGCAATGTATGTGACTCGACAATAAAACAACATAACACAAAAACATCATCATCGCTCATCAAAATTGGCATAAAGCCCACATCACCATAATTTATCCACATCAAGATAAATATATCATGGCATCATATTTGCATTATGCAAAACGTCACATATAATTCATCATCGTCAAAAGTCATGCATTCACAAATCGGAAGCATTTATCAACAACATAAATATAATCATTACATCATCATGTACAAAGACATACATCATCATTATCAACAAAGTCATTTAATCATGAACAAATCGTCGCAAAAGTCATGTATAATCATGTAGCATCATCATCATATAAATCACTCAATTCTAAACAAGGAAAAATAATCAAACATCAATAATCGTCGCGAAATTCATTCATAATAACCGGCATTAATCTTAATTGTCAACATCGAAATTGGATTGTCCATACGTGTCGTAAATCGACTAAAACGCAATCCGATTCAATTTAATCGTAATTTGGACTATTTCGGGTCATCTCGTAAAAACTCGTAATTTCAAAAAACTAACCTCACCACTATGTTCTACACGTCGAACTTAGCTAGCACGTCAATTTTCGTTGAATTCGGAACAACTTGCTCCGTCGTCGAATCTACCGAAATTGGAAAATCGGAACATAATCGGGTTCTAAATTTAATCGGCTAACTTATGTCCTAATTATATTTTATTAATACTAACTAGTAGTATAAGGAATTAAGGAAATGGTAACAAACAGAAGCTAACTGCATATTATGTAGAAAACCATTTATGCAGAAACTGATTTACAGAAAACAGAAAAACGCAGAAAACAGCAAAATTCGCTGCTCACTCTTCACATAATGGGACGAATGTCCCTGTTGTTTTAAGGAAAGGAGGCAGGTGCCTCAGGAAGGGGGATGTCCTCCCCACAGCTGGAGGTGGGCGCCTCCCCCATGTTTCATTCTCCAATCCATCTTCATCCACGGTTCGGCTACAGGTAAGGTTTTCTGGTTCTTTTCTTTTCTTCACAGCTTATTGTTTTTTTACTATAACTTCTAGTTACTTCAAGAAAGCAAATAAAACACCCACAATCCATACTCCTAACTCAATCTTTCTAAATTATTTCAACTATCACCCAACCAAAACTCATGAAACAACTATCAATTTTTCCTAAATCCCAAAATATATCAACCAAAACCCTAACTATATGAGATGAAGAAATCAAACCCCTTACCTCTAGTGCTTGGATGATTGCAAGATGCTCCAACAAAATCCCAACCTCATGCTTTTTCTTACTCTTCTTCTTCTTCTTCCAAAAACCCTTTTTTTCTCTCCAAGTTTCTAAGTTGGTTTTTGTGAAAAAATGAGAGAAAAATGAGGAAATGTGTTTATATGCATTCTTACTAGCAACCAAGGGTGTAAACCCAATTCTACCAAATTTGTCCTCACACCCCTAACTTAATTAATAATTAACACACTAATAATATCTAATAATATTATCAACTCAATTAATTAAAATAATTCCGAGAATTAAATATGGTCCGAATAATATTTTACCGAACCGAACGGAATAAAAATCGGACCGAACGAAACATCGCCAAATATATTAATAGATATATCGATTAATATAAATATTCTCGTCGCAAAATAAATATCGATCGGTAATTCGAAAATATTAATATAATATAATATTAATTAAAACGGGGCGTTACACATCGCCTATCATATTTAAGGTATTTCAGCTTTCCCATTTTCCATCTACTTTCTTGTTTGGAAACAATAAAGCTTGGTGCTCGCGATATATTTTAAAACAACAAAAATCAAAAGAGTAAATTATTTTGAGTCTGAGATTTGAATTCTGATTCGATTCCCTCGTTCGTCACTTTTTACCGCGAACAACGTTGTTGCAGGGGATTGGTTTAATTGGTTTGCATCGCGATAATTCCTTTGTTTTTGAGTTTTGTAATTAATGTATATGTTGTATAGACTTTGTATATGAACTTGCATATTGTTACATGTAGATGTTGTGTGTTTACATTCTATACTTGTGTATATTTGTGTTTTTCATTATTTCTCACGTATTGTTGTGAATTGTATCGGTAACATAACGTTTGTTGTGTGAATGTTAGGACACTTTCTTTAAGTTTGCGTGGTGTGGAAATACCATGGAATGACGAGGGGAGGTTACTAGCTCGTATAATAAAGGCGTAGAGCTTACGACGTAAAACAAGCATGCTTTATTGTGTTTGTTAATGTGTGTGATGACTTGTGTTTTAACAAGTTGAAAAATGGAAATGTTCTAAATTTTCAAATCTTTACTTTTCAACTTGTTAATTCACTTTCACCCATTTGCTTTGTTGTGTCAAATTGTTATTTCCGCAAGCTTGTCGTGTTTAGCTTGAGGAGTTTTGTTGGTTGTAAATTTTGTTTTTCTAATTATTTTGTTGTTGTTTAGACTCCAATTTTGGTTCGATAGCTTGAGGTTACATTTGGTGATTTTCCGAGGTTTGATCCTTTCAACTCGCGGATGTATGGTAATGATAATTTTCAAAGTTGGTACACGCTAGGTACTCGTTTATCGCTTTCTATAGCATAACATGTTTAGGAAATTTATCATTTATATGATTACCATGACATTCATTATTTTTGCATTACTTGCCTTGAATCACTTTAGTTCCCTTTTTACCCATAAATGTGAGGAAGCTTTCCATTGTTCATATATGCTAGAGACCACAATTCTTATTTTAGCTAGATTTTACTATGCTTAATATTTTGTTTTTGTTGATTGTATGATTGCAAGAAAATGATCAAGGCATTTTTGTTTGATTTTGAGCACAACTACCTTGGCCAAATATTCAATTCTCCTTGTGAGTGTGTGTGATCATTTGTTAACCCGTTTGAACTTTTGTCAATATTCATGCTTATTTGAACTTGATGCTTGTCTACGAGTGTTCAATTCACCTTTTTTGTATGGATGTTGATTTCTTTGTTTCTTGAACCCTCAACTATATGTTGTTGTATTAATTTCTACATTGCCTTAGAAAGTAGAGAGAATTCACACATTAATGTTGGTTGAATCCAAGTTGGGGAGAGGAATATTTATGTACTTGTATTATGGTTGGTATGAGGTTAAGAAAAAGAAAAGAAAAAAATGTGAAAAAGAAAGATTAGAAAAAGAAAGAAAAAAAGAAGAGAAAAGCTTTGAAAAAAAAACAAAAAGAGTTGGAATAATGTTGTGTTAATAAGTGATGTGGTTTGGTGTGAAATTCGGAATGAAGAATAATATTAATTGAGATTTTATGCTTGAGTCTTTTCGAGTTGATCAATCCCTTAGGTTTCAGCAAGTTTTTGTCTTGATTAGCTTTAGGACTTATAATTTATCTGTTAACCAAGCCACATTAAAACCTTGAAAAGCCCTTGTGATTCTTGCTTTTGTATTTTCAATATTAGTTTTTGGATGAATGCATAATTTAGTCTTTTGTTTGCAAGATTCTTGGATGAGTGTCAAAAGTCCCTCACCCTTGTGTGTTTTTCATCTATCGATGAATTTTTGCTAGGTGTGATTCATGATGGAGCTTGTTTTGTTTTAGAATGTTTTGCATGATTTTTGTACTTAGGATTTGTTTCGTTTATATGTTGTCGTTGTAGGATAGTGGTAAGTATGTATTTTGCGTGTACGTTTTGTTTGAACCATACATTTGTTTTCCGTTTTAAAAACTTGTTGATTCGTGATTCTTTGATTATCACTTTTTATTTCTTTGGGTTACTTGACTTTGTTTGAGGAAAAACAATGTGTCAAGTTGGGGAGAGTTGATAAGTTCCAAAATGTAGTTATTTTGTATATATGTTTTGTGACATTTATTTGTTCTTTTGTTGTTAATATTAGTTGAATAACCCCGCTTTTTGTTGTAAATACGTTTAATTGTGTTTTGTGTACATATTATACCGGTTGATATGTTTTGTATTCTTTTTGTAGGTATTTGAGCATGATTATGGCAGAGAAATAAAAACTCTAAGATGCATTTTTAGAAGAATAAGGAAAAAGAGAGAGTCATTCCAAGTTATGCAGACAAAGCAACAAAAGTTTCTTTTCTGGTGTCCACCATCGGGCGGTGAGGAAGCGTTGGCAGGGCGCTGAGAGCGCCGGAAGCGTCGTCGAGCGGTGAAGGGAGCGGTGCATCATTGAGAAATTCCAGTGACTTCTGACTTTGTATATATTTTCATTTTCATTTCATTTGTTTTTTATGGTTTTTGGGGTGAGGTTTTGCTCCCAAATTCCATTACCATATATTTTTGATAGTATAGCTTAGAAAACAACATTAGGGCTTGCTTATGGATGATTGGAGGTGGATTTCTCTTCGATTGGCTCTGACAAACTGGTAGATCTGTGGTTTATCTCTTATCTTCTCTATGTATTTCTCTATTTGTTGGGTTTGTATGTATATTTACTCTGAACACATGTATACTTTTCGCCCTTGGCGTTGTATAAACTTTGCTTTACGAATCTGTGTTGGTGATTGTCTTAGGATTTTACTGTGTGTTATGGATTTGAGCTTTTCTAGACATAGACTTCTTAGATTCTTACATAGGATGATTATTTGTTAGTTTTTGAATGCTATAAATAGGTTTAGAGCTAACATTCACTTAGGGTATCTAATCTTAATGCCTTTATGTCAAGAGTGTCGGTCTAAACATAGTCGATGCGAGTGATGTAGTTGAATTTTCAATTTGATTTAGAAATATCTTGGGTTGTGAGAGGTATGTGATGACACGAAAGAGTATCGTAGATAGAGTATAATTGGACGGTAGATTTAAGTCTGTGACGGGTAGTGTATATTCGTTCCGGACAAGTTGTCTATCCTTTTTATACTGTTGGTTCTATTGATTGACAACAATTTTGGTAAAACATTCTGCTAAGAAATATGCTGAAGTTTACTGAAGTAGCAGATGTCCTGACATGTGTAACTAACTAAAGTGTAGAATTTTTAGGAAGTCAGTTTGTTATTGATTGTGTGCTTCAATTAAGGAAGCTGGTAAAACGTCTTCAGCAATATCTTTGGAGTTTTAATATCCTGGTTTCATGGAGAGAAGACAGGAGGCGCTGAAGACTTGTGAGTAGAGAAAACCTAGTTGCTATTACTCTATTTAAAGGGCTGCAATCCTTATTTTGCAGTTGGCCGTTCTAGTTTAGAGAGTTTTAGTGTTTACTTTTCGTTGTTCATTGTTTTGGTTGTCAGTTGTTAATTGTGAGTCTATCTTGTTAGTTACTTGAGAAGGTCGTTTTTAAGTTGTTAGTTTTCAATCACCATAAGTTTTGAAGCAAGCGTGATTGTATGTCTTTGAAGAGTATCTTCAGTTTTTAGTATCACGGGTTGTGGCACTGAGGGAGTGAGCAGAGGATTCTCATATCTAAGTGTGGTATCTTAGGTAGAAGGGTTATTGGGTAGTTTGATTAAGTGAGGAGGTGTAAACATGGAAGGTTTAGCTTCTAATTAATACTACTAATAGTAAACTTCATCCCTGGCTTGGAAGCCCCCAGACGTAGGTTAGTTAGAACCGAACTGGGTTAACAACTCTATGTATTTTTATTGCTTTCTACACTATTATATACTTTTGTTTGCATTTAATTTTTGTTTTAACTTTTCTTTACAACCCATTTAACCCTAAACTCATTAACAAATGAATTTTCGAAAGCGAATCAATAACCAATCTCTGTGGACACGATACGATATAACCTATATACCACCCGGTAAAAACAAATACTTTACTTTTTGCTTACCGCTAATACCGCCGCAAAAACCTCCTAAATCAATCATGAATCTTCCAAGATACAATTCGAATCTATGCAACAATGGAACAAGAATAAAATATAAGGTGGAAGAAATTGTTAGCTAGGGTTCAAGAAAGATTCAAAACTCTTTTAAAAATGAGAGACACGTGGTTTATCAGTTTCCAAATAATCAATAGAAGTGTATGTTCTCTAAGATTATGAAATGTTTGAGAGGGAAAATGATTTATAGGTTTTAGAGAAAAAGTACAAACATGAGTGAAAAAACATGTTTGATTTGAATCAATAATACTTGGTGATTTAAGTCAAGTGGCAAAGTAACGTGGAACAAGATATGCACCTAAATAATAGAGACCCATTATATTGTGATTCAAGTTAAGCATATAACATGCTTTGAGTTAAGAAAACTGTGATTCCAGTCATAACGAAGCCATGATTCGTCTCAAACAATATAATGCTAAAGAAGAGGAATTAGGTGTATATATGATAAGTATGTGGTTTGTTCTTGTTGCTTAACCTTGATCAATGTAGAAAGCTAGCAAGTGGGAAACATTGAAGAACAAGAAACCCCTTAGACTAAACCTAAGGATGCAATAATATATGGGTACCTAAAATCCAAGTTATATATGTTACAACTTTTCTTTACACTAAGATTTAAACAGCAGTCTTGCTATTACAAGATTTTTCTCTAACAACAATTTTTAAGGTAACATGCAATACAACGTTGCGTAATAAAATTATTCCTGGCACCCTCTAAAGTTTTAAATTCCCACTTTATCTTTGACCATTTACAAAGAATTTTTCGAACGAAATTTGAGATTTTTGGTATATTTGAAATTTTCAAATTTCTGGTATATTTCCGGTTTATGCCAAATTTTCGAAGGTTATTTCAAAAAATCGGTATACCAGAAATTTCAAAATCTTCAAAATTTATGGTATCTGCCAAAAATACGTAAGTGTTTTTGAAATTTCCGGTATACCGGATATTTTGAAACTTTCGGTATACCGGAAATTTCGCAAAAGGCTTAAATTTCTGGTATGTTTCATTATCTTGCTTTTTTCAACGGTTGAGATTTTGCCGACACTTTTTAAGGGTCCAGATTGCACCGATACTTTTATATCGTCTAGAACGCATAACAATTTGTATAAATATGGGTTTTAGGGTTATAAGGTATCACATCTCAACGACATGCCTCTTTCTCAATATCTGATTAAGGAAGAAGTTTATTACAATGACCGCAAACCTGTCGTTGAGTTCAAGCTCCCAGATGGATCTGACTCCTTCGCCGCGTTGAAGAGAAGGTTGAATTGTTTGCTACCTGATTTCGAGAACAGAAGGGTGACAAAGATCGAGTTTCGAGAGAATTACATTGGTATAGATGGTTGGGTGAAATACAACCTAATCGAGCTGAAGAATGATGAAGATTTGAAGGCTATGTGGAAATCATTTCGTCATAGGATAACCAAAGGACCGATCGAGTTGGATGCGGAGATCCGAAGATCTGTTGACGACATAATAAAGTGTCTAAAGCGTCCAAATGAATCTGAATCCGGTAGTTCCTAAGTTTTCATGTATCAGAGTACTATTTATTTTTTGTTTTGTCATTTGATGTTTGTTAACTTATTTGAGTTTTTTATTTGTGTTATTTTGTTTTCTTTATGTAATCAAAAGAAGAAGTATTAGCTAAAAGATATTATGCAATAAAGTAAAGTTTGTTTGTCACAACTGTGATGACTGGTTTTTTCATCGGTTATTTTAAAACAATGAAGTCACCACCTAATTTTATTTGTTATAAAAAGAATGGGAAAATATAGATAAAATCCACGAATGACGGATAAGGCGGTCTACGTGACCAAAAGATGTGGATTCGGGAGTCGGTTATGCAAGGGGAAGGTATTAGCACCCCTCACATCTATCTTACTTGATGAGATCCGTTTAGTTCGTGTGTGTTTACGTGTGTCTATTAAATTTTCTTACTTCTAAGTTTAAGAAAATAAAAAAGAAGAAGGGTCTTTATTTATGGGTTTTTGAACTCGCCAAAGACATCGCATCTTGTGCCTACGTAGTCCCTCGTGCAATGGGAAAGTCAGAGTTTTGTAGTTCATCTTGAAAATGTTTTAGCCGGTTGTGTTGTTTTTATAAGAAAATAAATTGTGCTTTAGACATTTCAAATGCTTGAACTTCGACTTGTATGCTCGTATGAGAGGCTAAGTTTTTGTGTGCTTGTGTTTGAAATGGCTAATGCACACTCTTAGTAAGAAAAGAGTTTGATGACCGCATATGAGCGAAAAAAATGAGTTTGAGTGAGTTGAGTTGGTTTTAAGTGGGTGAAAAGTATCGAACAATAGTACTAGCATCCTACGATTCAAATACTAGAAACCAGAGGAGCTCAATGCTCAACGAGTCGTCTATCATCCCAAAAGTTTTCTTATGAAAAAGAGTGAAGTGAAACAAAGTTCAAGTTATTAAGAGTCTTTAAACAATTGGTGTAGCATCCAACGATTTAAAGACGCAGATTTTATTTGGCACAAGTTTTTAAACAATTGGTCTAGCAACCAACGATTCAAATACTCAGAGTTTATTATGAAAAAAGAATTTTTGAAAAAACACTCGATGTTGGATTGAGGTTTGGAACTTTTATTATGAAAGTGTTTTAGATGTTTGGTATGAAAGTGTTTTATAAAAAATAAATAATTGAAAAGAGATAAGGTTTAGAAATAGCCTGTTTTGAAGTAAGGTTTGAGGGTGTAGATAATAATAATTGAAAAGAGATAAGGTTTAGAAATAGCCTGTTTTGAAGCAAGGTTTGAGGGTGTAGATAAGAAGTAGAATCACATCTTGTAAGCTCAGGATGTTAGGTAAGGGCGTAAAGAATCGGCTAAGTTCAATGTATCAAATGAAAGTCGGATAGAAGTCCCTCAATCAGAGAGCGGACTAGGTTTGTTAGAATCTCAAAAGAAGGCTCGAGTTCAGGTTTCTTCTCCGTTGGGCTATCAACCTGCATAGCTTCTCCATCCTTCTCACTTGAAGACTTCCCTTTTCTAGCACTTGAAGTTGATTTAGAGTCAGGACCATATACAACTTCAGCACTAGCCTTCTACTCTTCAGCTTTCTTAGGAGCCCTAGCTTTGGCCTTAGCTGATGTCGACAAAATAACTGTTGGAAGTTTAACAGTTGAAGTAGTGGTGGGAAGAGTGGGGATGGTGGGTTGTGTATGAAGAGAGAACGAGAGGATGATTAGCAGATGGAGGTGGTTTAAAGGTTGGAATGAATTAAGGTTGATGGAGTAGTATTGAGAGAATGGAGGATTCTGCGACGGAGGCTAAGGTCTGGAGGTGGCAGAAACGGAGAAAGTGGAACACGAAAACAGGGTGAGGAGCGAGAGAGGGTCATGGCGAGATGGAGATGAGGCGGAGAGTATGTGGAAGGAAGTAGGCGGATGAGAAGAAGAATCAGAGGCGAGTATGAATATGGTTTGTGAAGGGTGGTTAACGGCGGTGGGAAGTGGATGGATGAAGGAAGGTTAGGAATGGAAGAGTGGTTGCGGTGAGGATGAAGCTGGAGGGTGTAACGCTGGAGCGGAGGGAGTTATGTATCTGTGAGGGAGAGGCGAGGGAGTTGAATGGATACGGTTAGAGGTTGAGACGCCAATGAACCAAGGGAGAGGCGAGGGAATTGAATAGTGAAGGTAGATGACGGAAGGTGAGTTGCAGGTTGGGGTTTGAATGGTATTTAGGATTGACGATAGGGAGTTATGAAGAGGAATCTCTTTCTTTTTATTAATCTCATCTTTATCTCATCCGCCGTTTCCTCTTTTCTTCCTCCTTCTTTAATTATAAATTATAGTATATATATATATATATATATATATATATATATATATATATATATATATAGAATAAATATGATAATGCCTAAAAAGACCCTAATGATAAAATGGGTTATTAAGCCCAATAGGATAAAAATTAATCTATTCGAAAATATTTTTGTTTTGATTTTTGGAGATAAAAATTAGACACCTAAAATTTTCAAAAACGATATAAATTCGAACACTAAATTATCCAAAAAAATAAAATGAGTACATTAAAATAAACTACGGGTCTCAAAGATTAAAGAGAAATTATCGAAATGGTTAAAATCGAAATAAAATGAAAATAAAGTATACCCGACTTTAAAACACTTAAAGTTAAGAACAAGTCTTCAAAATATATCGAAAAAATTAGAGAGAGCACATTTTCATGATCTACGCGACACGTAGATTCATACAGCAGTGAGTTAAAGGCGAAAACTTGAAATATTTTCCCCGCTAAGTTTCCCCACAATGTCGTATCGCTTTTAGCGTTTTGTTTATAAAACCGAAATATCAATATTATCGACATATAATCAACTTAACACGATGCAAGAAATAGGTAGAGAGATAAAAACGAATGAAGTGGAATGTCGGGTATTTTACAACTATAAAATGATGCAAATGTGATGAATGAGTGACAGTTCAATGCCAATCACCTAATGGAATCATATGCAAGTAAATGTGAAACCTAAGTCAGATAAATTAAAGTTAGGAGGGAAAATTTTGGGGTGCGACAACAACATACACATAATGATACAATAATACAAAAAAAAATCTACATAGGCCCTCCACGGGAAATGTCGGCCAACCTAGCTAACGCCTGAAACCTACGTGCCTCCACCAGCGCCTTATACGTAGTCCTCAACAAAGACATGCGGAGGTGAAATCCCTGAGTCTCGCCAAACTCCTATAGGACCTCCGCATCATCCACCTCCAACGCATCCACAACCATGCACACCGCTGTCGCCTGATGCCTGTAAATTGGTGTGAAAAATGTACCAGCTATCGGTAGGTGGAACAGAGCATCCACGTCATCCAAAGTGACCGTCATCTCCCCAAATGGAAGATGGAAGGAATATGTCTCTGGGTGCCACCTCTCAACAAAAGCTGATAGCAGGGGGGCTTCCAACATCGTCAATGAGCATCCAGCAAAGTCCTTAAGTCTGAACTCCGCAACTATCCTCCTCACCCTACTCAGGCATCAGAGTCTCGGGGAAGTTCTTTAAATTCGACCCATAAGAAGCGACCTTCAAAGTAGGACGCTCCTAAAACAAAACAACACAATTACAACAAATTAGTATACATCAAATAGTGTAATACAAATAAAAAGTTAATCGTTAAACCAAACAAATAATACTTACATCGCCCTGCCATATCCTATATGCGACATGGTCAGTATAACCCGTCAAGACGAACCTGTCAGAAGGTCCTCCAAGGAAACCACCATCAGTACACACTAATGGCTCAGATGGACTTGTCGTGGTGTCCATATCAGCACGAGACACCACTTCATCCTGAACTAGCTCATGTACCGGCTCCTGAACTGACTCCTGCATCACCGCCTGAACCACCACCGGAACCACCTCCTGAACCACCTCCGGCACCACCTCTAGAACCACCGGGGAACCACCTCCTCTGCACCACCTCCTGCACAGGCTCCTGCACCACCTCTGAAACCCACTCCTCAGCAACTGGCGCCTGAACCACCGGCTCCAGTACAACTACCTGCTCCACCGTAGGAACAAGAGGGTCCACAACTGCCGTAGAAGGTCTAGCAATCCTTCGACGAGGTGCAAGAAACCCTATCGCGACCTGCTCAGCCATCTGTTTCCAGTGAGAACCGGTCGGACGACGACGATCACCCTGCGCCTCGGAGGCCTGAGCCTCATCTGCTCTGCTCGAGCCACAACATCTGCTCGATCAGTAGTCCTGCCTGAAATAGAATCGTCTCTGCCTCTAGTCCTCACTACCAACAAAGTCAAGAAACATGGAAAAAATAGAATTTTTTGGAACATAGAAAATACCGGAAATTTCAAAATTTCCGGTATTTCAGGCGTACCAGAATTTTTGAAATTTTCGGTATAAACATCACAGGAAAATACCGTAAATTTCTAAATTTTCGGGCGAAAATACCGGATATTTTGAAATCTACGGTAGGGGATACCGTAAATTTCGAAAATATCGATACAAAATACCGGAAATTTTACAAAAATACCGAAAACTTACTTGTATTTGCGAAAATTCCGGTAACACTCTTACATTTCTTGTATCGTCTAAATTTTTCAAAAATATAGAATGTACCGGATAATAAAGAAAGCTCGGACAAAATTGAATTTTTTATACAAATTAGGAGATGTGAGTTACAAGTAGGGGTGGCAGAAAAAATTCTCTTAACATCAGTGCCGATCTTGTGCGTGTGCAAACAGTGCTACAGGACATGGAGGGCCTCTTTATTAATTAAATTATTAAATAAATATGAAAAGTTATCCAATTTCAATACTGGAATAAGGCCTGGCATACGAATTAGTGAAGGCGGTTGGGATTCTAGTAATCCTGGTAAAGAACCAGGTTAATAATTCTATTAGTTGAAAAAAATTATATTAATGGTACATTTTTTTTATTGCAAAATGTTAATTTAAAACTAATATTTACTCATTACATGATAGTTGATACTATTGAAATATGAATAGTGATATGTGAACATTTTTTTCCAACACCTCAAGTGACACCGTATGCCATTATTTTCATTTTCCCTTGCTTTTTCATTTGCACTGATTCCCAAAATACTCCCCTACATAAAAATACATGGAAATTTTCAAAGGACACCGTAGGTGTCTATTTTTTAGGGTGTACATGTATCATTTCTGTTGACATATATATAATCTAAAAGTATAAACGTTGCAAGCAAAATAATCAATCCAAAACAAGCTAACGGTCTGATTGATAAGATCAATTTGTGAGCTTATGTCTTATAACTTTTAGCTTATAAGTTCATATGACATTTTAAACTTGTTTGATAATTACGGTCTTTGATCACAAACTTATAGCTTATTTTGCTAGTTTATAGCTTATTTTGCTAGCTTATAGCTTATTTTTCAGACGCTATTTTAAATAGCGTTTTAGCTTATAGCTTATAACTTATTATTTTTTCTTCCTTTTCGTCTTTATTATTTTAACAAAAATCCATTTTTATCTTCAATAATTTATTTTAAATTAAATTAAATAATTATATATTAAATATCTTTTATGTCATTTTACATTTATAAGTCAGTTAAACCGTTAATGTTACCAAACACTTCAATTAGTTTATCAGCCAAAAGTCTCAACCATCAACTACAAGCTATAATCTATCAGTTATCAGCCATCAGCTATAAGCTATAAGTTAGCTTATTTGTCAACCGCTATTTTTACCAAAGAGACTCTAACTATTTGGTAGTGGGAATGGATTGAACATGTACTAGAGGATCGAAACTCGCAAAATAAAGCCAATAAACACAAAAGGAGGACCCTATCCCCCTAAATCGAACCTCAGAAATTCAATGGTGGTGTTAGTTGGGTCTGAATCGGCCTGTATCAATGGGTTCGAAGCTTACGACTCCTTATGCCCTAGCAATGACGTTTCATTGTTCCTGCGCTAAACCTTACAACCAATGCATCAAATCAATTCAAAACAACATAATGAACATGAATGAATACATAAACACAATTTATATCATGTAAATCGAAAGTTAGAAATCCCAAATTTACCAAACCGGTGCAACTTCGTGGGGATGGCTACGGCTTGCTTTGGAATTATGTAAAGGCTTGGATCGGTTCGTAGAAGCCTCAAGAGTATGAATCGATGGTTGAAATTGATTGAGAAAGGCTGGAACTTGTGATACGAATTTGCCCTAAGTTTGCTAATTTTTGGAATTTTCGTGCTTGTGTATGAGCGCAACAAACCTTGTCCTTTGCATCTGGTCTTGTTGTGTATATATATAGGAGAAAAATTAGGTCCACATGTGTGAGAAAATATTTGGCATTCATTGAAAAATATTTGATTGAAAAATTAAATGTGATATTTCTAAAATTGCTCAATCTTCATGCAATCAATTCTTGTATGATTTGGCCAGCTTGATATGACCTAATTGGACCTCAAGAATGATAAATATCCAGCCTTGCACGCCTCATTTCTAATTTTTGTATTTTATTTTGATTTAATTTTGATTTAATTTTGATTTAATTTGATTTTTAATGGATAAAATAAAAAATAAATACAATAAACATGAGCATGACGCATGGATGGGCTTGGGGCCTCTTGATGATGTTAGAAACAAGTTCTAATCATAAAAATGTAGGCCCATTTGGAAAAATTTCAAGATTGCTCAATATTTCTTTCACACACTTCCTCAAAATTTTCAAACTTGCATCAACTATATCTTGCTCAATTCTCATCATTTTGAAATATTCTTGGACCTTTTAGAAAGCTTAAGATGTCCTTTAAACACTACTTTTGGTTTCATCTTCATTGAAGCTTCCATGTTCATGTACACTTCTTTGGAAAAAGATGAATTTTTGTTGACTTTTAGAAGGACCTATAATGTCTTGATCCATAACTCTCAAATGAAGCATTTTTGGGCAAAGCTTGTGAGATACAAAGTTGTAGAGAATTGAATTCTCTTCAAAATGAGCTTTGGTGGAAACATTTCTGATAAAGTATTTGAAAGTTATGTCTGGTCAAAGTTCTATTGACTTTCCCCTTAAGAAACCCTATTTTAGAAACTTTGACTTTTGATCAAATCTTGAGTTTTCTTAATGAATCATGATCAAAACTTGATCAAATGATGAATTTAACTTTAAATTCTTGAAGTTGACCAAAAAAGATGAAGTTTGAATGTATGTTGACCACAGTTGACTTTTTGTCCAATTCAACTGATTTTCAACCATCTGAACAATTGAGTGAGCAAACTTGAGTTATGAGGCTTGAAACTTGGAATGGTGATGCTTTGAAACATATGAGGAGACATTATTATCACTTTAGGGATTAGAACTCATTTTTTACTTGAGAGAAGCAAAACCCTAGTTGTGGGTTGATTGCTTAGTAGAGGGTTTGTCTGGTCAACCTTTGAGGAATCCTTGATTATGGAGATGTGTATTGACTTGAAAAATATGAGGAAAATTTTTGGGGTATAACAGTTTCCGCTGTTCAATCTTCTTGTACCTGACGGGTTAGATTGGTATGTTTTCCTTTCGTGACCTGAAGGTAGAAGATGAGTGAACACTCGAGTACACCTGAAATTTGCTCTCGCTGATGTATGGAGTGAGATCGTCGGCTGACGATGTGCTGGAATGGGCTTATAGATGCCATTTGGAGAAGATGATGCTAGGGAGTAAGTCGTACTTAGTCTACATGCTCGTCTTTGAATGAGGTTATTAGTATGCATTGACATTTAACCAGATATGCAGCGTTCTGTAGGTGGAGAGATGACCATGTGTAGTCGGAGATGAGCTTAAATATTCCATCTAGAGATATTGGTGACGAGAGGGAGTCAAAATAAACCTTCGCTTTGCCTTTAAATGAGACAAGCATTCGTTAGGATGTAGATAGTTTTCCCGTCTTGTTTCGGGTATTAATTTGTTTCCTACGGTCTGTTGGTGAACCCATCTGGTCGTTCAGATAGGTTTCCCGTCTTGTTTCGGGGATTAATCTTTGACCTTTTATCCGGGAATTTGTGAATAATTTTCACCTGTTTGAGAATTTAACCTGAAAGAACAAGGTTATTTTTATGCACATTATGATGCATGCGAGTATATAATAATGCTTGAGAATGATGTATGCACATGTTATGATTTTTTATGAATGATGTATGAATGTAGATGTTGTTGTATTTCAAAATCTATCCAACTTGAAGAAGATAGGAATATTCTGCTGGAGATCTTCCACTTCTGCTTGGGGATGTAGTTGTTGGAGACACTGATTGGGGAATAAGAAAGATGTGAATTCCTCTGATACACTATCTGACCAAGATTTAGGTCAGGATATTGATGTTGTTAGGGAATGATAATCCTTGTGATACTCCGCTGGGAATGAATATCTTGCGTATGGTTTTAAAGAAATAACCCTCGCTGGGGAATGATGTGGTTTTGAATAACCTATTACTGCTCGGAGACTGACATAATAAGATGGTTGATGATTTGCTACTGCTTGGGGACCAATGTAACAAAGTTGACGTTCACTACACGGGGACTGACGTGACAATGTCGATGATTACTACTCGGGGACTAACGTGATGAGTTGAGACGATCACTGCTCGGGGACTAACTTGATGAGTTGAGATGATCACTACTTGGGGACTAACATGATGATTTGAGACGATCAATGCTCGGGGACTAACGTGATGATGTTGATGATCACTTTTTGGGGACTAACGTGATGGTGTTGGTGATCACTGCTCGGGGACTAACGTGATGAGTTGAAACAATCACTACTCAGGGACTAAAGTGACGACTTGAGACGACCACTGCACGAGGACTAACGTGATGAGTTGATAGGATCATTGCTCGGGGACTAACATGATGAGTTCATAGGATCACTGCTCGGGGACTAACGTGATGGGTTGATAGGATCACTTCTCGGGGACTAACGTGATGAGTTGATAGGATCACTGCTCGGGGACTAAAGTGATGAGTTGATAGAATCACTGCTTAGGGACTAAAGTGACGAGTTGATAGGATCACTGCTCGAGGACTAACGTGATGGGATATAAATTATCTTGCTACCGCTCGAGGAATAATGTAACAAGAATAAATGTGAACGCAACTGAAATGGGATGATCGAGTAGTAATATTATTGGAAAGATCCGTATCTATCGAGAGAGTGATGGCTCTGTGGGGATTGTAGAGATTGTCTTGTGGGGAATATTTTTGTGGAACTTGCTCTGCGGGGATGTTCTGGTGACTTAGGTTGTCATCTCAATTCCTAGAGCATGTAGTAACTGCTGTTTTTGTTATCTTTTTGTGTATTTGTGAACAAATATTTATTGTCAGATGCATATAATCATTCAAAGTATACATTGGACTTTATGCAAACAAAATAGATAAAAGCAAAAATTTGGAACTGGAAAAGGGAAATTGTATTAATTTTGAAAAGTAAGCCTATAGACAGCCAGTTCATGTACAGAGAGACAAATATTCTAGTAAGAGGAAATTGTCGGAAACATTTGGAAAATAGTAAAAGCTATGTGGAAACAATCTCATCGAGTTTCAACTCTACTATTGCTCATATATTTTCGACTATCTCATCTTATTGCTACCAGAAGAAGGTGATTAAACTAATTTGCGCCATTTGAACTTGAAGCTGATAATAGTGTAGTCTGTAAGTATATGATCTTGACGAGACATAGTCATACGCTTTTAATCGCTAACTTTTTCCTAGACCGCCCTTTCGGGTTTTCAGTCTACCGGGATACCCTTTTTTGCCCAAGCCGCCTTTGCAGGTTTTCGACTTGCCGGGTGTACATTCTTTTATATGTCCCTATATTTTGCCCAAACCCCTTTGGTTCGCCGGGACGCCCTTATTTTTGCCTAGGCCAGTCGACCTAGCGGGTCTCTTTTATGTATAGTATTTTTTGACTATGTCTGCGTTCATAAGGTGCGCGAAATCTTCTCCGTCCATAGTGCTTAGTATCATGGCTCCGCCAGAAAATATTGTCTTGACTACAAATGGTCCCTCATAGGTGGGAGTTCATTTGCCCTTGGGATCACCTTGTGGTAGTACAATGCGCTTGACTACTAGATCGCCAACTTGGTATACTTGGTGTTTGACTTTCTTATTGAAGGCTCTGACTATACGTTTATGATATATCTGCCCATGGTAGATGGTTGTGAGTCATTTTTCATCGATCAAGTTTATCTGGTCAATTCGAGTCTAGACCAATTCGTCTTCATCTGACTCTGCATCCTTCAATACTCTAAGCGAGGGTATCTGGACCTCAATAAGTAAAATTGCTTTCATGTTGTACACGGGAGAGAATGGGTTTGCCCCTGTAGATGTTTGTACTAAAGTGCGATAGCCATGGAGAGAAAATGGCAACATCTCAGGCCAATCCTTATACCTCATTGTCATTTTATGTATGATCTTATTAAGATTTTTGTTGGCAGCTTCCACTGTGCCATTCATCTTCGACCGATATGGAGAATAGTTGTGATGCTTTATCTTAAACTGTGTGAAGAGTTCGGTGATCATCTTGTTGTTAAAATTAGTACCATTTTCTATAATAATCCTTTCAGGGATGCCGTATCGGTAGATGAGATTATGTTTGATGAATCGAGCCATAACATTCTTGGTAACAAATACGAACGAGGCTGCTTCTACCCACTTGGTAAAGTAATCGATAACAACGAGGATGAAACGGTGTCCATTAGAAGCGGTCGGCTCGATTTCTCCAATCATATCAATGCCCCACATCGTGAAAGGCGAAGGAGCTGTTAGGACATTCAACAGAACTGGAGAAACATGTACTTTATTTGCGTATATCTGACATTTGTGACAAGATCGGGAATATCGATAACAATCAACTTCTATAGTGGACCAGTAGTAACCTGCTCTCAAAATCTTCTTAGGCATTGTATGTCCACTAGAGTGAGTACCAAAAGCGCCTTAATGCAACTCTTCCATGATTATTCAGCTTTCTTTTGATCTACACATCAGAGTAAGGCAAAGTCATGGTTGCGTTTGTATAGAATGTCGTTACTGAGAAAGAACTTGGCAGTGAATCTCCTTAGAAACTTCTTATCGTTGACAGATGCCCATTCAGGGTATTCTTGAGTCTCGAGATACCTATTTACTTTGTAGAACCAAGGTTTCTCCTCTACTTCTTCAATATCAAGTTCACAATAGTATGCTGGTTTGTCTAGTCTTTCAATAGTAATATGAGGAGCCTTGTTTTCCCATCTGACTTTGAACATGGATGACATGGTAGTTAACGCTTCTGCCAACTGATTCTCTTCTCGTGGAATATGATCGAAAGTGATTTCTTCGAATTAGGGGATCAAGTTCAACACATGTTCTCGATATGGAATGAGATTCAGATGCTTTGTGTCCCATTTGCCCTTGATCTGACTAATCACCAAATCTGAGTTTCCATATACTTACAAGAATTTGATCCTTAAGTCAATAGCATCCTGAATGCCCATGATGCACGCTTCGTATTCTACCATATTGATGGTGCAGTCGAAACATAGCCTAGAGGTGAAAGGTGTATGAACGCCCTTAGGAGATATGATCACAATGCCAATACCATTGCCAAGTGCGTTAGAAGCTCCATCGAAGACCATAGTCCATCGGGATCCTATATCTTGAATAGCTTTAACCTTAGTAGGGTCAACTTCGATACGTTTACCACTGACAACAAATCCCAGGAGTTTGCCGGATCTGACTCCAAAGGTGCATTTACTTGGATTGAGTCTCGATCTGTATTTCTTCAGTCTATCAAATAACTTATGCAAATGATCAATATGTTCTTCTTCAGTTTGTGATTGAGTTATCATGTCGTCGACGTAGACCTTTATCTCTTGATGGATCTTATCATGGAATAAAGCTACCATCACATATTGATATATTGTGCCAGCATTTATCAACCCAAACGACATGACCTTGTAATAGAAGGTGCCCCACAGTGTAACAAAAGTAGTTTTCTCCATATCTTTGGGAGCCATCTTGATCTGATTGTAACCAGAGAAACCATCCATGAAAGAGAAGACTTTATGCTGAGTGGTATTTTCAACCAGAACATCAATATGTGGAAGTGGGAAATCATCTTTCGGGATTTCCTTATTCAGATCTCGATAGTCCACACACATATGCACCTTTCCATCCTTCTTGGGTACGGGCACCATGTTCGTAAACCACTATGGATAAGAAGTAACCCCTAAGAAACCGACATTGAACAACTTCATAACTTTGGCTTTAGTTTTCTCGGACATCTCAGGACGCATACGGCGAACCTTCTGCTTTATAGGGAGATAACCTTCTTTCGTTGGTAATCGATGTACCACAATGTCGATATTTAAACTTGGCATGTCTTCGTAAGACCAAGATAAAATCTCGATGTAATCTCGTAGCATCTGGATCAATCCTTCTTTAACATTGTTCGCAAGATCCGCTTATATCTTGATTTCTTTTCTGTCTTTGTCAGTACCTAGATTCACAACCTCGAACGGTTCTTCATGTGGCTGTATAGCCCTTTCATCTTGTTGTAGAAGTCTGGCAAGTTCTCCTGGCACTTCATAATATTCTTCACCTTCTTCTTCGGCTTGGTAGATCGAATTATCAAATTCGTATTTAGCAATAGCAGAGTTGTTATCGACGGGATCTGGAGTGAATGTGGATTTGTAGTTTAATATGTGGGTGTGTGTAAGAACACATAGCTTTTGAAAAGGTGATAAAGTAAAAATAAAAATATAGAGCATAATATTTAAATGCAAAAGTCCAATGATTTATTGAATGAAAATATGAGAATGACAAATAATAACCCTCACAAATGAGCCATTGTTCCCCGGTCAAGGCAATAGGCTTAAAGTCTTATTGTTCAAAGCGTAAAAGCAAAAAGTATAAAACAGAAAAACAATTACTCCTGTCTAAAGGAGATTGGCATAACATTCTTAGCTGTTCAATTGTTGAATCCATCGCCAGGAGTTGGGAAGATCCAATTGTTGATGTCGAAGTGACCATCATCGTCTTCTATAGCATGACTTCCATTCTTGTTGATGCGGAACGAAGATCCACCGGCACGTTTATGGCGTATCATTTTCTGGACTTTGGAAGTGAATCCTAAACCAGTCTTGTCAGATTTGAATGGAAAATCGGGTAATTGACCCCAAATAGTACAACCTCCTTCTTCAACTATATCTCTGGCATCTTTCAGCGAGACCATCTTTGATGGAAGTCTAGTAACCTTAGGAGTGACAGGAGAATCGACAGAGAGTCTCGATAAATTGGCCTTCCATTTCAATGTATCAGAATGACTGCAGATTACTTACCATATATTCTTCTTCTCCGCATATACTGTAACGATCTTCCCTTTCGCTTAGTACTTCAACTTCTAATGCAAGGTAGAGGTAACAACACCTGCCCCATGTATCCAGGGGCGTCTGAGCAGGCAAGAATAAGTTGGACAAATGTCCATCACAATGAAAGTAGAATCAAAAGTTTGGGAACCCACTTTGATCAGCAGGTTGAGCTCTCCAAGGACTGTTCTCTTTGAACTATCAAAAGCTTTTACGATTATGTCACTGGGTTTCATGACCATTTCTTCAGCATCAAGTCTGTCGAGAGCACTCTTCGGTAGGACATTCAGAGCAGAGTCAGTATCCACCAATACATTAGATAACTTAGTGCCCTTACACCCTATAGAAATGTGCAAGGCTTTGTTGTGTTTCCTTCTAGAAGGAGTCAGATCAGCATTAGAAAAGCTCAAGCCATTGTTTGCGGTTAGGCTAGCAATACAACATTCGAATTGGTTAGCAGAAGTGTCTTGTGATATATGAGCATTTTTCAGAAACTTCACCAAGGCTTTATCATGAGCTTTGGAACACAACAATAGTGCTAGCATGGAAATCTTGGATGGGGTTTATCCCAACTACTCCACAACATTGTAATCACTCTTCTTAATAATCTTCAGGATCTCCTCCATCTCTTGCTTGGAGGTATCTTCAGCAACTTCCTTTGGTACTTCTGTCTGAGCAAGTTGAGTCACTTTCTATTTCTCGCGAGCCTCGGGAGTGGGTTCAATAGTAGGAATACGAATTGGTGCAATGGTATCGTTTGGAGGAGATATATCTGGAGAAAACACTCTTCCGGTTCTGGTTACTTTGCTTGATCCGGTGATATTGTCGATATCAGGACTCGTAGCTTCAACTGTACTATCTTAAATGGTTAATGTCTTTTGCTTGACACAATAATAGTAAACTTCGGCTCCATAATTCCAAGTTATAGCTTTGTTATATGAATATGGAACTGGTCTGGGCGAGGTAATAATCAGAGGTGTCACTCTGGGTGCAGGATTGGCATAGGTGATCCTTATTGTGTTCATATCAACATATTCTTCGGGATAGTCGTCATCTCCCCATCCGGTTTCCTTGATGTGTTCAATTGCAATCTTGTAGCTTTCAGGGGTGGTATATTTCACCATGAAATTAAATTTCCCACTTGGTTGCCCCAAGGTATCCTAGACTTCTTGTATGGCTTCTCTTACTTCTTCGATTTTCAAGCTTTTAGAAACATCTTCGCACAAACTTTCTACAGACGGAGTCTTCATGAATAGAACTTCTCGGTTGTCTATCAGGTGCTGAACACCTTTCTTCAACCCGGTATATCCATTGGGCTCAGATGCACAGAAACGACAGTTGTCAAAACATCCTGAAAATAAACCAGTTTATAGCAGATTCTTCTTAACAGTCATCAAAGGAGTTGTTAACTCATTCACAGCAAATACATATGAGTCGTTATCAATGGCATTGGTACTCTTTCCATGATCGGCATAGGTGCGTTGATCACATTTAGAGTTTCGACAGGAGGGTCAAATTCAATTTCCTAAGCTTCAATAATGTCTTGGATCTCGTTCTTCAGGGCCCAACAATTATTGGTGTCGTGCCCAGGGATATTGGAGTGGTATCCACACCCTACATTAGGATTGTACTTCGGAAAAGATGTATTGCCCAGGGCTATTGGAGTGGTATCCACACCTTACACCTCAAAGTAATAAGCTCTGCCTTCAACATGTTTTTCAATGCTTGAGATAACAACATGCTGATCTTTGTAAATTGTCTTCTTGGCGAGTTCTACCTACGTGTGTTGTCTTGTTGAGGTTGCACTGGCGTGGGATTGGAGATCAGAACTTCCCCCACAGATTGATTACGATCAGATTTATCACGGTTCTTCTAACCATACACAACATTGGCTTCTTTTTTCCCACCAAAAGATCTCTTCGTAGCATTTGAAGATGTTTCGACTTGAATCTTTCCACTCTTGATTCCAGCTTCAATATGTTTTCCTGTCAATATCGGCTCGATGAATCTGGCTGAGGAGTTTCCAATCAAATGATTAAAGAATGGGTCTGTTAGTGTTCCCATGAACATGTCAACCAATTCCCTATTAGACAAGGGTGGCTGGACTCTGCCTGCTAGATCTCTCCATTTCTGGGCGTACTCTTTGAACTTCTCATCACGACCCATAGACATATTCTGTAGTTGCATGCGGGGTTGTTCCAATTCAGCATTATACTAGTACTGTTTGTGGAAAGCATCTGCCAAATAATTCCAAGTATGAATGCGAGTATTCTTAAGCGGATAATACCATTCTAACTGTGCGCCGGACAGACTCTCTTGAAAGAAATGCATCCACAATTTCTTTTCAGCAGCGTGTGGTTGAATTTTCTAAATATAGGACTTCAGATGAAGCTTCAGACAAGAAATGCCACCGTACTTAGCAAAAGTAGGAAGTTTGAACTTGCGGAGAATGACCACTTCAATCCTGACAGTTTTAGGTTTTCCACAACATTCAGACGATCTTCGAGTTGATTATACTTCTCATCATCAGGAGGATACTGCTTGCTCATATAGTCTTCTTCTTCTTCTTGAGGCTCATGATGGCTTCCTTCATCAGTATTGACACTTCCTTCACTTTCGCCGCTCTTCTATGAAAATTCAAGCTGTCTGACTACCTTGACCGGACCTCTAAACCTTTTCTCCATGTTGAGAATACCAGTGATCTTCTTATTTTTCTTTTTGATGATAAGTTCTTTCAGATCTTTCTGTCCTTGGGTCAGGTTGGCGAACATTTCTTGGAACTGAGCATTCTGAGCCTTGAGATCTTTGACAGTTTGTTCGAGAGCCATTTCTACTGAAATAAACAATGAGAGAATGAGAAAACCGATCTCCGGAGTACCTGTTATGAAATGATATGCTATGATATGCAATGTTATGCAGTGGTTTCAAAAGGACCTTAGGAATTTAAATTTGGTAAACAAGCACGAACAAACTTTTTATTAGTTTGATTAGTAAATTAAAAAGAAAGTTCACGTACACAAGTAATGTAATTTTTATGCCTCAAGGTCTTGGTATCAGTCTTCTTCGGCGATAACCATGGAGATCGTTGTCATAGTCAAACATAATGCCTTGGATAAGCATATCATGAGGACCATCTCTTAGAGCATAACCAAACTGACGTAGCTCTAATCAAGGGTTGTAAGTGATACCTCCCCTTATGCCAAAGATTGGTACGTTGGGGAATTCTCTATAACGCTCAATGAAAGCGAAGTCCTTTTGATAGTAGAGACACTAACGAATATTTGAATGAAAGAGTGACATCAACCTTTGAGACCACTTCAAACCTTGTGCATTCTTCATCACTGATCAAGGAAGTTGCAAAATAAACCATCTAGATAATAAAGGTATGCAACATATGATAGTCCCTTGTCTCTTCATAGTACGAGTGTGAAGAGAATGCAGAATATCTCTGAGCAAGGTAGGCACAGGATTGTGAGTGAGGAATATTTTGATGGTGTTCACGTCTATGAATTGATATGGATTAGGAAATAACACCAAGCTATATATTAGCAAGGCCAAAATGTCTTCGAAAGCGTGGAAACTCAGGGCCTTTAGGAATTCTCGAGCTTTCTTCATCAGAAACTTAGAAAGAAAACCCTTGACTCCACTTCTTGTTTTCCAATTAGCTTCAACGTCTGACCGTTTTAGATGTAGAGCTACTGCAATGTCTTCAAACATCGGAACTTTTTATGGACCGGTGAATTGATGATAATAAGAGAGGAGAATCTTGAATCCTTGAAGAATTTATGAAGAGGAAAACTTCAACTCTTCACCTCGACACCTTGAAAGCTCTTCAATGTTCTTGAGAAAACTTGATGAAAAGCTTGATTTGATCCTTGAGAATTGAGAGAGAATAGAAGAGTGTGGGGATGTACCGGAGAAGGAGAGAGGAAAAAATAAGAAAAAAATTTCTGGCGTGGTGGTTTTGGAATTCCGGTGGTGGTTGTTGGTGGTTTGAGGTGGTCGTGCAATTTTGAGTTGAGAGAAAATTGAGAGAGAAAAGTGAGAGCTCTTGGGTGAAATTTAACAAATGATTCTTCCTCTCAATTTTGTGAGTGGTAAAATATATTTAAAGTGTTAAAATTGGGCTTTGGAGTGCCTTGGATCCACAATTAAGTCCAAATCGCGATTATCAAAATAATTTTCGTACACAGTCCAAAACAGCCAAATCTGTGATGAATTTGAAGTCGGAATGTAAACGAAAAATATCCGGAACGCAATTTTTCCCTAAAGAATCAAAATTTCGACTTGATCGGATGAACAGTCAAGGTGATATGAATTTTTGAAGTTTCAACACAGTTTTCAGGCGACTGACACATGCAGAATTTTAAATGCGCTCTTCGGAGAAAATGCCTCGAACGAGGGCCTTCTGATCAAAATTTGCAAATGAGTATTTCTGAGACAATCGAACCTAAAGAAATTTATGAAACTTTGGCATTGTTCTCACATTGTTTCGATAAAAATCAAGCGAGATATGATTTTTCGAACTTCGCGTATCAGATGAAAATTACTCGGTTCAGCTCAAAATCAACTCCAAAGAATAAAATTCTGGTATTGATTGGTGAGGAATCAACTCTTGAGTTGCAAACAAAAGTCAAAGATAATTTCGATATGGAATTTTAGACACCAGCTCCGCTCAGTTTCAATTTTCCAGTTGGAAATTACGAACGTTTCAGTGCACTAAATGCATAGTACAACTTAAAAATTCAGTTTAAACCACATGAGAAATCAAATTTTTTCGGGGACTTTCCTCACATAATTTGCCTCCGGATTTCAAAATAAAGTTGTAGATAATAATAATAGGGACTTCCCAGTCAAAAATAATCGAAAAATATCTGACGAGCTGAGAGATACGCCTTTTGGAGTGCACAAAACGCACTGAAAACCCGAAATTCCCTTTATTGAGAAATAAGCGAATAAATTCTTTTTCTTGATGAAACGACCTCCGATCTGAACAGATAAATTGGAGGACATGTTGAAATGATCCCAAAGCTTATGGAACCACACCAAGATAGCTTTCTGACCATAATACATTGCATTGAGCATACGAATCGAGGAATATCGATATCAGACTCAAAGTGATCTGAGATAACCGAAACGTGCCATTTCTTTCACCACTTGGGAAACCTTGAACCTGGTAACTCCATGATCAATGCTATATGTGAAACTACATGTATGTTTATTCAATCGAATTATAATCCAGAAATACGAGAAAGAAGAGGGTAAATTTTGGGGTACAACAAATGGAAATAACTGAAATTCAAAACTAACTTACTAGAAATTGAAGACAAGGGTTTCCTCCCCTACACTTAAACTGAGCATTGTCCTCAATGCGACAAATAAAGTGAGAAAAAGGATACTAACAGGAAACTTCAGAAAATAAAAAGAAATACAAGGAAACAAGAAAATAGATCACTCCTCATTGTTGTCTCTGATATTTCTGCTGCTTGATGCTTCACCTCGTGCTCTTCCTCCACCACGTGTCCTCACTCCACCTCGTGTGGGTCTAGGAGGCTCCTCACCAGTGTTGTAAACATAAGCATGCACGCCTTCAATGCGGAATTATAATTAGTGCATTTCATCAGTCAGGTCAGAAATGTCGCGATGATTCCAATAGGCGGCGACGCGTTGGTCGCGCTGCATCTCTCGCATCATCTACATCAGTTCCTACTGACGCTAATCTTGAAGTAAAAGTGATGCATATATAGCATCAAGTGTGGATGGCTGAGGATTATTTCCTGGTTGTGCTTGTGTTGGGACATCTGGTTGTGGTGGTTGATGATTCACTTCCGGTATATCATTATCCACACCTACTTGATTATTTTGCATGTTTCCTCCAGGGGCTGGTGCTTGAAGATCGTAAATCCAATTCGCATCAACATCAATTCTTGTGATATCCGGATTTGGATGAATAAAGCCTGGAACGACTCTGTTGTTCACCATCAGGTTGTACCCCTCATCCCTTCTTGCTTTGGCAATGTGACCAAACTGGCATTAATCGATATCTAGAAACCCAACTTGCCAAAAAGGTAGTTCATCCAACCTGTCTTGAAAATACAGATACTGGACAATAGTCGTGACTATGCCCCCTATATAGAAAAGTGATATGTTTGTATTTCTTGATAACAACGACTAGATGTGGTTGAGAAGGAATGGAGCAGCATTTATACTCAGATCAGGATTAAAAATGCAATGCAGAAAATATATCTCCCTAGCGTTCACCTTGTTGTTGTTTGCTCGCCCGAACACTGTATTGACCAAGACACGGTAGAAATAGAGGATGCACGGGTTGTGGATGTGAGTGGAAAAAGGCTCCGCCTAATTATCAACTTGAGTGCCAAATAAACGCTCCCACATTCCAAATGAACTTATCGTCCAATCCTCATCATGCGGGATTCAGTATTCCACACCTTCTCCATGGTGAAAGTGAAGTACCTAACTCAAAGTCTCTTGGTTCATGACATACTCCGTGTTGAATAATCTGAAATTTTTTGTTCCAATTAGGTATTGACCGGCTTCTGGAGTAGATGGTGTTTGGTATGCAAAATAACTCAAAAACTCCAACGTGAGGGGTTCATAAGTTGGAAGACTCATAGTGGCAATGTGGTGTAAACCAGATTCATGAAGCACGAACTGCACACTATAAAGTAATCCCAAATCACGTAGACAATATTCATCGATATACCTTATGGGAAGTATACCTCTCTGGTTAAACCTTCGGTAAAGTTGGTCTTATCGGACTTCGGCTTCTCCATCTCTGAACACCATATCTGTGAGGTCTGGTTCCTCTCTTTCATCTTGAGCTCTTCTGGCCATTTTTTTTTGTGAAAGGTTTGGAAATGATATTGTTTAAAAGGTAGAAGGGTTGTTGAATAAAGTTGTTGTAATAGTGAAGTTCTCTTCAAGAGTTTATATAGAAAGAAGTTTTTAATGGTGAAGAGAAGATGAATGGAGATATTGAATGGTATTTAGAATGGTGGTTATTGGTGTGGAATAGAATTGAAACGGATGAGAATTTTTTGAAATGGTTTGAAATGGTATGAATTGAAATGAATGAAGAATGAATGGGTGTTGGCCGAGTTATAAATTTTGCATAGTCTAGGGTGCTGTAACGATCGTTTCACATGGTTTCATTTTAAAAGCCAAGCAAACACCCCTTATAACGGTCGTTACAAGGTGCTGACTCCTAGAACTTCGCGTGCCTGCAACGGTCGGGACATGGCAGCATGCATGAGATTCTCTTCTCTTGTAGACCTAACATGGAATGGATGTGTCATTTCAATGTCTTAATTGGAAAAATAAATTGAGCATGAAAGACAATGAAGTGACTAATTAGGTCTGTCATAGGTGTGTCATTCAAGGATAGTCATATACTAGGTCTACTAGATAAATATGAATGCATTTTTATTTTTTTAGATGAACACAATAATAACACAATAGCATCATATTATAACAGAGCAAAATGAGAGATAATAACACAAATAAATAGAAAATAAAATGAATATAAAATGAATATAAAATGATAAATATAAAATGATGAAATAAAATAACTAAAACAAATAATAAATCCGGAAAAAAATGAATAACCGAAATAAATAAATAAGTCTATAACGATGTTAAGAAAAAATAAACTAAAATAAATAATCCTCTAAATAGACACTCCTCCCCTACACTTAGAATGAACAGTTTCCTCAATGTTCTAGAATCATAAGTCAGCCACCTCTATAATTGAACTGCTGAAATAGGTGATCTAAATTTGCCGTAACAAGGTCCATGAAACCATAAAAGTCAGTGCGGAGCAAAGTAAGATCTGAACGAATAGCAACAAGCTCCTTCGTGAGTGCATCAATGGCAGCAGCAAAATCGGGCTGTGGAATCTAGACAACGGAAACAGCAGGGGCTATGGGTGGATCCCAAGCTAGATGGCAATCTAGTAGAGGCGGTGTAACAGGATTAGCCTCAATCATCTTAATCAACTCGACCATCTCTAGGTCGGACTCGTCCAATCTTGCTGGAGGGTCATAATAGTGGGGAGGCGTCAAAGGGTAAGCTTCTTCTTCCTCCATGTCATTCTCAGCTACGCCTTCTAGGTCATAAATGCAATTCTTCTTGTCATGCATAATGGATCGCGCAATGTCAGGAAGTGTAAAGTGGTAGATCGGCTCATGATGAATCAGCAACTGAAACTGATTCGGCTCTAAATATATGATCATCCCAACATTAAAACAAAGAGACAAGTCTAGCGGGATGAAGTCAACAGCGGGGTCAGACAGGATAATGGCTCCCTCAAAAATAGGTCAGTAGCAATCATAGTCACTAAAATGCCAACACATATCTGTCATACCCCAATTTTTGACCTAATATACCACCTTACATTTGCATCATTGCATCATTAACAGTTCAGAACAGAATTAATCGGGTGTGGCTTCTACAGGTCAAAATTAGAGTTTCACAAGATTTTCATCTGATTCAAGAGGCAATCAATTAGGGTTTGAGTTTCATCCACCTCAATTGATCTATCTAGATCAAACCATCAACCTCTGATCTTCAAATATCAAATTTTTCCTCATGATCTATCGAGGATCGACCAATTAGGGTTTTTATCGAGGATGAGCAATCACTGATTTTCTGATCAATGAATGACTTTTTTGATTGGAGATTGATCTTCATAACCTAAATACAACATGTTGACCTAATTTCTGGATTCAAAACATCACAGAAGTTCACAGAATTCATCAGTCAATTTCTGGATCATCTGATGAAATTTCATCTGCACTAAAAAGTCAAACTTTGACTTTTGGTCAACTTTTTTAAGACAACTTTTTCAATCATCAAAATAATTCAAATGATCCATCATGATCATAAAAAATCAAGAAATTTGGAAAAGTCAACAAAAAGTCAAAATTTTCAACACTTAGAAAATTTTCAAAGTGTTAAAATTTCACATTTTTTCCAAACTTCATGGCATTTTTTCACATAGTTCCATTTGGAATTAGAAAAAACTCAAAACATGAAAGTTGTAGCCCTTGAAACAAGCTTTCCAAAATGTCCAAGAACTCTCAAATCCATGGTGTCTAGCTATACTTTTGATTTTGAAACATAGAGCTGCAAAATCCTTGATTTTCAAGTACAACTTTCAAGATTATAGGTCATTTTTGAGTTTCTTCTTCTAGAAGCCATGCCATCTAGCAAAGAGGGATAGAGCTGATAAAAAATCAGATGAAGAGTAATTATGATGGGATAAGATCAAGTTGAATAATTAACCATGGTTAAAAGGAAGCTTCCTTTTGCATTTATTGCAAAAATGACTTCCTTGCCCTCTAAGGCAACTTGTAAATACCAAAGCCAATCTTCTTCACTTACCATTCAGAAATTTTGATCTATAAATAGAGGTCATGTTGGCCATTTGAAACTACACCAAAGCTATGCCAAAACAAGCTTTCTCACTTATTTCTTAAAATTCAAGTAACATAGTGTAATTTGAGAATTCTTGTGATTTTTCAAAACTTGTGAAGAAACATGAAAGATTTGGTGTCTAACATGTCATAAACATCATATGTAATTGGTTTGTAACTTAAAATCAACACAAGAATCACTAAAACTCAAATTTGCATTTCAAAATTCCAAACTTGCCAAAACTGCCATAACATTCGAATTTGATCATTGGCTCAAGCAAGTTGTGATTTTTTCACTCAAACATCATCAACATACTCCATATGGATGATGCAGACCATTAACTTCAACCTGTAATATCGCTAACATCGAATTCAAGTTTCACTTTGAAGCTTATGCAGGTGGACTTGGTTGGAATGATCCAGGCCAATTCAGAGTGAGCAGACCATCCTCACACAATCCTTAAAGTCCGTTGGTGCTATAGGAGTCATCAAAACAGTTCTGGAAACACTCCATTAACAACTTCGATCTCAGCTTCAAGAGGTACGAACACCAACTTCAAACTCCTTGATTTCTTGCTTCCAGTTCAAAAAGCTCTTGGCTGTTTTGTTTCTGCACCATCACTGATCAACAACCCTCAATCAATTGATCAATTCCTTCACCATACACGATTTCAATTAGGATTTTCAGAACTAGGGTTCTTCGTGTTCTTGCGAAATTCAATCAAGTTAAACTGAAAATAAATGAAATTAAATGATATCATCATGTTCCTGGGCTTAAAACGATCAAGCTTGATGTTTACATCATTTCATTTCATCAAGAAATAAGGATTCTAGGATTGGATGAAGATTGGAGAGGATGAAGAACACTGCGCGCGTTTTTTTTAAATTTAAAAATCCAGTTTATAATATAATTACATAGTTTTATTTCAATACACGGATGTATTGCCGCCCCAGCGGTTTCCAGCTCACTCTTAAGTCACTCTTGCCATGCCTTGCCCAATGGTCCCGGGTTCGAGTAGCCTTGGGACCATTTTTTGCCAAACTTTGTAATTTTTCTTCATATTTTTTGCAAACTTTGAATTTTTCAAAACCCAATCAAAACTCCTCATTTTGAGGTGATTTTTTTGTATACTTGTCAATTAACATATCTATTTTATGATAGTGTCAAAAAATTTCAGAAAAACTTTCATCTGATTATATTTTTATCGAGCCGAAAACGATACGTTTGAGTACTTTTCAAAGCACTTCCAAGGTGATTTTTTTCAAACTTTCGAAGCCCGATTCTTTTCAAAACTTTTCATCAAAACTTACATCTTTTTTCCTAATCGATCCAATTTAACGATAAAACCGAATTCGTTTCTCCTCGAATTTCTTAATCGATCATGGGCCTCCCTTACGGTGTAAGTCCCAAAATTCTTTTTATGTACATACATATTTCCTTGTACATATCAAATTCTTTCATATACATACCAATTTTTACCCGTACATAATACAGATAATTTTGTAAATACTCAAGTACAGACAAACTTCGTCCGTTTGTTTTCGTTTCGCTTGTATATACAATGAATACCATTGGTATTAAAAGGAGCATTATTCCCGGTGAAACTGCTTTTAAACCAATGGGCCTCCCTTATGGTGTAAGTCCCAACCCTCCTATGTACATCCACAACTTCTCGTACATAAATACACGTTCGTGTACATACTTACTTCCTTGTACACAATTCAAACTTGTAAATAATCAAGTTACGCTCGTTTTAAACGTTCTTTTTACACCCACTTGTTTATATTTCCTTCATAAACTCTTGTAAATAAACATCATACATCTGTTTATATTTCCTTCATAAACTCCTGTGAATACATATCACACACACACTTGTTTATATAACTGTTTGATTATAACATAACAACTAGTCTAACCAATAGGCTCCCCATAGTATTAGCCTCCTCTTGGGCTTTGTACAAGGTAACTCATTTCATCTGAGTTCAGCCTCCTCTTAGGCTTCATATAAGAAAACTCATTCATCTGAGTTTAGCCTCCGCTTAGGCTTCATATAAGACAACACTCCCCTGCTGAGTCAGCCTCCTCTTGGGCTTCGTTCAAAAGAACTCCTCATTAAGTTTAGCCTTCTCTTGGGCATCATACAAAGAAAGAGACCAGGAAATCTCTTAACAGCCTCCTATTGGGCTTCCAATATAAAGAATCACCCGCGCTAGGATAGAAATTGCTCTTAATCCTAAAAGGATGGTTTCCCGGTGAAATTGCTCTTAATCCTAAAAGGATGGTTTCCTGGTGAAATCCCTTTTAAAGCCAAAGCCAGCCATACCCTATAGCTTCCTCTTGAGCTTCATACAAGGACCCTCGATGACCCTCGGAATGCCTCCTCTTGGGCTTACAATACAAGGACCTATGGGCTTCTTAAAAGCATCCCCTAATCCAATCAATTTCTCCTAGAGATTTAGACATCTATCATCTCTATGGAAGAAGTATCTCATCTATCACATCACATACATTCAAAAACTTTTTTTCAAACTCTTTTCAAACAAAAAAACATCTCTAAATCGTAAGTGGTAACGCTTGTACACTCAAGAAAAACACCCAATGCTTACAATTAAAAGATTCAATCATTTTTCAAACATCTTTCTTAAACATGTAAGTGGTAACGCTTGTACACTCAAGCAAAACACCTATAACTTACGACGAAAGATTTTAATCAATCAAACTTTTCAAAATGTATGTGATGAAATAGATTAAGATACATTTTTCATTAAGATGACATTCGTCTTTGTCTCTTACTAACATCCCATTGCTTCCACTAGCATAAGTGGGAACTACGATTGCTCTAACTTTCTCAACATCATTTTGAGAATACGTAGGCACAAGGTATCATCCTTGGCGAGCAAATTTCTTTCTCCCTCAGACCAAACAAACCATAGATCCCTTTAGATCCGAGCTATAAATGCTCTAATTCCCATTAGGGGATATGTATGCAGAGGATCCCAAAGATCTTTGCGAGCACAATAATAACAAAATCTAGGATCCCGCATAATCTTCCCTTCTTAAAATCCAAAGGAGAAACTTTCCCAATCATAGAAATAGCAATTAAAACACACAAAAATATCAAACATATTCATATATAAAGCTATAGATAACTATATATATTAGGGTGCTCCATCTATTCCCTTTATATAACAAACCCCCTTACTCGGAATCTCCCCAAATGCGTTACGTCTAGTTCACGCTAGTCGTAATGCATATCATAATCAATTGAGGGTATTAATGCTTTCCCTTTTCATAATCATAATTTCTTGTGTTGAAAATAATAAAGCTTGATGCTCGCGGCATCTTTATAAACAAATCAAAAGAGTAAATCGTTTCGAGCTAGAGAATCCGAATTCAGATTCGTTTCCCTCGCGTGTCACTTTTTAACGCGAACAGAAAAAATGGCGACTCTGCTGGGGAGTACGCTGAAATTTTGATTCAAACAAAAATGTGACTCTGCTCAAGAGCATCAAGCTTTTTTTTGTTTTCAAAAAGAAAAAAGGGGTTAAGCTTTCATATGTGCATATGTTTGTTTTTCTTTATTGTATGTTTTCGCGATTTCATCTGATGGAAAGAAATCCTAACCCGAATTTAAGAAACATTTTAAGATCTAGGTGGGGGTATAGTGCTATTAACTTGTGAGAAGTCTCAGTACTTACGGAGTTAATTTGAGATTCCTCTCTCAGTGGAGGTTGTCTTGGGAGTATTTGTGTTTAGCAAGTATTTGCAAAGACATTTTGCTTTCAAGAGAACTTGCGAAGCTGAGTGGTTGTAGAACACATAACCCATCCTGGCCATTTAGGATGTAGTGCAGAAATTATTCGGGCGTAAGCCTAGAATAATTGTCATGCGAGACTACGATCAGGCGAGTTTTTCTTGAAAAATATTATTGGACTTCGAGTATTCAACAAATCCGATAATATTTCAAAGAGAAGCGTTGAGCCTGTATTATCAGTAGAACCCGTTTCACAGATTGAATAAGCCCTTAGAACTTACCCACGTTTGATTCTTATCGTTGGCCTCATGCTCGTGACTCTAAACGCTTGACCGTGTGTATAACTACTAACCATGTTTGTAGCATTCATGCATTCATTCAAAAACTTCATTTCTCTTCCCATTTCCAAAGAATTTAGAGATTTTTTCTTTGTAAATATTTTAGGTTAGAGTGATGGACGTCAGAGGAAGATTCACCAAGAGATACAGTTTTAGAATTCCTGATGTAGGAAAGTTGAAAGAGTTAGCATCCTTGGTAGAAGATCCCTCGGATTTCAGAAAACGCTATGGAACTCTTTTAACTCTTCTGAACACTAACGTTGATGAAGGACTTCTCAAAACTTTCGTTCAGTTTTACGATCCAGTCTATCATTGTTTCACTTTCCCTGACTATCAGTTGATGCCTACTTTGGAAGAGTACGCGCACATCCTAGGTATCTCAGTATCAGACAAAGTGCCTTTCAATGGTTTGGAAGCCATTCCTAAGTCACCAGTCATTGCAACAATGACTCACTTAAAGAAATCTGAGATAGACAAAAACCTCACTACCAAAGGAAAACTTTTAGGACTAACTTCAAAGTTCCTAATGGAGAAGGCTCTTAAATTCTCTGAAGCCGGTAGTATGGTAAGCCTTTGAAGCTATTTTAGCTTTACTCATCTATGGATTAGTGTTGTTTCCCAACATCCCAAGTTTCGTTGATGTCAACGCCATAAGGATCTTTCTGATTGGAAATCCCGTTCCCACTTTGCTTGGTGACACATATTTCTCCATTCATCATAGGAATCATCAAGGAGATGGAACTATCGTGTGTTGTGTACCTCTGTTTTTCAAATGGATTGTCTCACACTTGCCTAAATCTCCTATCGACCGCGAAAACAAAGACGATTGGCATTGGTCTCAAGACTCATGTCTCTTACAACGATTTATATCCATTGGTATACCTTGGTAGACAATGAGATGGAAATCATTGAGAGTCATGGAGAATTTGCCAACGTACCTCTCATTGGTATGAAAGGAGGAATCAACTACAACCCATTCTTGGCGAGATGTCAACTCGGGTATGCAAACTCTAGTAAACCTCTTGGTTTTACAGTGGAAAGCTATTTCTATCATGAAGGGGAGGATTCCCAAGGTTTGAAAGCCAGAATGATAAGAGCTTGGCATCACATTCGAAGGAAAGGAAAGGGTAATGCGAGAAATTGTGTAGCCATGGAAATCTACACTTCTTGGGTGAAGAAAAGAGCGAAGGAATTTAGAATGCCTTATGCTTACGAGGAACCTATGTTCTCGACAGCTTCCAAATCAACAATTTTTCCCGTCGAGACTATGGGAGAATACCAAGAAGCTTTGGCCAAGATGAGGCTAGAGAAAGAAGCTTTGGAAGACAAGTTCCTTAAGACTGATCTCGAAAATGAGAAGCTTAAGAAGTAGGTCAAAGATCATGAAAACACGCTTTACTTCCAAGAAGAATGGCTCATGGAGAAAGATGAGAAGATTCGTCAGAAGGATAACGCGATCAAAAGATACATCAAAGAAAGGAAAAGAAAGCTCGAGGAAATGACAACCACGATCCTGCTCCTGACGAGTGGAAGAAAGTCATTAGCAAGCTAAAAGCCGAGAAAGCTGAACTGAAAGCTCACTATGGGAAAGAAATCCTGAAGCTGAAGCTACATCAAGCCTTTGGATCTTCATCCAACGAGGACGATTAATTAATTTAGATTGTAATTTTTATCATTTATTTTATCATTGTACGAGCCATGCTCAAAAACAAAAATTGTTGTAATCTTCTTTCAATAATTAATAAAATAAATATGTTTTCCATCCAAATATTTGCCAGAAATTTCTCTTTTAGCGTAAATTCTTTGGAAATCTTTCTTTACGTTCATAATCATGCATCATACTTTGCATATCGAGTTTGTTGTTTAGAGTCTGATCTTTTGGAATTCTTTCCAGAAAGGAAAAGATCGCCAAGCTATCGCGTCTTAGAGTTTCTCGACCACGTCCACAGCCAACTCGAACATACAATACACGTTCAAAAAGAAGGAAAATAATGGAAGGATTTGAGCAAGAAAATGTTGAGCTTCGTAGTACAGTGACAACACTGCAAGAAGAGGTGGAGAGACTCACTTCTTTGGTAAGTTCATTGGCAACTGCGCAAAGTCAGCAAGCAACATTGAGCAGTCAAAATCAAACGGCAATTTCAGAGATCACTACTACTCCAGTTTCCATTGTTGCAGCCAGTAGTTCACTCTTCAGTATGCCAGAAGGTTATCCATGGGGCATGCCTTTCAATTTTGGCATCGGATTTCGTCAACCGACTTCTCAGGTACAAACAACCACGCTTGAAATACCTACTTTGCAGAACTCAACACTTACTCCACAGCATGGAGTAACTTTTCCGCAAGTTACTATGACGGTTTCTCAACCGATCATGACGAACTCAGCTTCCGTAGTACACACTACTGCAGACGAAGAATTTCACCATAGTCCAGGCGATAACACGAATCCTCGTGGCCAGATGGAGAATCTCCAGGAATAGCTCCTCAAGATGCAGCTTGAAATTAAAACGATTCGTGGAAAGGAATTGTTTGGAAAGAACACCCATGATTTGTGCCTAGTTCCTCGTGTAAGGATACCTGCAAAATTCAAAGTCCCTGACTTTGAAAAATATAAAGGAAATTCCTGTCCACAGAGTCATCTTACGATGTACGCCAGGAAAATGTCTACGTACAACGACAATCACCAATTGTTAATCCACTATTTCCAAGACAGTCTCACCGATGCTGCACTGAAGTGGTACATGGGACTAGACAGTGCGAATATACAAACATTCAACGACTTAGGCGAAGCCTTTGTCCAGCAATACAAATTTAACTTGGACATGGCTCCAGATCGGGATCAACTCCGCTCCATGTCTCAGAGGGAAAAAGAGACATTCAAAGAGTACGCCCAACGTTGGAGGGAAATCGCTGCCCAAGTCAACCCACCGTTAGAAGAGAAGGAGATGACCAAGGTTTTCTTAAACACTCTTGGTCCATTTTACTATGAACGAATGATCGCCAGCGCTCCCAGAGATTTCACCGAGATGGTAAGCATGGGAATACGGTTAGAGGAAGGAGTTCGAACAGGACGCCTGATCAAAGAAATAGGATCTTCTAGTGGAACTAAGAGGGTTGGAACCAGTTTTCCAAAGAAAAAGGAACATGACATAGGAATGGTATCCCGAGGGAAACCACGAAAGAATGTCAACCGACAACAACAGGTAGCTGCTATAGCACCCGCTGTCAATACAAGTCCAAATACAGGAATTGCTCCGCAGTTTCAACAAACTCAACAGCCTCGACAGCAGGCTCAACAGTTCAACAATCAAAACCGTGCGCCTCGGGTCTCGAAATTCGACTCGATTCCAATGACGTACACAGAACTATATCCTGCATTAATAGAAAGGAATCTCGTGCAAACAAGGTCACCACCCCCGGTACCCGACAAATTGCCATGGTGGTACAAAGCGGACGTATCTTGCCCTTTTCATCAAGGGGCATCGGGTCATGATCTTGAGCATTGCATCGCCCTAAAAGCTGAAGTACATAGATTAGTAAGGTCTAATCTTCTTTCCTTTAGAAATACAAATCCAAACGTGCAAGCAAATCCACTTTCCAGTCACAGTGGACATACAGTAAATTTGATACTAAGAAATACAGATCGGTATCTCATCACACATGTGAATCTGATCAGAGAAAATTTGGTACAACGCCATGATACATACAGTACAATGGGTGCTTTCACTAAACATGATTATGCAGCTTGCAACATTTGCTTCAAGAATTGTCGAGGATGGCCAACCATAAGGGCAGACATTCAACGATTATTAGACAATGGTGACATACAAATCTTCAGAAACAGAAATGACTATGACGTGAATATGATAGGGCATTTTCCGCATGAGCTTTTAGTCTCAAATATCAACTCAGAAAATCCCGAAGTAAACGCCATTATTCCTCGCTTCAACGTGCCTGAGCATGTGGAGATTGAATATAACGGTTCAAACGTTCCAGGGTCTCCTTTGGTGATTTTCTTACCCGGTCCTGTTCCATACATTTCTAACAAAGCAATTCCCTATCAATACAATGCAACTGTGATAGAAGATAGGAAGGAGAAACCCATACCAACTCTTCCAAATGTTAACATAATCGAGATAGGACGAGTAACACGAAGTGGACGTACACATACTCGCTACCCCAAAGCAACCTGTTGTTCCCGTGTTAGGCAAAATCCAGCATGCACCGCCCGAGAACCCCATGAGGATTCCTGATAATTCAAACACAAATGTTGGTCCGCTGATAGAACCAACGTCAACGCAGATTTTGATGAGATTTTGAAACTAATCAAGAAAAGCGAGTATAGAGTTGTGGATCAACTGATGCAAACTCCCTCCAAGATTTCGATACTATCTCTGCTGTTGAATTCCGAAGCTCACCGAGAAGCTTTGATGAAAGTACTAGATCAAGCTTATGTAGATCACGACTACTGCATCAGCTTTGGAGGAATTGTGGGCAACATAACAACTTGCAACAATTTAAGCTTCAGTGATGAAGAACTCCCAGAGGAGGGGAAAGATCATAATCTGGCTCTGCATATCTCAATGATTTGCCAATCAGATTCTCTGTCCAACGTACTAGTGGATACTGGTTCCTCCTTAAACGTAATGCCAAAAATGACTCTCGCTCGTTTAGCTTACAAAGGAACACCGATGAAGTTCAATGACATAGTGGTAAGAGCCTTTGACAGGTCAAGGAAATCTGTTATTGGGGAAGTCGATCTCCCGATGACAATCGGTCCACATACTTTCCAAATCACCTTCTAGGTCATGGATGTGCCAGCTGCTTACAGTTGTTTGCTAGGAAGACCATGGATCCACGAAGCAGGAGCAGTGACTTCCACTCTCCATCAGAAACTGAAGTTCACAATAAATGGGAAGCTAGTAACCATCATCGGTGAACAAGCTTTACTAATAAGCCATTTATCCAGTTTTTCTTTCATCACAGCCAACGAAGTTGAAGGGACGTAGTTCCTAGGACATCCGTTAGAAGATGAATCTACAAGCAAAAGCAGGTCATCTATCTCCTCTTACAAAGAAGCAGCGCAGATAGTGAAACATGGCAATGCTGAAGGTTGGGGACAAGTAATAAAACCTGTCAACAATGAGAGAAAGGCCGGACTCGGATTTGCTCCAGTATTTCCTAAAGATAAGCAAAAGGATGAAACACTTCGCCCAATCAGAGAAGTATTCCACAGTGGGGGTTTCTTAAACTCTGTTCTTCAAGAGGTTAACGTTATTACCAATGAAGGTGATGAAGATGATCTCTTTGGATCTGAAGAGTGGAGCACTTATCTTAACAGCTCTGAGTATGTGTCTCAGGAAGAATCGTACGCGCCGTACTATCCTCCGACTGATCAATTCAAAGGTACGTCCCTACAAAAGAATGAAAATCCACCTATCCCTTCCAAAGTTTGGGATACCTTGGGAGAACCAAGTGGAAAGTTTGACTACATGGTAAAATACACTGCACCTGAAAGCTCAAAAATCAGAATTGAAGATATCCAGCCAACTGGATGGGGTGATTCTTTGAGTATCCTAGTCAACCAGAAGAGGTGTACCCATCTTCCCGATCTCAACAACCAATTGAGGTTCCGAATGAAGATCTCTGCTTTAATGCACCTGCGGAATTTGTTAAACCAGATCTTGACTATCACTACATCAACGTAATTACTGAAGATCAGGAATACGATTCGGGATACGAATTGGAAAGTGTCGCCGACAATGAGTCTCTTCACTCAGAAGATTGGAGGGTACATCCCCAGGATTCAACGCAAATGCCCATAAAAAGTACATATGATGTATCCCATGCTTCCCGATCCGTCTATCAAGCAGAAGAAGATCTTTTTTTAGCAGCACGAAAGGCAGGGTTAACCGTCCAGAGTCTTCAAAGCCTGTTCGACCAATGAACAAAGTCTATTCAAGAATTAAGCCATGTGGAAAACTACCAGAGTACCTCGACTTCCAAGGAGTTTTCCATTACTGGAAACCTGTTGAAGTTCGAACTAATGTTCATAGCTCTAAGTAGTTTATCTTTGCTTTTGTTTTGAACTTTCGCCTCGCCCAAAGCAAAGAGATGTTTTATAGGGTTTAGCTTTTAAATAATTTCTCTTTGTCTTGCCCAAGACGAATGAGTTTGTATTTTAGGGCCCTGTTTCATATTGTGAATCATAAATAAAACGCGTTGTTTTGATTCCACACTTTGTGTTTATTTTGTTTTTACCCTTTCTTGGAAATGATAATCCTAAAAAACACAATAAAAATCTTTAAAAAAAATAATAATAATCTGCATCCACTTTCACATTAACTTTTTCCAAAAAAATAAATAAATAAAAAAAAGAGTTAATTAATCAGACATAAATCAAATATGCAGATGGACAAATCCATTGAACGCAATAACTCTATGCTCTCTCCCAACTTTGAAATCCCCAGTGAAGTCGTCGAGGAAGAAGTTGAAGAAGAGATCCCGGATGAGATTTCTCGACTACTTAAGCACGAGGAAAGAATCATTCAGCCTCACAAAGAGCCTTTGGAAGCAATCAACTTAGGCTCTGAGGAAGACAAAAAAGAAGTGAACATCGGAGCTCTACTCGACAGCAACGTCAAGAGCAAACTGATAAGTCTTCTCAAAGAATACGTCGATGTATTTGCTTGGTCCTACCAGGACATGCCGGGTTTAGATACCAGCATCGTGGAGACTTGCCATTAAGACCGGAGTGTCCACCAGTTAAATAGAAACTGAGAAGAGTTCACCCTGAAATGGCCGACAAAATCAAAAAGGAAGTCCAAAAGCAGCTCGACGCTGGTTTCCTTGTCACTTCTGAATATCCTCAATGGCTAGCCAACATAGTGCCTGTCTCCAAGAAAGATGGAAAGGTCAGAATGTGTGTTTACTACCGGGATTTGAACAAAGCAAGTCCAAAAGACGATTTCCCACTACCGCATATTGACATGCCAGTGGATAGCACTGCAAAATTCAACGTCTTTTCCTTCATGGACGGCTTCTCTGGTTACAATCAGATTAGAATGGCTCCCGAAGACATGGAGAAGACATCCTTCATCACGCCATGGGGCACATTTTGCTACAAAGTAATGCCGTTTGGATTAAAGAATGCAGGCGCAACTTACCAAAGGGCAATGAGTACTCTCTTTCACGACATGATGCACAAAGAGATCAAGTCTACGTGGACGACATGATAGCAAAGTCGACACCAAGAAGAGCATATAGAATATCTCTTGAAGTTGTTTCAATTAAGGAAATTTCAGCTCACCAACCCTAACAAATGTACCTTTGGGTAAGATCCGAAAACTCCTGGTTTCATTGTCAGCCAAAGAGGTATTGAAGTTGACCCTGACAAAGTCAAGGCTATTCAAGAAATGCCTACGCCACATACAGAAAAGCAAGTAAAAGGATTTCTCGGACGGTTGAATTACATCTCCAGATTTATCTCTCAAATGATCGCTTGTGGGCCGATATGCAAGCTTCTTCGCAAAAATCAAGAGGTTGTGTGGACAGAAGATTGCCAAAAAGCGTTTGACATTATCAAGGAATACCTGTCAGAACCACCAATACTGATTCCTCCAGTCGAAGGAAGACCACTAATCATGTACCTTACCGTGTTAGAAGATTCCATGGGCTTCATGCTTGGACAACAAGATGAAACCGGTAAGAAAGAGCATGCCATTTACTACTTGAGTAAAAAGTTCACAGATTATGAAACTCGTTACTCCATGCTCGAGAAAACATGTTGTGCTTTGGTGTGGATTTCAAAACGTCTCCGCCAGTACATGATCAATCACACGACTTGGTTAATTTCTAAAATGGATCCAATCAAGTACGTCTTTGAAAAGCCTGCCTTAACGGGAAGAATTTCTCGATGGCGATGTCATATCTGAATATGACATCCAAGATCGTGCTCAAAAGGCGGTTAAAGAAAGCATTCTCGCCGATCACTTGGCTTATCAGCCGATCAACGAATACCAATCTCTCAAATTTGAATTCCCTGACGAGGATGTTATGTACTTAAAGATGAAAGATTGTGACGAACCGCTACCTGAAGAAGGTCCTGATCCAGAATCCAGATGGGGCTTAATTTTGATGGAGCGCTTAACGTCTTCGGCAATGGAATTGGGGCAGTCATCATCATTCCCGAGGGTTCTGACATCCCGTTTTCCGCCAGATTACTATTTGATTGCACCAACAACATCGTAGAATACGAAGCTTGTATCATGGGTATTGAAGAAGCCATCGACTTAAGGATCAAGATCCTTGACATATATGGAGACTCAGCCCTTGTGATCAACCAAATCAAAGACAAGTATGAAACTCATCATCTTGGTCTGATTCCTTACAGAGATTATGCAAGACGTTTGTTGACTTTCTTCAACAAAGTGGAATTGCATCATATCCCTCGAGATCAGAATCGAATGGCAGACGCCTTAGCTATTCTATCTTCCATGTTCAAAGTGAATGATTGGAATGATATGCCTAAGATCCGCATCAGACGCCTTGAAAGACCTGCATATGTATTTGCAACTGAAGCAGTCTTCGATGATAAACCGTGGTTCCACGACATCAAACGTTTCCTTCGAACTCGGGAGTACCCACTCGGGGCATCGTACAAATATAGGAAAACTCTAAGGAGGATTTCTAGAAATTTCTTCCTGAATGAAGATGTGCTATACAAAAGAAACTTCGACATGGTTCTGCTCAGATGTGTCGACAGACATGAGGCAGACACGATAATTCACGAAGTGCATGAAGGGTCCTTTGGAACCCATTCAAATGGGCATGCAATGTCTAGAAAAATCTTGAGAGTAGGATACTATTGGATAACGATGGAATCTGATTGCTGTAAACACGTCAAAAGATGTCACAAGTGCCAGATCTATGCAGATAAGATCCATGTGCCACCGACTCTACTCAACGTTCTCTCTTCTCCATGGCCTTTCTCCATGTGGGGCATTGACATGATCGAGCCAAAAGCGTCCAACGGACATCGTTTCATTCTAGTGGCTATTGATTACTTCACCAAATGGGTTGAAGCAGCATCTGATGCCAACGTTACAAGACAAGTGGTTGTGAGGTTCATCAAGAACAACCTCATTTGCCGATACGGAGTTCCAAGTAAGATCATTATAGACAATGGATCAAACTTAAACAATAAAATGATGATAGAACTGTGTGAGGAGTTCAAGATTGAACATCATAACTCATCTCCTTACCGGCCAAAGATGAATGGCGTCGTTGAAGCTGCCAACAAGAACATCAAGAAGATCGTCTAGAAGATGGTCATCACTTACAAATATTGGCACGAAATGCTGCCATTTGCTCTGCATGGGTATCGTACTTCCGTACGCACTTCAACAGGGGCAACTCCTTTTTCTTTAGTATACGGCATGGAAGCAGTGCTCCCCGTAGAAGTTGAGATTCCGTCAATGAGAGTTCTCATGGAAACTAAGCTATATGAGGCCGAATGGTGTCAAAGCAGATACGACCAGCTAAACTTAATCGAAGAAAAGCGTCTGACCGCTCTGTGTCATGGACAGCTATATCAAAGAAGAATGAAGAAAGCTTTCGACAAAAAGGTCCGACCTCGTGAATTCCGAGAAGGCGACCTCGTGCTTAAAAAGATTCTGTCTTTTCAACCAAATTCTAGGGGCAAATGGACTCCTAATTACGAAGGCCCATACATCGTCAAAAGAAGCTTTTCTGGCGGTGTTATGACTCTCACAACCATGGACGGTGAGGAACTCCCGCATCCTGTGAATGCTGATGCAGTCAAGAAATACTTTGTCTAAAAGAACAAAAGAACAGCTCGGTAAGTCGAAAACCCGAAAAGGGCGGCTTAGGCAAAAAAGAGCGTCTCGGTGGACTGAAAACCTAAAAAGGCGGTCCAGGCAAAAATTAGAGACAATAAACAGAAACTATCCTGGTAGATTGAAAACCTGAAAAGGCAATCTAGGCAAAAATAAGTATACAAAAAATGACAAAGTAACTGCATCAGTCCGTACTTCGTCAATCTGAAGAATCTTCCATCAAGGGATCTTCAATCAAATCTTCTGAAGCAACAAGCACAGTTGGAATTCAAAGTTGCTAGGGACAATAGCGGTTATTTGCTTTCAATGTAGCCTTTTCCCAATACATTATCATTTCCAACTCTTGTAAATAGTTCATGGAATCATGCCTTTGGCTGATTACCGTTCTATCAATAAAATCTTAGCCTTGTGCCTTTGCAATTCTTGCTTTATTCAGTTTTGCAAAATAACGCTTTTTATTGTGAAAATCACTTTTTGAAACTAAAAATTTTTAAATGAATTTTTACTTCAAAATTTTGAAATAAAAGCGAAATTTTCCTTTGAACTATGTACACAGAAGGAACTTCAACAGTTTTTTCCACGAGTGTTTCGATCTCCGAAGGATAAAAGAACTGCTACAGAAGTCTTCTTTCCATCAGCAGAGATCATCAAAGGAAGGTATTCTTATCCAAAAAGAATTCCCAACAAGGTTGCCAATGAAATACCTTTTTCAGAAAGTTTAAAGCATGCAACTCAAATTCATCATCAGTAAACATCTGCGCCATGGCTGCAGATTTTACTGAGTATTTTTTTAACTGTGACGTAGTCCTTTTCCCAAATACCTTTTTTGTTGTCTTTGTCAAGTATCGTCAGCATACATATGACATTCATAACATTCATCATACATAATAGCATCATTAATGCATTTCTACATTCCTCAATGTTTGCTTCCATATCACTGGTTTATATTACATTTACTCATGAGGGTATGTTATATCTCCAATAGGTTATTCCCCAAGCAGAAAAATACATTTTTTCTCTCCTATTCCCCAGCTGAGATCATTCCTCATCGGGAACGAAGTTTTGATTGACCGTTTCTTTCCAGTTCATTCCTGGATAGAACCTTGTCTCTAACCAACAAAACAATAAGCAATAGCCTCGTCGTCCGAGCCGCTTATTTTCTTTTCATCTTGAAGCTTATCGTAAAAAGATTGTTCTTCTCAGCAAGATCAAATCATGAAAGTTCAAGAAATCTCCGCAGTTGTCTTTCTGTCTAAAAGAAAACCTGTGTCTTTTCGATCAAAATGCCCGCATCTTCTCAAAAGAGAGATCCCCGGCAAGATTGTAGCTGTGAAAATAGAAACTCGTTTGAGATCTGTTTCCATCATTGTCTGTTATTCACAAGGCTGAATACTCAAACAATTTTCTCAAGAATTACCTTGTTATAGTTATCACTTCGCTGATAATTGGTAATATCTTTAGAGCTCGTTACCATAAACTATCACAAGGCTGATAATTGGTAATATCATTTTCACTTACCTTAAACATTGTCACAAGGATGATAGAAGGTAATCTCTTTGTTTCCCAAAGCGAAACAGATATTCACATGCATTGTGAATCTATTTTCCCAATGAAACATATTGCTTGTTTCCCAACAAACAGGATTCTCTTTTCTTAGACAGATTGAGTCATCCTCGCAAATTTTTCCCCACCATGTCATTTCTTTGATATTTCATGGGTGAACCTTTTTGCAATCATTTTGCATCACTCGAATCTTTTGGTATCTTAGGTCCAAAATTTGCGTATTCTGATATTTAAGTCTCTTCACACCTATCAAGACAAAGATATTCATCTTCATATCTCAGGTTAAAGAAACTTAAATAGGGGCATCTGTCATACCCCAATTTTTGACCTAATATACCACCTTACATTTGCATCATTGCATCATTAACAGTACGGAACAAAATTAATCGGGTGTGGCTTCTACAGGTCAAAATTAGAGTTTCACAAGATTTTCATCTGATTCAAGAGGCAATCAATTAGGTTTTGAGTTTCATCCACCTCAATTGATCTATCTAGATCAAACCATCAACCTCTGATCTTCAAATATCAAATTTTTCCTCATGATCTATCGAGGATCGACCAATTAGGGTTTTTATCGAGGATGAGCAATCCCTGATTTTCTGATTAATGAATGACTTTTTTGATTGGAGATTGATCTTCATATCCTAAATACAACATGTTGACCTAATTTCTGGATTCAAAACATCACAAAAGTTCACAGAATTCATCAGTCAATTTCTGGATCATCTGATGAAATTTCATCTGCACTGAAAAGTCAAACTTTGACTTTTGGTCTACTTTTTCAAGACAAAACTTTTTCAATCATCAAAATACTTTAAATTATCCATCATGATCATAAAAAATCAAGAAATTTGGAAAAGTCAACAAAAAGTCAAAATTTTCAAAGTGTTAAAATTTCACATTTTTTCCAAACTTCATGGCGTTTTTCACATAGTTCCATTTGGAATTAGAAAAAACTCAAAACATGAAAGTTTTAGCCCTTGAAACAAGCTTTCCAAAATGTCCAAGAACTCTCAAATCCATGGTGTCTAGCTATACTTTTGATTTTGAAACATAGAGGTCCAAAATCCTTGATTTTCAAGTACAACTTTCAAGATTATAGGTCATTTTTTAGTTTCTTCTTCTAGAAGCCATGCCACCTAGCAAAGAGGGATAGAGTTGATAAAAAATCAGATGGAGAGTAATTATGATGGGATAAGATCAAGTTGAATAATTAACCATGGTTAAAAGGAAGCTTCCTTTTGCATTTATTGATAAAATGACTTCCTTGCCCTCTAAGGCAACTTGTAAATACCAAATCCAATCTTCTTCACTTACCATTCAGAACTTTTGACCTATAAATAGAGGTCATGTTGGCCATTTGAAACTACACCAAAGCTATGCCAAAACAAGCTTTCTCACTTATTTCTTAAAATTCAAGTAACATAGTGTAATTTGAGAATTCTTGTGATTTTTCAAAACTTGTGAAGAAACATGAAAGATTTGGTGTCTAACATGTCATAAACATCATATGTAATTGGTTTGTAACTTAAAATCAACACAAGAATCACTAAAACTCAAAGTTGCATTTCAAAATTCCAAACTTGCCAAAACTGTCATAGCATTCGAATTTGATCATTGGCTCAAGCAAGTTGTGATTTTTTCACTCAAACATCATCAACATACTCCATATGGATGATGCAGACCATTAACTTCAACCTGTAATATCTCTAACATCGAATTCAAGTTTCACTTTGAAGCTTATGCAGGTGGACTTGGTTGGAATGATCCAGGCCAATTCAGAGTGAGCAGACCATCCTCACACAATACTTGAAGTCCATTGGTGCTATAGGAGTCATCAAAACAGTTCTGGAAACACTCCATTAACAACTTCGATCTCAGCTTCAAGAGGTAAGAACACGAACTTCAAACTCCTTGATTTCTTGCTTCCAGTTCAAAAAGCTCTTGGCCGTTTGGTTTCTGCACCATCACTAATCAACAACACTCCATTACTCTGATTTTTGTATATAAAACTTTGGGTAGAATTGGGGTGTTACATTAGTGGTATCAGAGCAGGTCGATCTGTCGACCAAGTTATTAGTGTGTTTATACCCTTTTGTATGCGACATGTGTGTGAAATACTGTCGGTACTTGTTTGTTTCAAATTGTTTGTCTTTATAGATGAGTTTGAAACAAGTGGGGGAGAAGTTTTACTTCTTGGTGGCGCTTGTGGTTTAGGATGGAGCCTTAAGCAGTGTTACGCTTCGGTAACTTGAAGTGTAAGTTTGAAGACGCTGTTGTAGTTTGGTAGAGATGGTTTATGTCACCATCATGATTGTCGACTGTCTATTGACAAATTGAGGGACTGATCATCCTTAATCTCTTGTTGATAGTAGTCGGGGATTGTGTCGGTTGGGATAGACTTGTCTTGCCAACTTAATAGTGTATGAAGCAGATGTGTTGGCACAAGGTAGTGCAAGGTTACTTGAGTTGTGAGTGAATTTGGATTTTGATGAGAAACAAGATTTGGCAAGCGAGCTTCTTGTTGTGATTCTTCCGAAGCATGTTGTGAAGATGTGAGGGGATTGCTGCAATAGTGCGAGGTGAAGTTTTGATGGATTTAGTTTCCGGATCTAGTTGTAATTCGAAGTATCCTTAAGGGATGTTTGCTTCTAGATTAGAGTTGAAAAGTCAACTTGAGGATTAGATTGAGCAGAGTTTGTTTATTCGGACGTGTCGCCGTGGAGTGCGCCGGTTATGTTGTTCAAGGAGATCTAAGGTTGCCCGAGTTGGTGTGTCGTTTGCAGTCAAGGAACGAAGTGGATATTGAGGACAAGTGTCTACTTCCGAGGATTTATATTTGGACGAATCAGTCATTTGGAGTTTATGTGTTTAGTGAGGTTGATACGAAGTCTGGTTGTCTACGGGTTAGTGTGAGAGTGGAAGATGCTTAGACTATGCTTTTCAAGATAGTGTATGGTCATGGCGAGTATTTGCTGATGTCATTAGTGTGACTAATGCGTCAGATATGATTTTGGGATGTTCGAACAGTACTCTCATGAGTAGTTGTAAGAGTTATTTCGTGTTCATGGATATTAATTGGTTCACACCCAGTCAAGAAGTGTGGCAAGCATTCGAGCGTTGCGTTATCAGTAGTGAAGTTACACTGGTGCATGTCGAGTATTCTAAAGATAGGATTTTGAATTGTTAGACGAGAGTGCTTTAAGTAAGCAAGTTAGACGGTGATTTTATGAACAGTTCCGCGAAGATTTATTTTGTGTCTTGTAGAAGACTTTAAGGGGTTAATTCAGAGTTTAGAAGTTCTTTTGTTTTGGATGGTTAGCTTTGTGATTTAACGGAAGATCTTTTTACAAGTTGGTATTAATCGTAGGTATTTTGACTCGAGATGGTTGAGTCGCTATTTGGACTTCGCGATGGTAAGCGAATTTGTTTGAGCTAGTGGAAAGTTTAGCGAATGCTTCGAATTGGTCTTGTTTTGTACTGAAGAACCTTGTGGAGCGTATTGTGATATTTCATTTTGGACTTAAGATGTATGTCGACACAGAGTGGGAGAGTGTATTACTAACATCGAGAAATTTGATTTTTTTTCATTCATAAGGAGAATTGTCGGACTTGTGAGTTAGAGGTTGATGCTGTTGTGATCATTGGGAATATTTTGGTGCAGGTGTTAACGACGAGGAGATTGGAATTGTGGAAGACAATTCAAGTTTGAGTACGATTTATAAGAGGCTTCTTTTGTTGTTGAGTTTAGTAAGTTGATATTGAGGATAACCCAAGGATATCTGATTTGAGAGTTATTATTTTGAAAGGATGTTGCATGTTTGTTTTGAGACGCTTGTTGAGATTAAGCTCATAAGGTTATTAGGGATTTGTTCACTACTAACTTATGGATTTCGGCGGATACTAATAGTCGCGATGGATTATTAGATTACGACTAAGATAAGCCTTGACGGTAAAGATTTCGGTGATGGTTTGGTAACCACGGATACTTTAAGATTGTTGAGGTGTTATAAAGAGGATCTTCTATTGGTGAATGAAGTCGGTCGCGACGGTGTTCTTGTTGGGTTCCATAGAAGTTGATGTTATGGTTCTAAGTCCAACCTGTGTTGTAATTACTGTTGTATGAGACGACGTTGTTGGGTGGAGCTCTTGAGAGAGTGTTTTGGTTTGAATTACCACTTTGGAAGATTGAGAGTTTTGAAAGGTGTTTCGAATAAGAAGCCTATGTAATGATTGTTACGACGGTGCGATGATGGTGATTACTTGATACAACTTTGGGAATTGAATTGTTATAAGGGACGACTCCGTTGAAGTCAAGTGTATACGTCGAAGTTTCACAAGTGTATATTTGGACAATATTTGAAAAGGTTAACTATGTCATGTATTTAGAGGACCAGTGGACGTTGATCAATCGAGAGTGAAAGAGTGATTCTTCGGGTTGATGAAGCTGGCGTTGCGAGGTGTCTGGTTGGGTGTACGCTTTGAACGTATCCATTTTGAGTGATTGTAAAGTTGAGATTTAACCAAGTTGTTTTACGGTTGGCATCTTATGTATGTAAGTGAAGCAACATAGGTTAGATATCAAGCATTGAATTGTTTAGCGAATAAGCGAGGTTGTTGGATTTGGACTAGTGAGTTATAGTCGCAAGTCGTCTGTTTAAGCCCTAGGATGAGTGGTGTATCTCAGTTTGACTATGTTTGAGTAACTTGTTTTGTTCAAGGGTTGTACGTTGGTAATCTACAAGGATGATGTGACCTTGTGATTGGCTGGAATGAGAGCGATAACTGCAAGTGTAACTCTTGAGTTCATGCTTATGCGTGAGTGGAGGCATGTGTTTCGTGGTTGTATAGCACGCGTGATTTTATTCTTTTCTGATTGTTTCAGTTTTGGTTTGTATAACCAGTTCGTTGTTTTCGTTTTAGCGATGATGTCGGTGTTGTGTCTTGGGAATTTATGTTCCTACCTTTGGTGACTCGTTTCCGAGGTGTCGGTTCGAGTGTGTGACTAATTCTATGGTTGAGACGTTAGGATAGTATCGATCTTGTTTGTTTGGTTCTCGAGTGAACCGGTGTGTTTAAGGCTTGTTTAGTTGTTGGGTGTTAGTTGGTGGTCGAGTGCATTGTATGGGCTTTGCATCTCGGCATGATTTTTCTTGTCTAGACGTTGTGGTTACGGAGATACCCTTGTGTTTGGTGTATTTTATATGTTGTTTTAATTGACGCGAGGATTGTGTGGACGAATGCGTAGGCATGTCCTGATTTGTTCGTTTTGGTCAAAATTTCGAGGACGAAAAGTTGATAAGTGGGGAGAGTTGTAACGCCCTATTTTTATTAATATTAGATTATATTAATATTTTCGAATTACCAATCGATAGTTATTGTGCGACGTGAACGTTTGTATTAATTAATATATCTATTAATACATTTGGCGACGTTTCGTTAGAATCCGATATTTAATTCCCCGAAATTATTTGAATGAATTGAATAAATAATATTAGTATGTTGAATTATAAGAATTGGTTAGGGGTGTGAGGAGTAATTGATGAGAATTGGGCTTTCACCCTTGTTGCTAGTAAGAATACACATTATAAACCATTTCTCCTCATTTTCCTTCCATTCCAATATACCAAAACCAAACATGAGAACTTGGATGCTAGTAAGGAAAATAAGTTATAAAAGACATATTTCCTCATTTCTTCCCATTTGAAAAACAAAAGCCAAGAATAGAAACTTGGGAGAGAAAAGAGAGGGTTTTGGCATGAGAAGAGCAAAGAGGAAGAAGAAGAAGGAGAGCAAGAGAGCAAGAGAGGAAGCTTGAGGTTGAGCTTTGTAGAATCATCAAGGATCATCCAACTAGAGGTAAGGGGTTTGATTCTCCCTCTCATATTGTTAGGTTTTGATGTTTATATTTTGGATTTGGGGGAAAGTGGATAAGTTGATTTATAGAGTTTTGGGTTGGTTGGTTGTTGAATGAAATAGATTAGAAGAGTTGGAATAGAAGTATGGATTATGGGTTTTGATGATCATTAGAACGAATCGAACCGTTAGGAATCTCGTTTGGGAATGAAAAAGATGAAGTTTTCACGCAGGTCCATCAACACGGGCCGTGTTGATTAACACGACCGTGTTTCCCTCTTGTAGATAAATTTTTGGTTATGCAGGCCAATCAACACGGGCCGTGTTGCTGCACACGGGCGCCCGTGTTGATGCACTGTCTTGGGCATTTTTGTGTTTTCTGATGGCTTTTCAACACGGGCCGTGTTGATGCACACGGGCCCGTCGATGCTCCCGTAGCCTCCAAATTCGATTTTTCGCTTCCTTTGAACCCGATGGTGTTTCGATTTTCCGATTTTACGACGACGGAGCAAGTTGCTCCGAATTCAATGAAAATTGATGTGCTAGCTAAGTTTGACGTGTAGAACGTAGTGATGAGGTTAGCTTTTAGAAGTTGCGAGTTTTTGCGAGATGACCCGAAATAGGCTTAATTACGGTTTAATTGAATCGGATTTCGTTTTAGTGGATTTAAGACACGTATGGACGATCCGATTGCGATGTTGACGATTAGGAGTAATGTCAGTTACTAGGGATGGCTTTTGCAACGATGATAGGTGTTTGACTATCTTTCCGTATGTAGAGTTTAGTGAGAAAATCAATAATGAGGTGGAGTGATTAAACATAATCCTTGCGACGACGTATTAGTTAGTGAATACTTGTTGATTATGCGATGCGAGGTTATATGTCTTTGTACATGATAATGTGATGATTATATTTATGTTATTAATAAATGCTTCCGATTTGTGAATGCATGATTTTGATGATGATGAATTATATGTGACGTTTTGCGTAATGCAATTATAATGCGATGATATATTTATCTTGTTTTGGATAAATTATGGCGATGTGGGCTTTATGCCAATTTTGTTGAGCGATGATGATGTTTTGATGTTGTGTTGTTTTATTGTCGAGTCGCATACATTGCATAAGCGAAGAGGCTTTTATGCCAAGCGATGGGCTTTTATGCCATGCGAAGATCGGCTTTATGCCAAGTGTCCCTAATTACGGACAAAGCGAAGGGTACCACATGCATAACATAGTCGTGTCTCATGGAGTCGGTTATGTTTATGTTGAGTTGTTTGGCGTTGAGTTTTTAATTGATGAATGATGTTGGATTGCGATGAATATAAATGATGATGTTTGTGATGATGGGCTTTTATGCCAAGCGATGGGCTTTTATGCCAAGCGATGATGGGCTTTAGCCAAATTGTGATGGTTGTTTATGTTGCTCATGTCGTTAGCAATGTTTAATGTTGTTGTTTATGATTTTCGTGTTAACTAGCGATGTATTAGCTTGTGACGATTTCGTGGTGACGGAAGGGTATTGTTGTTGTGATGAATTGTGCCGATGAGGCTTAGGCGATTAAGTGTAGATTAAACACTTTAGAATAGCGATAAAAGTAGGTGAGATTTAGATATGTGGTGGAATGAACCTGCTAATCCATATCGCTTATAATTCCAAACTATATATATATTTATCATGCCTTTAATTATATGTTTTGGAGTATCTCACCCTTTACTTGTTTCGCCGTTACCTTTATATTGGTAACGTGCAGGTTATGAAGACGGAGTTTATAGCTGCTGTTAGTCGTGTCGGTGTCGCTCTGATACGTAGCACTCGGGGGGAATATTTATGTCTTGTTGTTGTTCTTTAGTTGTTATTCCTTTATGTATAGGAATCATACTTTATGAAAATGTGATTGGTGAAGTAAGTTTAATAAAGGAGATGTGTTGATTTCCATGAATCAATTTATGTTTTCCTGCGATGCTATGTATCCGAAATTTACAGTTTAAAGTGAACTGTTTTAAAGTGAGTTGTTTTGATGGTGTAGCGCCTCAGTATTTGATTTATGAAATTTTAAATTACTTTGATTTTTGTATATAAAACTTTGGGTAAAATTGGGGTGTTACAGAACGTATCATGGAAGAGTTACACGAAGGTGCATTTGGTACCCACTCCAGTGGACATACGATGGCTAAGAATATTTTGAGAACGGGTTACTATTGGTCCACCATGGAAGCTGATTGTCACCGCTATGCTCGATCTTGTCACAAATGCCAGATTTATGCAGACAGAGTGCACGTACCTCCGGTACCTCTGAATATGCTAACAGCTCCTTGGCCTTTTGCAATGTGGGGCATTGACATGATCGGAGAAATCAAGCCCACCGCTTCCAACGAACATCGTTTCATCCTTGTGGCAATTGACTACTTCACCAAGTGGGTAGAAGTCGCCTCGTTCGCATCTGTTACCAAGAATGTTGTGGCTCGTTTCATCAAGCATAATCTTATCTGTTGGTATGGAACTCCTGAAAGGATTATCACAGATAACGGCTCTAACCTCAACAATAAGATGATCACCAAACTCTGCACGCAGTTCAAGATCAAACATCACAACTCTTCTCCTTATCGGCCTAAGATGAACGGCGTTGTGGAAGCCGCCAACAAGAATATTAAGAAGATTATACAAAAGATGACAGTGACTTACAAGGATTGGCATGAGATGTTACCATTCGCTCTTCATGGTTATCGCACTACAGTATGAACATCAACAGGGGAAACCCCCTTTTCTCTTGTATACGGTATGGAAGGGCCCCACCAATTGAGGTTCGAGACACTCAACCGTAGTTCTCCAGACACGAGTTAGGCGAAGACGATTGGATCCGCACTCGCCTTGACCGATTAATTTGATTGATGAGAAACGACTCGCATCCATCCGCCATGGATGATCTATCGAGCGAATGATCGAGCATTTAACAAGAAAGTCAAGCACCGAGTCTACCAAGTCGGTAATCTAGTAGTCAAGCGCATCATTCTTCCACAAGGTGATCCCAGGGGGAAATGGACTCCCACCTACGAGGGACCGTTTGTAGTCAAGATAGTATTTTCCGTGAGCTATGATACTTAGCACCATGGATGGTGAAGATTTCACACCCTGTGAACGCAGACATAGTCAAAAAATACTACGCATAAAAGAGACCTGCTAGGTCGACCGGCCTAGGCAAAAATAAGGGCATCCTGGAGAACCAAAAGGGTTCGGGAAAAAGTTAAGGATATATATAAAACATGTACACCTGACAAGTCGAAAACCTGAAAAGGCGGCTTGGGCAAAAAGGTATCCCAGATCGAAACCCGAAGGGCGGTCTAGGCAAAAGTTAGGGATTTAAGCGTACGACTAAGTCTCGTCCAGATCACCTACTTCCAGAATACTACTATCAGCATTCAAGATTCAAATGGCAAAGATCAGTCCACTCACTTTCTACTGACAGCAAGGAGATGACATAGTCGAAATATATGAGTACTAGCATAGTTGGAACTTAACGAGATTGTTTCTGCATAGCTTTTTACTTTTCTTGTGTACAAACTACTTGGCCATACGCCACATTCCAAATTAATACAAGTTCTTTCTCTTTACAATTTTTCTATTTGTTATTTGCATAAAGTCCAACGTTTGCTTTGAATGATTATATGCATTTGACAATAAAAATTTATTCACAAACATGCAAAAAGTGAACATACGAAAGTAATTACTACAGGCTCCAGGAGTTGAGATGACGAAGAAAGTCACCAATACGTTCCCTTGCAAGGTATAATCCCCACAAAGATGTCACTCGTCACGGAATTTCCCCAACGGAGTACTCATTTTTCCTCCGCTAGTCCAGACATTTCAAGCTCCATCACGTTAGTCCCCGAGCAGTGACTCCACTCAGCTAAGCCATGTTACATCGCCTCCGGCAATGATTCATTCATCACCGAGGTATCCCCAACAAAATATCTCTCAGCAATCATCACCTCCCCTGCAGCAGCAGTATCCAGACTTGTAACATGGTCAGATAGTGCATCGGAGGAAACCTGCATCTTTTATTCCCCAGCAGATTTCGACGGGCTCCAGATCCTTCTAACCCGGTCTCCCAGCAACTATCAAATGCTTTCCAGCAGGATCTACACCCAAGATCCCTAGTAGAGTGCTTCCTAATTTCTTCCCCAGCAGAGTCTATGCACAAGATCCCTAGCGGCGCGTCTCTCGATCTCTACCATCCTCAACAATATCTAGGCTCAAGACTTGGTCAGACAGTGCATCGGAGGAATCAAGGATATCTTTCTTCTCTTTCAAAAGCAGGGTTTTCATCCGTTTTATCCCCAAACAGAAGTCAGAAGTCCTCAAGCAAAGCATCCACATCTTCTTCAAGATGGATATGTTTTGAAATACCACAACATATATCATTCATACATTACTCATAAAAGTCATAATCTTTGCATATGTCATTCATACACATCGTCATGCATCATAATTTGCATAAGACTAACGATATTCTATCAAAGTTTCTTTTGTTTTTCCCAAACAAGTGAAAATCACTTCCTGAAACAAACAGGTCCAGGATTAACGCCCGAAGCCAGACGGGAAAACTATCTGAACGACCGCCCTAGTTGTCCTCCGACAACTGGTCCAGGATTAATGCCCGAAGCCAGACGGGAAAACTATCTGAACGACCGCCCTAGTTGTCCTCCGATAACTGGTCCAGGATTAATGCCCGAAGCCAGACGGGAAAACTATCTGAACGACCGCCCTAGTTGTCCTCCGACAACCGGTCGAGATTAATGCCCGCCGACGGAAAACTATCTCGAACGACCGCCCTTGTTGTCCTCCGACAACCGGTCCGTGATTAATACCAAGCCGACGGAAAACTATCGAACGATCACAGTTATCCTCCGATAATGTGCATCGGATCAATACGCAGGAAGCTATCCACATTTTGCCAACTACTATCCCCTCAGAGTAATCAGCACGAAGATGTATTCTGACTCTCTCTTATTATCAACAGCGACTACAGAGTCTAGCATACGACTCAGTTGCCTTAGATGGCATCTAAAGCCCATCTCCGACTACTTGTTGACATTTCTCCACTTTCAGAATGCTGCATATTTGGTTAAAAACCAATAAAAACCAATAACTTCATTCAAAGATGAGCATGAAGTCTAGCGTACGACCCTCTATGGATGGCATCTTAAGCCCATCTCCATGCCCCCTTTCATCTATAGAGCCTAGCGTACGGCTCACTCCCCAGCGTCGATCTTTCCAGATGGCATCTTAAGCCCATCTCCGACAGTTCTCCTATCCAGGAAACAATCTCGAGTCTAGCATATGAATAATTCCCCAACGAAGTCTCCACCTTCTCCAAATGGCATCTGTAAGCCCATTTTCGCATCATCAGTCAACAGCGAGTGCAAATTTTCAGGTGTACTCGAGTGTTCAAGCATCTTCTACCTCCAGGTCACGAAAGGCGAGCATGCCAATCTAACCCTTCCAGTACAAGAAAATTGAACAGGGGAAGCTGTCATACCCCAAAATTTTCCCTCCTACTTCTCAAAATATTTCATACATCTATACTCAAGGACTTCTCAAGGGTTGATCAGACAAACCCTCTCCTAGACAATCAACCTAAACTAGGGTTTGGTAATTCTCAGATCCAGATGGACTTCCAACATCTCCAATGGTCATCATGCCTCCTCATATGCTTCAAAGATTCTCCATGACAAGTTTCAAGCCTCACAAGTCAAATTTCCTCAGACAATTGCTCAAATGGTTGAAAATCAGTTGTATTGGACAAAAAGTCAATTGTGGTCAACATACAGTCAAACTTCCTGATTTTTGGTCAACATCCTCATTTTCAAGTCACATTCATCATTTGATCAAGGGTTGATCATGATTCATCAAGAAAACTCAAGAGTTGCTCAAAAGTCAAACTTTCCAAATTAGGGTTTTCCAATGAAAAGTCAACTAAACTTTGACTGAGCATAACTTCTTCATACTTTCTCAGAAATTTTTCCACCACCTCTCATTTTGAAGGAAATTCAATTCTCTACAACTTCATGTCTCACAAGAATGTTCAAAAAATGCTTCATTTGGAAGGTATGGATCAAAATATTATAGGTCCTTTTCAAAGTCAACAAAAAGTCAACTTTTTGTTTTGAAGATTTATTGGGCATGGAAACTCCAATTGAGATAAAACCAAAGAGGTTGGTTAGAGGACACTTAGAGCTTTCCAAAAAGTCCAAGAACACTCAAAAATGTGGAAAATTGAGCAAAATACACCTTACAGAAGTTGGGCATTTTTGAACAATTGCACAAAAGGAGATATTTGTCAAAGTCCAATTTTTTCCAAATGGGCCTATAATTTTATGATCCAAACTTGATCATAATATTATTTGTGACCTATTGATGCCTTGCCATGACCATATTCTATTTTTTTTATTTATCTTTGAAATTAAAACCATTTAATTCAAATTTAAATTATATAAAATATGAAAACAAGATATATTTTCAAATGGATTGGATTTTTATCAAACTTGAGGTCCAAGATAGCCCACAAGACTTGCCAAATTCGTGCTAGCTTGCATATGGAAGAGAAAATCAAATTTTCAAAAATTTGATTTTATTTCAAAGGAAATAATTTTACATTGAATGTCATATCTTTTTTCACTCTTTTTGCCCTCACTCTTCACTCTATAAATACCCAGCTCATTGCACAAAGCCAAGGACGAAACCCTAGCCCTACAACGACCCTTATTTTTCTCAAAAAATTCTTCAAAGTTGCAAAAATCGAATTTCAAATATCAGCCAGTTTCAAGGTGTGTTAGCCATCCAAACGTGTTCCTGAGGTTCCCAGGGTTCAAAACCAACCCTTACTCGAAGCTAAATCATCCTGAATCGTGCCATATACCTTGCTCCGATTTGGTATTTTTCTCAATTTTGGTTTTTACGATTCATGCGTTTTTAACTATTTTTGTTTGCATATTTGAACTCAGGACATCCATTAGAATGCATTTGAATCATTACATGTAAGCTTGCACGTCCAGAATTCGTATTGCCATTATTAGGGTTCAAAAACTGGAAAGCTTCGAACCGGCTTATACAGGCGTTTTTAGGGCAAACAAACGTCACCATTGAACTCGCAGCCCTCGATTTAGGGGGGTAGGGTACCTCTTGTCCTTTTATTTCTCGTATTTTTGCAGGTTTGATGTTTGAGGCTGCCGGAGAAGACGACCGGAGCTAGGGCTCCGGCGTCGTGGACTTGGTTGACCGGTAGCTTGCTGGCGTGGCGCGATGGATCTCTCTGATTCGTCCATTCGTAAATAACTGGGGCCCGCGCGCTGACTTTGCTTTGAATTTCAAATCCATGACACGTGAACACTTATATTCACACTTTTGCAATTTCCAAACACAAAGTGCACTCTGGCTCAGTGGTAAAGGCGTGTGTATGGGAAGATTCTCTCCAAGGTCTCCAGTTCGATCCCTGGAAAGACCATATGTTTTTTTACTCTCTTGAAACTAACATATATTTTCTATTTTCTTTAATATTTTTCATGCATTTTAATTTATCTTTAATATTTTTTATCATGCATCTAAAAAACACCAAAAATATTTATTTTTTGCATAATCATCAGAAAAATGTTTATTTAATTTTTAAAATTAAAATTATTATTTTTGCATGCATATTTAATTTAATTACTAATTAATCATTTAAATGACTTTTAATTGTTTTTAAATTATCAAATCAATTCCAAAAATTCCCAAAAATTTATTTTATCATATTAATGTCATTACCAACATAAAACCTTTTTTCTCATTCAAAAATACTCATTTTTACTAGCATTTTCTTCTTGTGCAATTTTCTCGTATTTTTCGATTTTGTATCTATTCACAAGTTGTAACGTTTCGGACGATTTTTCTTGCTTTTCCTTTTTCAATTATGTAACTGCCTATGGGATGTAATAGTTTAATTAGGACTTTTATTTTCTGCACTCTTATTATGTATCTGCCCCAAAGCCATGTAATAGCGTAGGACTTTATCTTTCCGCACTTTACTTTCCGCAATTTACTTTCTGCACCCTATAAACTGCTAGTAATTAGGCGTGTATGGCAAGATAAAGTTGAACATAGATCATTCATAATTTCAAGATAAAATACCTGAAATCAACATACTCTTTCACACATGCACCCCTTAGGGTAATTCTCTCTCGTTGCCTTTACGAATTCAAACGGTCATGTCCCTCGAACGTAGAGGTATTCTAGCACCATTGCCTTCAAAACAAATCATCATAGTCCCTTCGATACAAAGATCATAGACCCACGATGTCGCCTATGAATACATGATCTTGACCCTCGATTGTCGCCTACGAAAAATGATGATAGTCCCTTCGAATGTGCTAGGATACTCCTACAAGTTGCCTTCTATGACCATTGTCCCTTCGAATGTCCCGCTTACATCCAACGAATGGGGTTACCTACCAACTAATGGTATGGATAGAGCTACTCTAAAGGAAAGAAAAATAAAACGAAAACGACCAATTCTGAGTAGGTAACAAGACTTTTAGTTGCTTGCTCTATCAAATATTTTTCACACCTCACACTTTTGTCAAAGTTCAAAATCTTTTCAAAACAAAACATTTCCGAACACTTTGTATACATTCCTACATGAATCATTACAAAGTCAAAGCGAAATGCCTTTTTCAAAACATTTTTGTCAAACACACAGAAAGCACCTTTTTTTTTAAAAAATGATCTAAGAGCAACTAAGAGCCCGTAGATAACTACGGATGAAAAGGGGTGCTAATACCTTCCCTTTTCATATCCTTCTCCCTTACTCAGAATCTAACGAAGGTCTTTTCCTGTTCTTTTCACCTTCCCTTAATTGGATAAAAGAAAAGTCGGTGGCGACTCTTGCTATCTGCATATTTGTGATACAAAAATCTCAAAGTCAGTTCATCGTATTACATGTAGCAGTCTGACAAGTTCTCCTAGCACTTCACAATCTTCCTCACCTTCTTCTTCGGCTTGGTAGATCGGATTATCGAAGTCATATTTAGCAATAGCATAGCTGTTATCAACGAGATTCGGAGTGAATATATAGTGTATCACGTGGGTGTGGGTAAGAACACATAGCTTTTTGAAGGGGTGATAAAGTAAAAGAAAGAAAACAACGCTTAAATGCAAAAATCCAACGATTTTATTGAATGAAAATATGCAAATGACAGATAATAACCCTCACAAACGAGCCATTATGCCCCGGGCAAGGCACTAGGCTTTAAAGTTTATTGTTCAAGGCAGAGAAAAACGAAAAGCAAAACAGAAAACAAAAACAATTACTCCTGTCTAAAGGAGATTGGTATGACGTCTTCAGTCTTCCAATTGCTGAGTCCATTGTCGGGAGTTGGGAAGATCCACTTGCTGATGTCGAAGTCACTGTCGTCGTCTTCTATAGCATGGACTCCATCTTTGCTGATACGGAAAGGAAGCTAGTCGGCTCGTTCGCGGCGTATCATCTTCTGACCTTTGATGGTAAAGCCTAAACCAGTCTTGTCAGATTTGAAAGGGAGATCAGGGAGCTGACCCCAAATAGCATTACCTCCTTATTTAACTGCAGCTTGAGCATCTTTCAGTGAGACCATCCTAGGCGGGACTTGTGTAACTTCAGGAGTGACAGGAGAGTCAACAGACATGACTCCTGGAACTGTTTCGAAAGCTTTACAGGGAGTTTCGAAGAATTCACCTTGCATCTCGAGATATCGGAATGAATGTAGATGACTGACCATGTATTCCTCTTCACCGCATACTGTAACAACCTTCCCCTTCACTAGGTACTTCAACTTCTGATGCAAGGTAGAGGTAACAGCGTCTGCCCCATGTATCCAAGGGCGTCCAAGTAGGCAAGAGTAAGTTGGACGAATGTCCATAACAGGCAGAATGAGCTCTCCAAGTACTGTCCGTTTAGAACCATCAAAAGCTCTCACAATTATGTCGCTGGGCTTTAAGACCAATCCTTCAACATCGAGTCGGTCGAAAGCAGTCTTCGATAGGATATTCAGAGCAGAACCGGTATCCACCAAAACATGAGATAATGTAATGCCCTTGCATTCAACAGAGATGTGCAAGGCTTTGCTGTGTTTCCTTCCGGCAGGAGTCAAATCAGCATCAGAGAAGCCTAAGCCGTTGTTGGTGTGATACGGTGAACTGACTTTGTAGGATTTTTGTATCCAAATGTGCGGATAGCAAGAGTCGCCACCGACTTTTATTTTTATCCAATTAAGGGAAGGTAAAAGTAACTGAAAAAGACCTTCGTTAGATTCTGAGTTCGGGAGAATGGTTATGAAAAGGGAAGGTATTAGCACCCCTTTCCATCCGTAGTTATCTACGGGCTCTTAGTTGCTCTAGATCACTTTTTTAAAATTGCTTTCTGTGTGTTTGACAAAGATGTTTTGAAAAAGGCATTTCGCTTTGACTTTGTAATGACTCATGTAGGAGTGTGTACAAAGTGTTCGGAAATGTTTAGTTTTGAAAAGAATTTGAACTTTGAAAAAAGTGTGTGAGGTGCGAAAAGCATTTGATAGAGCAAGCAACTAAGAGACTTATTTACCCACTCAGAATTGGTCGTTTTGTTGTACTTCTACATTCCTTTAGAATAGTGCTAGCCATACCATTAGTTAGTAGGTAGCTCCATTCGTTGGATGTAAACGGGACATTCGAAGGGACATCGGATGGTCATAGAAGGCAACTTGTAGGAAGTATCCTAGCACATTCGAAGGGACTATCATCATTTTCGTGAGACGACAATCGAGGGTCAAGATCATGTATTCGGAGGCGACATCGTGGGTCTTATGATCTTTGTATCGAAGGGACTATGATGATTTGTTTGGAAGGCAACGGTGCTAGAATACCTCTACGTTCGAGGGACATGACCATTTGAAATCGAAAAGGCAACGAGAGAGAATTACCCTAAGGGGTGCATGTGTGAAAGAAGTGTGTTGAATTCAGAATATATTATCTTGAAATTAGTGTGAGCAATGTCCAATTATTATCTTGCCATACACGCCTAATTACTAGCGATTGATAAGGGTGCGGAAAGTAAAATGCGGAATGTAAAGTGCGGAAAGGTAAATCCTACGCTATTACATGGCTTTGGGGCAGATACATAATTTAAACTTGCGGAAAATGAAAACCTAGATTAAACTATTACAACCCATGAGCAATTACATTATTGGGAAAAAATAGAAAAAACGGTAAAGAAACGTCTGAATTGGAACAACCTGTGAAAGAATAAGAGATCGAAAATACGATGAGATTGAAATAAGATGAAATGTTAGAAAAATGCAATTTTTAATATGAGAAAATTAACATAGGCTGGAAATAAGATAAATAAATTAAAATAATTTTTTGGGATTTTTTGGAAAAGGTTTAATAATTAAAATGCAATTAATAAGGATTTAAATGCTAAAATAAAAATAAAATAAATATGCATGCAAAAATTATATTTTTTAATTTATTAAATTAAATAAAGATTTTTTTGAAAATAATGCAAAAAGAAAATATTTTTTTGGTAATTTTTAATGCAGAATAAAATATAGTAAAGAAATTAAAATAATGTGAAAATATTAAATAAATGTGAAAAAGTATGAAAAATAGAGTTTTGGAAAAGTGTAAAAAGGGATTGTCTGAACCAGGAATCGAACTGGAGACATCCCTTTCAAACCTTGAAAACCACATGCTTGACCAACTGAGCTGGCGTGTTGCACTGTTTGGAAACGGATCGATTTAAAAATAACACGCGTCGCTTCCTGCCTTCATCCCGCTCGCGCCATCCAGTCGTCTTCAACCTTTTGAATTTTCAAAATCCAGCGTCGGCCTTTCTTCGACGCTATGTCCCTGGCTAATATCAAAAATGCAGCACACACAATATAAATACATTCTAAAGCCATGGTTCGATTGGAAACTTCATTCCGAATGCAATGGTACTAGTCTCGAAGTCCAATTTTTCCTGTATAGAGAAACCCTAAAACGACATAGGAAACCCTAATCATGGCATAACACGTTTCAGGCCATGGAAATTCGATTAAAGCACCCAGAAAGTTTGCAAATACATCACTGATCATAAAAACAAACACAAAACATGTTAACAATGCATGAATCAAAGAATACGATTTTTTGAAATTTCAAGAACAAACCGATTTCGGATTTCGTGATTCTTGATGGTTTTGAATGATATAAGAGTCTGGATCGACTCTAAACAACCCAAGGAATGCAATGGAATCCTCAAAATCAGCTGTGGATGGCTAGAACTAGGATTGCAAGTTGCTTCAAGAACACGATTTCTTTGAGTTTGGATTAGGGTTTCTGAGCCAATTTTTTCGTTCTTTCTTGATAGGTATGCATCATATATTTATACTGGATGGATTTGGAATGGTTTTTGGAAAGAATTGATCACCATTCAATGGAAATCAAATTTTGATATTCTCATGAAATCAAATTTTCAAATTTGTCCAATTTCAATCCAATCTTGCCAAATTTGATCCAATTTCGAAATTGCTGGCATTTGTGAGTTAATTGGACCTTAAGGAAAGAATAAAATCAATCTTTGCCATTAATTTCAATTTTATAATTTATTTTAAGATTTAATTTGCATTTAAATGAATAAATTACAAATTAAATAGAAAAATAAATCAAAAATTCGTGGCTTTGGGCTTCGACACTCCCAATTGCTTGAGGAACAAGTTAGGAAGAAGAAAAAGTAGGCCCATTTGCAAAAGATTTGATTTTTTGAAGTATCTCTCTTTGTGCATTCTTCCAAAATTGCCCAACTTGTAGATGGTGTAACTTGCTCAATTTTCCATATCTTTGAGTGTTCTTGGACTTTTTGGAAAGCTCTAAGAGTCCTCTAACCAATGTCTTTGGTCTCATCTCAATTGGAGTTACCATGCTCAAAATATCTTCAAAACAAAAAGTTGACTTTTTGTTGACTTTGAAAATGACCTGTAATGTTTTGAGCTATACCTCTCAAATGAAGCATTTTTGGACATTCTTGTGAGACATGAAGTTGTAGAGAATTGAATTTCCTTCAAAACAAGAGTTGGTGGAAAATTTCGAGAAAGTATGAGAAAGTTATGATCATCAAAGTTCGTTGACTTTTCACCTAGAAACCCTAATTTAGAAAGTTTGACTTTTGAGCAAATCTTGAGTTTTCTTGATGAATCATGATCAACCCTTGATCAAATGATGAATGTAACTTCAAAATGAGGATGTTGACCAAAAATCGAAGTTTTGACTGTATGTTGACCACAGTTGACTTTTTGTCCAATACAACTGATTTTCAACCATCTGAGCAATTGTCTGAGGACACTTGACTTGTGAGGCTTGAAATTTGACATGGAGAATCTTTGAAGCATATGAGGAGGCATGAAGGCCATTGGAGATGTTGGAAATCCATCTTGACTTGAGAGATACCAAACCCTAGTTTGGGTTGATTGTCTAGGAGAGAGTTTGTCTGATCAACTCTTGAGGAATCCTTGAGTATGGATGTATGAAATCTCTTGAGTAGATGGAGGGCAAATTTTGGGGTATGACAGTTGGCAGCCAGGCTAGCAATACAAACTTCAAATTGATCAGTGGTAGTGTCTTGCGGTACGTGAGCATTCTTCAGAAACTTCACCAAGGCTTTAGCATGAGCCTCAGAGCACAAGAGCAGAGCAAGCATGGAGATCTTGGACAGAGTCTGTCCCAACTGTTCCACAACATTGTAGTCAATCTTCTTGATGATCTTCAGAATTTCCTCCATTTCTTGTTTGGAGGTATCTTCAGAAACTTTCTTTGGTATTCTGTCTGAGCAGGATGAGTTACTGGTTATTTCCCTTGCGCCTCGAGAACTGGTTGAATAGCTAGAATGCGAGCTGGAGTCACAGTGCCTTTTGGAGGAGAGATCTCTGGAGAAAACACTCTTTCGGTTCTGGTCACCTTACTTGATCCGGTGATGTTGTCAATGTCAGGAATGGTAGCTTCAACTGTAATGTCCTCAATGGTCAGAGGTTCTTGCTTGACGCCATGATAATAAACCTCAGCTCCATAGTTCCAAGGTATAGCTTTGTCAGAGGGGTATGGAACTGGTCCAGGAGAAGTAATGATGAGAGGTGCCACTCTAGACATAGGATCAGCAGAGGAAATCCTTATGGTATTAACATCAGCATAGTCTTCCGGGAAGTCGTCTCCCCATCCGGTCGCCTTAACATCTTCAATAGGAATCTTGTAGCTTTCAGGAACAATATACTTCACCATGTAATCGTACTTTCCACTTGGCTTCCCCAAGGTATCCCAGACTTCTGGTACAGTTTCGCTTATGTCTTCGATCTTCAAATTCTTAGACAAGTCTTCACACAGACTCTCGATAGGTGATGGCTTCAGAAATAACACTTCGCGATTATCCATCATGCACTGAATACGTCTTCTCAACCAAGCACAACCATCAGGTGCATATGGGCACCAACGACAATTCTCTAGGCATCCTGGATTGACACCGACTTGCAGCAGATTCTTCTTAGCAGTTATCAGAGGAATGGTCAAGTCATCTATATTAAAAACATAAGAGTTCTTGTCAATAGCATTGGAACTTTTGCCATGGTTAGGCATTGGTGCATTGATCACATTCGGAGTCTCAACAGGAGGATCAAACTCAATCTCTTTAGCTTCAATCATGTCTTGAATCTTGTTCTTCAGAGTCCAACAATCATCAGTGTTATGTCCTGGGCTGTTGGAGTGGTAAGCACACTTAGCATTAGGATTGTATCTCGGAGAGGAAGTGTTGATGTTTTGAGGAGGATCCCTCAAGGTAATCAACTCGGCTTTCAACATGTGTTGCAAGGCTTGCGACAATGGCATGTTGATCTTTGTAAACTGTCTTCGTGGCGCGTTCTAGTTACGCGTGTTGTCTCGCTGAGGTTGTGCTGATGTAGGATTGGAGATCACAACTGCCCCCATAGATTGAGCACGGTCGGTCTTGGCTCGGCTTTTCTGACCATACACAACATTGGCTTCTTTCTTACCACCAAAAGATCTCTTTGCAGCATTTGATGATGACTCTACATGAATCTTTCCGCTCTTGATACCAGCTTCAATATGTTCTCCCGTTAATATCAACTCGGTGAATCCGGCTGAAGAGTTTCCAATCAGATGATTGAAGAATGGACCTGTCAGTGTTCCCATAAACATATCAACCAACTCCCTATTGGACAAGGGTGACTGAACTCTGCCTGCTAGATCTCTCCATTTCTGAGCATATTCTTTGAACTTCTCATCACGACCCATAGACATGCTTTGTAGTTGCATGTGAGTGGGTGCCAATTCAGCATTGTACTTATATTGCTTGTAGAAAGCATCTACTAAGTCACTCCAGGTACGGATGTGGTCACTCTCTAGCTGATAATACCATTCTAATTGAGTTCCGGCCAAACACTCTTGGAAATAATGAATCCATAACTTTCTGTCATCAGTGTGGGGGTTGATCTTCTGAACATAGGACTTCAAATGCAGCTTTGGACAAGAAATGCCATCATACTTGGCAAAAGTAGGAACCTTGAACTTGTGAGGAATCACCACACCAGGAACAAGACTCAGATCATCAAAATTCAGCCCTGTCATTTGTCATACCCCAATTTTTGACCTAATATACCACCTTACATTTGCATCATTGCATCATTAACAGTTCAGAATAGAATTAATCGGGTCTGGCTTCAACAGGTCAAAATTAGAGTTTCACAAGATTTTCATCTGATTCAAGAGGCAATCAATTAGGGTTTGAGTTTCATCCACCTCAATTGATCTATCTAGATCAAACCATCAACCTCTGATCTTCAAATATCAAAAATTTCCTCATGATCTATTGAGGATTGACCAATTAGGGTTTTTATCGAGGATGAGCAATCACTGATTTTCTGATCAATGAATGACTTTTTTGATTGGAGATTGATCTTCATATCCTAAATACAACATGTTGACCTAATTTCTGGATTCAAAACATCACAAAAGTTCACAGAATTCATCAGTCAATTTCTGGATCATCTGATGAAATTTCATTTGCACTGAAAAGTCAAACTTTGACTTTTGGTCAACTTTTTCAAGACAAAACTTTTTCAATCATCAAAATACTTCAAATGATCCATCATGATCATAAAAAATCAAGAAATTTTGAAAAGTCAACAAAAAGTCAAAATTTTCAACACTTAGAAAATTTTCAAAGTGTTAAAATTTCACATTTTTTCCAAACTTCATGGCATTTTTTCATATAGTTCGATTTGGAATTAGAAAAAACTAAAAACATGAAAGTTGTAGCCCTTGAAAGAAGATTTCCAAAATGTCAAAGAACTCTCAAATCCATGGTGTCTAGCTATACGTTTGATCTTGAAACATAGAGCTCCAAAATCCTTGATTTTCAAGTACAACTTTCAAGATTGTAGGTCATTTTTGAGTTTCTTCTTCTAGAAGCCATGCCACCTAGAAAAGAGGGATAAAGCTGATAAAAAATCAGATGGAGAGTAATTATGATGGGATAAGATCAAGTTGAATAATTAACCATGGTTAAAAGGAAGCTTCCTTTTGCATTTATTGCAAAAATGACTTCCTTGCCCTCTAAGGCAACTTGTAAATACCAAAGCCAATCTTCTTCACTTACCATTCAAAACTTTTGACCTATAAATAGAGGTCATGTTGGCCATTTGAAACTACACCAAAGCTATGCCAAAATAAGCTTTCTCACTTCTTTCTTAAAATTCAAGTAACATAGTGTAATTTGAGAATTCTAGTGATTTTTCAAAACTTGTGAAGAAACATGAAAGATTTGGTGTCTAACATGTCATAAACATCATATGTAATTGGTTTGTAACTTAAAATCAACACAAGAATCACTAAAACTCAAAGTTGCATTTCAAAATTCCAAACTTGCCAAAACTGTCATAGCATTCGAATTTGATCATTGGCTCAAGCAAGTTGTGATTTTTTCACTCAAACATCATCAACATACTCCATATGGATGATGCAGACCATTAACTTCAACCTGTAATATCTCTAACATCGAATTCAAGTTTCACTTTGAAGCTTATGCAGGTAGACTTGGTAGGAATGATCCAGGCCAATTCAGAGTGAGCAGACCATCCTCACACAATCCTTGAAGTCCGTTGGTGCTATAGGAGTCATCAAAATAGTTCTGGAAACACTCCATTAACAACATCGATCTCAGCTTCAAGAGGTAAGAACACGGACTTCAAACTCCTTGATTTCTTGCTTCCAGTTCAAAAAGCTCTTGGCCATTTTGTTTCTGCACCATCACTGATCAATAACCCTCAATCAATTGATCAATTCCTTCAACATACACGATTTCAATTAGGATTTTCAGAACTAGGTTTCTTCGTGTTCTTGCGAAATTCAATCATGTTAAACTGAAAATAAATGAAATTAAATGATATCATCATGTTCCTGGGCTTAAAATGATCAAGTTTGATGTTTACATCATTTCATTTCATCAAGAAATAAGGATTCTAGGATTGGATGAACATTGGAGAGGATGAAGAACACTGCGCGCGTTTTTTTCAAATTTAAAAATCCAGTTTATAATATAATTACATGGTTTGATTTCAATACACGGATGTATTGCCGCCCCAGCGGTTGCCAGCTCACTCTTAAGTCACTCTTGCCATGCCTTGCCCAATGGTCCCGGGTTCGAGTAGCCTTGGGACCATTTTTTGCCAAACTTTGTAATTTTTCTTCATATTTTTTGCAAACTTTGACTTTTTCAAAACCCAATCAAAAATCCTCATTTTGAGGTGATTTTTTGTATACTTGTCAATTAACATATCTATTTTATGATAGTGTCAAAAAATTTCAGAAAAACTTTCATCTGATTATATTTTTATCGAGTCGAAAACGATACGTTTGAGTACTTTACAAAGCACTTTCAAAGGTGATTTTTTTCAAACTTTCGAAGCCCGATTCTTTTCCAAGCTTCTTGTAAGTAAACTTAATCTTTCAAAATACTTTCAAGAATCATTTTTCAAAACTTTTCATCAAAACTTACATCTTTTTTCCATGATCGATTCGATTTAACGATAAAACCGAATTCGTTTCTCCTCGAATTTCTTAATCGATCATGGGCCTCCCTTACGGTGTAAGTCCCAAAATTCTTTTTATGTACATACATATTTCCTTGTACATATCAAATTCTTTCATATACATACCAATTTTTACCTGTACATAATACAGATACTTTTGTAAATACTCAAGTACAGACAAACTTTGTCCGTTTGTTTTCGTTTCGCTTGTATATACACTGAATACCATTGGTATTAAAAGGAGCATTATTCCCGGTGAAACTGCTTTTAAACCAATGGGCCTCCCTTATGGTGTAAGTCTCAACCCTCCTATGTACATCCACAACTTCTCGTACATAAATCCATGTTCGTGTACATACTTACTTCCTTGTACACAATTCAAACTTGTAAATAATCAAGTTACGCTCGTTTTAAACGTTCGTTTTACACCCACTTGTTTATATTTCCTTCATAAACTCTTGTAAATAAACATCATACATCTTTTTATACTTCCTTCATAAACTCCTGTGAATACATATCACACACACACTTGTTTATATAACTGTTTGATTATAACATAACAACTAGTCTAACCAATAGGCTCCCCATAGTATTAGCCTCCTCTTGGGCTTTGTACAAGGTAACTCATTTCATCTGAGTTCAGCCTCCTCTTAGGCTTCATATAAGAAAACTCATTCATCTGAGTTTAGCCTCCGCTTAGGCTTCATATAAGACAACACTCCCCGCTGAGTCAGCCTCCTCTTGGGCTTCGTTCAAAAGAACTCCTCATTGAGTTTAGCCTTCTCATGGGCATCATACAAAGAAAGAGACCAGGAAATCTCTTAACAGCCTCCTATTGGGCTTCCAATATAAAGAATCACCCGCGCTAGGATAGAACCTAGAGAGTATAATTTCCCGGTGAAATTGCTCTTAATCCTAAAAGGATGGTTTCCCGGTGAAATCCCTTTTAAAGCCAAAGCCAGCCATACCCTATAGCTTCCTCTTGAGCTTCATACAAGGACCCTGGATGACCCTCGGAATTCCTCCTCTTGGGCTTACAATACAAGGACCCATGGGCTTCTTAAAAGCATCCCCTTAATCCAATTAATTTCTCCTAGAGATTTAGACATCTATCGTCTCTATGGAAGAAGTATCTCATCTATCACATCACATACAATCAAAAACTTTTTTCAAACTCTTTTCAAACAAAAAAACATCTCTAAATTGTAAGTGGTAACGCTTGTACACTCAAGCAAAACACCCAATGCTTACAATTAAAAGATTCAACCATTTTTCAAACATCTTTCTTAAACATGTAAGTGGTAACGCTTGTACACTCAAGCAAAACACCTATAACTTACGATGAAAGATTTTATTCAATCAAACTTTTCAAAATGTATGTGATGAAATAAATTAAGATACATTTTTCATTAAGATGACATTCGTCTTTGTCTCTTACTAACATCCCGTTGCTTCCACTAGCATAAGTGGGAACTACGATTGCTCTGACTTTTTCAACATCCTTTTGAGAATACGTAGGCACAAGGTATCATCCTTGGCGAGCAAATTTCTTTCTCCCTCAGACCAAACAAACCATAGATCCCTTTAGATCCGAGCTACAAATGCTCTGATTCCCATTAAGGGATATGTATGCAGAAGATCCCAAAGATCTTTGCGAGCACAATAATAACAAAATCTAGGATCCCACATAATCTATCCTTCTTAAAATCCAAAGGAGAAACTTTCCCAATCATAGAAATAGCAATTAAAACACACAAACATATCAAACATATTCATATATAAAGCTATAGATAACTATATATATTTAGGGTGCTCCATCTATTCCCTTTATATAACAAACCCCCTTACCCGGAATCTCCCCAAATGCGTTACGTCTAGTTCACGCTAGTCATATTGCATATCATAATCAATTGAGGGTATTAACAGCTTTCCCCTTTTTCATAATCATAATTTCTTGTGTTGAAAATAATAAAGCTTGATGCTCATGAATCTTTATAAACCAATCAAAAGAGTAAATCGTTTGAGCCGAGAATTCAATTGATTCGATTCCTCGTCACTTTTAACGCGAATGAAAAAATGGCGACTACTGGGAGTACGAAATTTTGATTCAAAAAATGTGACTCTCAAGAGCATCAAGCTTTTTTGTTTTCAAAAGAAAAAGGGTTAAGCTTTCATATGTGCATATGTTTGTTTTTCTTTATTGTGTGTTTTCGCGATTTCATCGATGGAAAGAAATCCTAACCGGATTTAAGAAACATTTTAAGATCTAGGTGGGGTATAGTCCTATTAACTTGTGAGAAGTCTCGATTTACGCAGTTAATTTGAGATCCTCTCTCTGGAGGTTGTCTTGGGAGTATTTGTGTTTAGCAAGTATTTGCAAAGACATTTTGCTTTCAAGAGAACTTGGTCGAGTGGTCAGAGAACACATAACCCATCCTGCCATTTAGGATGTAGTGCAGAAATTATTCGAGCGTAAGCCTAGAATAATTGTCATGCGAGACTACGATCAGGCGAGTTTTTCTTGAAAAATATTATTGGACTTCGAGTATTCAACAAATCCGATAATATTTCAAAGAGAAGCGTTGAGCCTGTATTATCAGTAGAACCTGTTTCACAAATTGAATAAGCCCTTAGAACTTATCCACGTTTGATTCTTATCGTTGGCCTCATGCTCGTGACTCCGAACGCTTGACCGTGTGTATAACTACTAACCATGTTTGTAGCATTCATGCATTCATTCAAAAACTTCATTTCTCTTCCCATTTCCAAAGAATTTAGAGATATTTCTTTGTAAATATTTTAGGTTAGAGTGATGGACGTCAGAGGAAGATTCACCAAGAGATACAGTTTTAGAATTCCTGATGTAGGAAAGTTGAAAGAGTTAGCATCCTTGGTAGAAGATCCCTCGGATTTCAGAAAACGCTATGGAACTCTTTTAACTCTTCTAAACACTAACGTTGATGAAGGACTTCTCAAAACTTTCGTTCAGTTTTACGATCCAGTCTATCGTTGTTTCACTTTCCCTGACTATCAGTTGATGCCTACTTTGGAAGAGTACGCACACACATCCTAGGTATCTCAATATCAAACAAAGTGCCTTTCAATGGTTTGGAAGCCATTCCTAAGTCACCAATCATTGCAACAATGACTCACTTAAAGAAATCTGAGATAGACAAAAACCTCACTACCAAAGGAAAACTCTTAGGACTAACTTCAAAGTTCCTAATGGAGAAGGCTCTTAAATTCTCTAAAGCCGGTAGTATGGTAGCCTTTGAAGCTATTTTAGCTTTACTCATCTATGGATTGGTGTTGTTTCCCAACGTCCCATGTTTCGTTGATGTCAACGCCATAAGGATCTTTCTGATTGGAAATCCCGTTCCCACTTTGCTTGGTGACACATATTTCTCCATTCATCATAGGAATCGTCAAGGAGATGGAACTATCGTGTGTTGTGTACCTCTGTTTTTCAAATGGATTGTCTCACACTTGCCTAAATCTCCTATCTTCCGTGAAAACAAAGACGATTGGCATTGGTCTCGAAGACTCATGTCTCTTACAAACGATGATATCCATTGGTATACCTTGGCAGACAATGAGATGGAAATCATTGAGAGCTGCGGAGAATTTGCCAACGTACCTCTCATTGGTACGAAAGGAGAAATCAACTACAACCCATTCTTGGCGAGACGTCACCTCGGGTATGCAAACTCTAGTAAACCTCTTGGTTTTACAGTGGAAAGCTATTTCTATCATGAAGGGGAGGATTCCCAAGGTTTGAAAGCCAGAATGATAAGAGCTTGGCATCACATTCGAAGGAAAGGAAAGGGTAATGTGAGAAATTGTGTAGCCATGGAAATCTACACTTCTTGGGTGAAGAAAAGAGCGAAGGAATTTCGAATGCCTTATGCTTACGAGGAACCTATGTTCTCGACAGCTTCCAAATCAACAATTTTTCCCGTCCAGACTATGGGAGAATACCAAGAATCTTTGGCCAAGATGAGGCTAGAGAAAGAAGCTTTGGAAGACAAGTTCCTTAAGACTGATCTCGAAAATGAGAAGCTTAAGAAGCAGGTCAAAGATCATGAAAAGACGATTTACTTCCAAGATGAATGGCTCATGGAGAAAGATGAGAAGATTCGTCAGAAGGATAACGCGATCAAAAGATACATCAAAGAAAGGAAAAGAAAGCTCGAGGAAATGACAATCAGTGATCCTGCTCCTGACGAGTGGAAGAAAGTCATTAGCAAGCTAAAAGCCGAGAAAGCTGAACTGAAAGCTCACTATGGGAAAGAAATCCTGAAGCTGAAGCTACATCAAGCCTTTGGATCTTCATCCGACGAGGACGATTAATTAATTTAGATTGTAATTTTTATCATTTATTTTATCATTGTACGAGCCATGCTCAAAAACAAAAATTGTTGTAATCTTCTTTCAATAATTAATAAAATAAATGTGTTTTCCATCCAAATATTTGCCAGAAATTTCTCTTTTAGCGTAAATTCTTTGGAAATCTTTCTTTACGTTCATAATCATGCATCATACTTTGCATATCGAGTTTGTTGTTTAGAGTCTGATCTTTTGGAATTCTTTCCAGAAAGGAAAAGATCGCCAAGTTGTCGCGTCTTAGAGTTTCTCGACCACGTCCACAGCCAACTCGAACATACAATACACGTTCAAAAAGAAGGGAAATAATGGAAGGATTTGAGCAAGAAAATGTTGAGCTTAGAGTACGGTGACAACACCGCAAGAAGAGGTGGAGAGACTCACTTCTTTGGTAAGTTCATTGGCAATCGCAAAAAGTCGCAAGCAACATTGAGCAACAAAATCAAACGGCGATTTCAGAGATCACTAATACTCCAGTTTCCACTGTTGTAGCCAGTAGTTCACTCTTCAGTATGCTAGAAGGTTATCCATGGGGCATGCCTTTCAATTTTGGCATCGGATTTCGTCAACCGACTTCTCAGGTACAAACAACCACGCTTGAAATACCTACTTTGCAGAACTCAACACTTACTCCACAGCATGGAGTAACTTTTCCGCAAGTTACTATGACGATTTCTCAACCGATCATGATGAACTCAGCTTCCGTAGTACACACTACTGCAGACGAAGAATTTCACCATAGTCCAGGAGATAACACGAATCCTCATGGCCAGATGGAGAATCTCTAGGAACAGCTCCTCAAGATGCAGCTTGAAATTAAAACGATCCGTGGAAAGGAATTGTTTGGAAAGAACGCCCATGATTTGTGCCTAGTTCCTCGTGTAAGGATACCTGCAAAATTCAAAGTCCCTGACTTTGAAAAATATAAAGGAAATTCCTGTCCACAGAGTCATCTTACGATGTACACCAGGAAAATGTCTACGTACAACGACAATCACCAATTGTTAATCCACTATTTCCAAGACAGTCTCACCGGTGCTGCACTGAAGTGGTACATGGGACTAGACAGTGCGAATATCCAAACATTCAACGACTTAGGCGAAGCCTTTGTCCAGCGATACAAATTTAACTTGGACATGGCTCTAGATCGGGATCAACTCCGCTCCATGTCTCAGAGGGAAAAAGAGACATTCAAAGAGTATGCCCAACGTTGGAGGGAAATCGCTGCCCAAGTCAACCCACCGTTAGAAGAGAAGGAGATGACCAAGGTTTTCTTAAACACTCTTGGTCCATTTTACTATGAACGAATGATCGCCAACGCTCCCAGAGATTTCACCGAGATGGTAAGCATGGGAATGCGGTTAGAGGAAGGAGTTTGAACAGGACGCCTGATCAAAGAAATACGATCTTCTAGTGGAACTAAGAGGGTTGGAACCAGTTTTCCAAAGAAAAAGGAACATGACATAGGAATGGTATCCCGAGGGAAACCACGAAAGAATGTCAGCCGACAACAACAGGTAGCTGCTATAGCACCCGCTGTTAATACAAGTCCGAATACAGGAATTGCTCCGCAGTTCCAACAAACTCAACAGCCTCGACAGCAGGCTCAGCAATTCAACAATCAAAACCGTGCGCCTTGGGTCTCGCAATTCGAATCGATTCCAATGACGTACACAGAACTATATCCTGCATTAATAGAAAGGAATCTCGTGCAAACAAGGTCACCACCTCTGGTACCCAACAAATTGCCATGGTGGTACAAAGCGGACGTATCTTGCCCTTTTCATCAAGGGGCACCGGGTCATGATCTTGAGCATTGCATCGCCCTAAAAGCTGAAGTACAGAGATTAGTAAGGTCTAATCTTCTTTCCTTTAGAAATACAAATCCAAACGTGCAAGCAAATCCACTTCCCAGTCACAGTGGACATACAATAAATTTGATACTAAGAAATACAGATCGGTATCTCGTCACAGATGTGAATCTGATCAGAGAAAGTTTGGTACAACTCCATGATACATACAGTACAATGGGTGCTTTCACTAAACATGATTATGCAGCTTGCAACATTTGCTTCAAGAATTGTCGAGGATGTCCAACCATCGTAGCATATTCAACGATTATTAGACAATGGTGACATACGATCTTCGTAAATGTAAATGACTATGACGTGAATATGATAGGGCATTTTCCGCATGAGCTTTTAGTCTCAGATATCAACTCGGAAAATCCCGAAGTAAACGTCATTATCCCCTGTTTCAATGTGCCTGAGCATGTGGAGATTGAATATAACGGTTCAAACGTTCCAGGGTCTCCTTTGGTGATTTGCTTACCCGGTCCTGTTCCATACATTTCTAACAAAGCAATTCCCTATCAATACAATGCAACTGTGATAGAAGATGGGAAGGAGAAACCCATACCAACTCTTCCAGCTAATGTTAACATAACTGAGATAGGACGAGTAACACGAAGTGGACGTGTACGTACTCTGTTGCCCCCAAAGCAACCTGTTGTTCCTGCTGTTAGGCAAAATCCAGTTAATGCACCGCCGAGAACCCCATGAGGATTCCCGTTGATAATTCAAACACAAATGTTGGTCCGCCTGATAGAACCAACGTCAACGCAGATTTTGATGAGATTTTGAAACTAATCAAGAAAAGCGAGTATAGAGTTGTGGATCAGCTGATGCAAACTCCCTCCAAGATTTCGATACTATCTCTGCTGTTGAATTCCGAAGCTCACCGAGAAGCTTTGATGAAAGTACTAGATTAAGCTTATGTAGATCACGACGTGACTACAGACCAGTTTGGAGGAATTGTGGGCAACATAACAGATTGCAACAATTTAAGCTTCAGTGATGAAGAACTCCCAGAGGAGGGGAAAGATCATAATCTGGCTCTGCATATCTCAATGATTTGCCAATCAGATTCTCTGTCCAACGTACTAGTGGTTACTGGTTCATCCTTAAACGTAATGCCAAAAACGACTCTCGCTCGTTTAGCTTACAAAGGAACACCGATGAAGTTCAATGACATAGTGGTAAGAGCCTTTGACGGGTCAAGGAAATCTGTTATTGGGGAAGTCGATCTCCCGATGACAATCGGTCCACATACTTTCCAAATCACCTTCCAGGTCATGGATGTGCCAGCTGCTTACAGTTGTTTGCTAGGAAGACCATGGATCCACGAAGCAGGAGCAGTGACTTCCAATCTCTATCAGAAACTGAAGTTCACAATAAATGGGAAGTTAGTAACCATCATCGGTGAACAAGCTTTACTAATAAGCCATTTATCGAGTTTTTTTTTCATCACAGCCAACGACGTTGAAGGGACGCAGTTCCCAGGACATCCGTTAGAAGATGAATCTATAAGCAAAAGCAGGTCATCTATCTACTCTTACAAAGAAGCAGCGCAGATAGTGAAAGATGGCAATGTTGAAGGTTGGGGACAAGTAATAAAACCTGTCAACAATGAGACAAAGGCCGGACTCGGATTTGCTCCAGTATTTCCTAAAGACAAGCAAAAGGATGAAACACTTCGCCCAATCAGAGAAGTATTCCACAGTGGGGGTTTCTTAAACCCTGTTCTTCAAGAGGTTAACGTTCTTACCAATGAAGGTGATGAAGATGATCTCTCTGGATCTGAAGAGTGGAGCACTTATCTTAACAGCTCTGAGTATGTGTCTCAGGAAGAATCGTACGCGCCGTACTATCCTCCGACTGATCAATTCAAAAGTATGTCCCTACAAAAGAATGAAAATCCACCTATCCCTTCCGAAGTTCGGGATACCTTGGGAGAACCAAGTGGCAAGTTTGACTACATGGTAAAATACACTGCACCTGAAAGCTCAAAAATCAGAATTGAAGATATCCAGCCAACTAAATGGGGTGATTCTTTTGAGTATCCTAGTCAACCAGAAGAGGTGTACCCATCTTCCCGATCTCAACAACCAATTGAGGTTCCGAATGAAGATCTCTGCTTTAATGCACCTGCGGAATTTGTTAAACCAGATCTTGACTATCACTACATCAACGTAATTACTGAAGATCAGGAATACGATTCGAGATACAAATTGGAAAGTGTCGCCGACAATAAGTCTCTTCACTCAGAAGATTGGAGGGTACATCCCCAGGATTCAACGCAAATGCCCATAAAAAGTACATATATTGTATCCCATGCTTCCCGATCCGTCTATCAAGCAGAAGAAGATCGTTTCAGCAGCACGAAAGGCAGGGTCAACCATCCAGAGTCTTCAAAGCCTGTTCGAGCAACGACCAAAGTCTATTCAAGAATTAAGCCAAGTGGAAAACTACCAGAGTACCTCGACTTCCAAGGAGTTCGCCACTACTGGAAACGTGTTGAAGTTCGAGCTAATGTTCATAGCTCTAAGTAGTTTATCTTTGCTTTTGTTTTGAACTCTCGCCTCGCCCAAAGCGAAGAGATGTTTTATAGGGTTTAGATTTTAACTAATTTCTCTTTTTCTTGACCAAGACGAATGAGTTTGTATTTTAGGGCCCTGTTTCATATTGTGAATCATAAATAAAACGCGTTGTTTTGATTCCACACTTTGTGTTTATTTTGTTTTTACCCTTTCTTGGAAATGATATTCCTAAAAAAACACAATAAAAATATTCAAAAAAAAATATAATCTGCATCCACTTTCAAATTAACTTTTTCCAAAAAAAAATGAAAAAAAGAGTTAATTAATCAGACATAAATACAATATGCAGATGGACAAATCCATTGAACGCAATAACTTTATGCTCTCTCCCAACTTTGAAATCCCCAGTGAAGTCGCCAAGGAAGAAGTTGAAGAAGAGATCCCGGATGAGATTTCTCGACTACTTAAGCACGAGGAAAGAATCATTCAGCCTCACAAAGAGCCTTTGGAAGCAATCAACTTAGGCTCTGAGGAAGACAAAAAAGAAGTGAACATTGGAGCTCTACTCGACAGCAACGTCAAGAGCAAACTGATAAGTCTTCTCAAAGAATACGTCGATGTATTTGCTTGGTCCTACCAAGACATGCGGGTTTAGATACCAAAGATCGTGGAGCATCACTTGCCATTAAGACCGGAGTGTCCACCGCTAAACAAACCGAGAAGAGTTCACCACGAAATGGCCGACAAAATCAAAAGGAAGTCCAAAAGCACCGGGTTTCCTTGTCACTCGAATATCCTCAATGGCTAGCCAACATAGTGCCTGTCTCCAAGAAAGATGGAAAGGTCGAATTTGTGTTTACTACCGGATTTGAACAAAGCAAGTCCAAAGACGATTTCCCACTACCGCATATTGACATGCTAGTGGATAGCACCAAAATTCAACGCCTTTTCCTTCATGGATGGACTTCTCCGGTTACAATCGATTAGAATGGCTCCCAAGACATGGAGAAGACATCCTTCATCACGCCATGGGCACATTTTGCTACAAAGTAATGCCGTTTGATTAAAGAATGCAGCAACTTACCAAAGGGCAATGACTACTCTTTTCACGACATGATGCACAAAGAGATCAAGTCTACGTGACGACATGATAGCAAAGTCTTACAATCAAGAAGAGCATATAGAATATCTCTTGAAGTTGTTTCGAAAAATTTCACGAACCCTAACAAATGTACCTTTGGGGTAAGATCCGAAAACTCCCGGTTTCATTGTCATCAAGGAGGTATTGACCGACAAAGTCAAGGCTATTCAAGAAATGCCTACGCCACATACAGAAAAGCAAGTAAAAGGATTTCTCGGACGGTTGAATTACATCTCCAGATTTATCTCTCAAATGACTGCTACTTGTGGGCCGATATGCAAGCTTCTTCGCAAAAATCAAGAGGTTGTGTGGACAGAAGATTGCCAAAAAGCGTTTGACATTATCAAGGAATACCTGTCAGAACCACCAATACTGATTCCTCCAGTCGAAGGAAGACCACTAATCATGTACCTTACCGTGCTAGAAGATTCCATGGGCTTCATGCTTGGACAACAAGATGAAACCGGTAAGAAAGAGCATGCCATTTACTACTTGAGTAAAAAGTTCACAGATTATGAAACTCGTTACTCCATGCTCGAGAAAACATGTTGTGCTTTAGTGTGGATTTCAAAACGTCTCCGCCAGTACATGATCAATCACACGACTTGGTTAATTTCCAAAATGGATCCAATCAAGTACGTCTTTGAAAAGCCTGCCTTAACGGGAAGAATTGCTCGATGGCAGATGCTGTTATCTGAATATGACATCCAGTACTGTGCTCAAAAGGCGGTTAAAGGAAGCATTCTCGCCGATCACTTGGCTTATCAGCCGATCAACGAATACCAATCTCTCAAATTTGACTTCCCTGACGAGGATGTTATGTACTTAAAGATGAAAGATTGTGACGAACCGCTACCTGAAGAAGGTCCTGATCCAGAATCCAGATGGGGCTTAATTTTTGATGGAGCAGTTAACATCTTCGGCAATGGAATTGGGGCAGTCATCACCACTCCCGAGGGTTCTCACATCCCGTTTTCCGCCAGATTACTATTTGATTGCACCAACAACATCGCAGAATACGAAGCTTGTATCATGGGTACTGAAGAAGCCATCGACTTGAGGATCAAGATCCTTGACATATATAGAGACTTAGCCCTTGTGATCAACCAAATCAAAGACAAGTATGAAACTCATCATCTTGGTCTGATTCCTTACAGAGATTATGGAAGACGTTTGTTGACTTTCTTCAACAAAGTGGAATTGCATCATATCCCTCGAGATCAGAATCGAATGGCAGACGCTTTAGCTACTCTATCTTCCATGTTCAAAGTGAATGATTGGAATGATATGCCTAAGATCCGCATCAGACGCCTTGAAAGACCTGCATATGTATTTGCAACTGAAGCAGACTTCGATGATAAACCGTGGTTCCACGACATCAAACGTTTCCTTCGAACTCGAGAGTACCCACTCGAGGCATCGTACAAAGATAGGAAAACTCTAAGGAGGCTTTCTAGAAATTTCTTCCTGAATAAAGATTTGCTATACAAAAGAAACTTCGACATGCTTCTGCTCAGATGTGTCGACAGACATGAGGCAGACACGATAATTCACGAAGTGCATGAAGGGTCCTTTGGAACCCATTCAAATGGGCATGCAATGTCCAGAAAAATCTTGAGAGCAGGATACTATTGGATAACGATTGAATCTGATAGCTGTAAACACGTCAAAAGATGTCACAAGTGCCAGATCTATGCAGATAAGATCCATGTGCCACCGACTCTACTCAACGTTCTCTCTTCTCCATGGCCTTTCTCCATGTGGGGCATTGACATGATCGAACCAAAAGCGTCCAACGGACATCGTTTCATTCGAGTGGCTATTGATTACTTCACCAAATGGGTTGAAGTAGCATCTTATGCCAACGTTACAAGTAAAGTGGTTGTGAGGTTCATCAAGAACAACCTCATTTGCCGATACGGAGTTCCAAGTAAGATCATTACAGACAATGAATTAAACTTAAACAATAAAATGATGAAAGAACTGTGTGAGGAGTTCAAGATTGAACATCATAACTCATCTCCTTACCGGCCAAAGATGAATGGCGTCGTTGAAGCTGCCAACAAGAACATCAAGAAGATCGTCCAGAAGATGGTCATCACTTACAAAGATTGGCACGAAATGCTGCCATTTGCTATGCATGGGTATCGTACTTCCGTACGCACTTCAACAGGGGCAACTCCTTTTTCTTTAGTATACGACATGGAAGCAGTGCTCCCCGTAGAAGTTGAGATTCCGTCAATGAGAGTTCTCATGGAAACTAAGCTATCTGAGGCCGAATGGTGTCAAAGCAGATACGACCAGCTAAACTTATTCGAAGAAAAGCGTCTGACCGCTCTGTTTCATGGACAGCTATATCAAAGAAGAATGAAGAAAGCTTTCGACAAAAAGGTCCAACCTCGTGAATTCCGAGAAGGCGACCTCGTGCTTAAAAAGATTTTGTCTTTTCAACCAGATTCTAGGGGCAAATGGACTCCTAATTACGAAGGCCCATACATCGTCAAAAGAAGCTTTTTTGGCCGTGTTATGACTCTCACAACCATGGACGGTGAGGAACTCCCGCATCCTGTGAATGCTGATGCAGTCAAGAAATACTTTGTCTAAAAGAACAAAAGAACAGCTCGGTAAGTCGAAAACCCGAAAAGGGCGGCTTAGGCAAAAAAAGAGCGTCTCGGTGGACTGAAAACCTAAAAAGGCGGTCCAGGCAAAAATTAGAGACAATAAACATGAAATTCCTGGCAGCAGATACGTGATGTCACAGAGAATGTTATGACACACTATCTGACACTTAGTTAACAATTCTCACAATAAATGTAAACAGCAGCAAAGAACACAATAAATTGTTTACTCAGTTCAGTGTCTAACTACACCTACATCTGGGGGCTACCAAGCCATGGAGGAAATTCACTATTAGTATAATTAATTCAGGAATAAACCAACCAGTTTATCTCCTTCACTTAAAACCTACCCAATGCAACTTCAACCTAAGTCCTACTTAGATCTGAGTTCCTACTCACTCCCCCTCAATCACAGTAGTGATATAAACCTATTGAATAATTGAATTGTGAAGACACACTTCAATAAACTATCTTGATCTCGCTTCAAAGCTTTCAATCAAGAGACAAACACTCGTGCTTTAAAGCTTTGAGTGATAAACTACCCTTACAAACAAATCCTAGTCCAAGGCACTTATCAATTGATAATTGCTTGGCTCACAAGAGAAACTAGAATTACACAAATACAATCTAAGTCTCCTAACAAGACAAATAACAACCCGCTATGTCTTCAATAAATTTTAGAGGCAAAGACAGTGTAAGGGTTGAATTCATTTTATAGAAGCAGCCCGAAACTTCGCCTTGGGCTTCCATAAAGATAGCTAGGGTTCACTTAATTTAATCCTAAAAACATGGTCTTTTCAACAACCAATTTAGGTTTAATTAAGATTAACCTAGAAGCCACGTGAGCATGCTTTCTAATAATAAAAACAATATTTAGCACCAACAAACTTCCGAAAAGTCTCAGAAAAAGATTCTCGCAATGTATGTCACATCGAATGTCATAACATCCGTTATGACATCGGCTTTCTCGCAATTTCCAACACGCCTTTAGCTTCCAGTTTTGAGTTGTTCTTTAACATCCTTAGCAGGTAGGATTTATCTTCAATCTCTGAATGTCATGACATTTATCAAGACATTGCTATAGCCTAGTTTTACAAAAATTAATGCCAACTAAAAACACTAACAAAACAGAAATTATCCTGGTAGATTGAAAACCTGAAAAGGAAATCTAGGCAAAAATAAGGATACAAAAAATGACAAAGTAACTGCATCAGTCTGTACGTTGTCAATCTGAAGAATCTTCCATCAAGGGATCTTCAATCAAATCTTCTGAAGCAACAAGCACAGTTGGAATTCAAAGTTGCTAGGGACAATAACGGTTATTTGCTTTCAGTGTAGCCTTTTCCCAATACATTATCATTTCCAACTCTTGTAAATAGTTCATGGAATCATGCCTTTGGCTGATTACCGTTCTATCAATAAAATTTGAGCCTTGTGCCTTTGCAATTCTTGCTTTATTCAGTTTTGCAAAATAACGCTCTTTATTGTGAAAATCACTTTTTGAAACTAAAAAGTTTTAAATGAATTTTTACTTCAAAATTTTGAAATAAAAGCGAAATTTTCCTTTGAACTATGTACACAGAAGGAACTTCAACAGTTTCGATCTTCGAAGGATAAAACAACTGCTACAGAAGTCTTCTTTCCCTCAGCAGAGATCATCAAAGGAAGGTATTCTTATCCAAAAAGAACTCCCAACAAGGTTGCCAATGAAATACCTTTTTCAGAAAGTTTAAAGCATGCAACTCAAATTCATCATCAGTAAACATTTGCGCCATGGCTGCAGATTTTACTGAGTATTTGTTTGAACTGTGACGTAGTCCTTTTCCCAAATACCTTTTTTGTTGTCTTTGTCAAGTATCGTTAGCATGCATATGACATTCATAACATTCATCATACATAATAGCATCATTAATGCATTTCTGCATTCCTCAATGTTTGCTTTCATATCACTGGTTTATATTACATTTACTCATTAGGGTATGTTATATCTCCAGTAGGTTATTCCCCAAGCAGAAAAATACATTTTTTCTCTCCTATTCCCCAGCTGAGATCATTCCCCATCGGGAACGAAGTTTTTATTGACCGTTTCTTTCCAGTTCATTCCTGGATAGAACCTTGTCTCTAACCAACAAAACAATAACCAATAGCCTCGTCATCCGAGCCGCTTATTTTCTTTTCATCTTGAAGCTTGTCGTAAAAAGATTATTCTTCTCAGCAAGATCAAATCATGAAAGTTCAAGAAATCTCTGCAGTTGTCTTTCTGTCTAAAAGAAAACCTGTGTCTTTTCGATCAAAATGCCCGCATCTTCTCAAAAGAGAGATCCCCGGCAAGATTGTAGCTGTGAAAATAGAAACTCGTTTGAGATCTGTTTCCATCATTGTCTGTTATTCACAAGGCTGAATACTCAAACAATTTTCTCAAGAATTACCTTGTTATAGTTATCACTTCGCTGATAATTGGTAATATCTTTAGAGCTCGTTACCATAAACTATCACAAGGCTGATAATTGGTAATATCATTTTCACTTACCTTAAACATTGTCACAAGGCTGGCAGAAGGTAATCTCTTTGTTTCCCAAAGCGAAACAGATATTCACATGCATTGTGAATCTATTTTCCCAATGAAACATATTGCTTGTTTTCAAACAAACAGGATTCTCTTTTCTTAGACAGATTGAGTCATCCTCGCAAATTTTTCCCCACCATGTCATTTCTTTGATATTTCCTGGGTGAACCTTTTTGCAATCATTTTGCATCACTCGCATCTTTTGGTATCTTAGGTCCAAAATTTGCGTATTCTGATATTTAAGTCTCTTCACACCTATCGAGAAGAAGATATTCATCTTCATATCTCAGGTTAAAGAAACTTAAATAGGGGCATCTGTCATACCCCAATTTTTGACCTAATATACCACCTTACATTTGCATCATGGCATCATTAACAGTTCAGAACAGAATAAATCGGGTGTGGCTTCTACAGGTCAAAATTAGAGTTTCACAAGATTTTCATCTGATTCAAGAGGCAATCAATTAGGGTTTGAGTTTCATCCACCTCAATTGATCTATCTAGATCAAACCATCAACCTCTGATCTTCAAATATCAAATTTTCCTGATGATATATCGAGGATCGACCAATTAGGGTTTTTATCGAGGATGAGCAATCACTGATTTTCTGATCAATGAATGACTTTTTTGATTGGATATTGATATTCATATCCTAAATACAACATGTTGACCTAATTTCTGGATTCAAAACATCACAGAAGTTCACAGAATTCATTAGTCAATTTCTAGATCATCTGATGAAATTTCATCTGCACTGAAAAGTCAAACTTTGACTTTTGGTCAACTTTTTCAAGACAAAACTTTTTCAATCATCAAAATACTTCAAATGATCCATCATGATCATAAAAAATCAAGAAGTTTGGAAAAGTCAACAAAAAGTCAAAATTTTCAACACTTAGAAAATTTTCAAAGTGTTAAAATTTCACATTTTTTCCAAACTTCATGGCATTATTTCACATAGTTCCATTTGGAATTAGAAAAAACTCAAAACATGAAAGTTGTAGCCCTTGAAACAAGCTTTCCAAAATGCCCAAGAACTCTCAAATCCATGGAGTCTAGATATACTCTTGTTTTTGAATCATAGAGCTCCAAAATCCTTGATTTTCAACTACAACTTTCAAGATTATAGGTCATTTTTTAGTTTCTTCTTCTAGAAGCCATGCCACCTAGAAAAGAGGGATAGAGCTGATAAAAAATCAGATGGAGAGTAATTATGATGGGATAAGATCAAGTTGAATAATTAACCATGGTTAAAAGGAAGCTTCCTTTTGCATTTATTGCAAAAATGACTTCCTTGCCCTCTAAGGCAACTTGTAAATACCAAAGCCAATCTTCTTCACTTACCATTCAGAACTTTTGACCTATAAATAGAGGTCATGTTGGCCATTTGAAACTACACCAAAGCTATGCCAAAACAAGCTTTCTCACTTCTTTCTTAAAATTCAAGTAACATAGTGTAATTTGAGAATTCTTGTGATGTTTCAAAACTTGTGAAGAAACATGAAAAATTTGGTGTCTAACATGTCATAAACATCATATGTAATTGGTTTGTAACTTAAAATCTACACAAGAATCACTAAAACTCAAAGTTGCATTTCAAAATTCCAAACTTGCCAAAACTGCCATAACATTCGAATTTGATCATTGGCTCAAGCAAGTTGTGATTTTTTCACTCAAACATCATCAACATACTCCATATGGATGATGCAGACCATTAACTTCAACCTGTAATATCTCTAACATCGAATTCAAGTTTCACTTTGAAGCTTATGCAGGTGGACTTGGTTGGAATGATCCAGGCCAATTCAGAGTGAGCAGACCATCCTCACACAATCCTTGAAGTCCGTTGGTGCTATAGGAGTCATTAAAACAGTTCTGGAAACACTCCATTAACAACTTCGATCTTAGCTTCAAGAGGTAAGAACACGAACTTCAAACTCCTTGATTTCTTGCTTCCAGTTCAAAAAGCTCTTGGCCGTTTTGTTTCTGCACCATCACTGATCAATAACCCTCAATCAATTGATCAATTCCTTCACCATACACGATTTTAATTAGGATTTTCAGAACTAGGGTTCTTCGTGTTCTTGCAAAATTCAATCATGTTAAACTGAAAATAAATGAAATTAAATGATATCATCATGTTCCTGGGCTTAAAACGATCAAGTTTGATGTTTACATCATTTCATTTCATCAAGAAATAAGGATTCTAGAATTGGATGAACATTGGAGAGGATGAAGAACACTGCGCGCGTTTTTTTCAAATTTAAAAATCCAGTTTATAATATAATTACATGGTTTGATTTCAATACACGGATGTATTGCCGCCCCAGCGGTTTCCAGCTCACTCTTAAGTCACTCTTGCCATGCCTTGCCCAATGGTCCCGGGTTCGAGTAGCCTTGGGACCATTTTTTGCCAAACTTTGTAATTTTTCTTCATATTTTTTGTAAACTTTGACTTTTTCAAAACCCAATCAAAACTCCTCATTTTGAGGTATTTTTTGTATACTTTCAGTTAACATATCTATTTTATGATAGTGTCAAAAAATTTCAGAAAAACTTTCATCTGATTATTTTTTATCGAGCCGAAAATGATACGTTTGAGTACTTTTCAAAGCACTTTCAAAGGTGATTTTTTTCAAAATTTCGAAGCCCGATTCTTTTCCAAGCTTCTTGTAAGTAAACATAATATTTCAAAATACTTTCAAGAATCATTTTTCAAAACTTTTCATCAAAACTTACATCTTTTTTCCATGATCGATCCGATTTAACGATAAAACCGAATTCGTTTCTCCTCGAATTTCTTAATCGATCATGGGCCTCCCTTACGGTGTAAGTCCCAAAATTCTTTTTATGTACATACATATTTCCTTGTACATATCAAATTCTTTCATATACATACCAATTTTTACCTGTACATAATACAGATACTTTTGTAAATACTCAAGTACAGACAAACTTCGTCCGTTTGTTTTCGTTTCGCTTGTATATACACTGAATACCATTGGTATTAAAAGGAGCATTATTCCCGGTGAAACTGCTTTTAAACCAATGGGCCTCCCTTATGGTGTAAGTCCCAACCCTCCTATGTACATCCACAACTTCTCGTACATAAATACACGTTCGTGTACATACTTACTTCCTTGTACACAATTCAAACTTGTAAATAATAAAGTTACGCTCGTTTTAAACGTTCGTTTTACACCTACTTGTTTATATTTCCTTCATAAACTCTTGTAAATAAACATCATACATCTGTTTATATTTCCTTCATAAACTCCTGTGAATACATATCACACACACACACTTGTTTATATAACTGTTTGATTATAACATAACAACTAGTCTAACCAATAGGCTCCCCATAGTATTAGCCTCCTCTTGGGCTTTGTACAAGGTAACTCATTTCATCTTAGTTCAGCCTCCTCTTAGGCATCATATAAGAAAACACATTCATCTGAGTTTAGCCTCCTCTTAGGCTTCATATAAGACAACACTCCCCGCGGAGTCAGCCTCCTCTTGGGCTTCGTTCAAAAGAACTCCTCATTGAGTTTAGCCTTCTCTTGGGCATCATACAAAGAAAGAGACCAGGAAATCTCTTAACAGCCTCCTATTGGGCTTCCAATATAAAGAATCACCCGCGCTAGGATAGAACCTAGAGAGTATAATTTCCCAGTGAAATTGCTCTTAATCCTAAAAGGATGGTTTCCCGGTGAAATCCCTTTTAAAGCCAAAGCCAGCCATACCCTATAGCTTCCTCTTGAGCTTCATACAAGGACCCTCGATGACCCTCGGAATGCCTCCTCTTGGGCTTACAATACAAGGACCCATGGGCTTCTTAAAAGCATCCCCTTAATCCAATCAATTTCTCCTAGAGATTTAGACATCTATCGTCTCTATGGAAGAAGTATCTCATCTATCACATCACATATAATCAAAAACTTTTTTAAAACTCTTTTCAAACAAAAAAACATCTCTAAATTGTAAGTGGTAACGCTTGTACACTCAAGCAAAACACCCAATGCTTACAATTAAAAGATTCAATCATTTTTCAAACATCTTTCTTAAACATGTAAGTGGTAACGCTTGTACACTCAAGCAAAACACCTATAACTTACTTTAAAGATTTTAATCAATCAAACATTTCAAAATGTATGTGATGAAATAGATTAAGATACATTTTTCATTAAGATGACATTCGTCTTTGTCTCTTACTAACATCCCGTTGCTTCCACTAGCATAAGTGGGAACTACGATTGCTCTGACTTTCTCAACATCCTTTTGAGAATACGTAGGCACAAGGTATCATCCTTGGAGAGCAAATTTCTTTCTCCCTCAGACCAAACAAACCATAGATCCCTTTAGATCCGAGCTACAAATGCTCTGATTCCCATTAAGGGATATGTATGCAGAAGATCCCAAAGATCTTTGCGAGCACAATAATAACAAAATCTAGGATCCCACATAATCTATCCTTCTTAAAATCCAAAGGAGAAACTTTCCCAATCATAGAAATAGCAATTAAAACACACAAACATATCAAACATATTCATATATCAAGCTATAGATAACTATATATATTTAGGGTGCTCCATCTATTCCCTTTATATAACAAACCCCCTTACCCGGAATCTCCCCAAATGCGTTACGTCTAGTTCACGCTAGTCGTAATGCATCATAATCAATTAAGGGTATTAACAGCTTTCCCCTTTTTCATAATCATAATTTCTTGTGTTGAAAATAATAAAGCTTGATGCTCGCGGAATCTTTATAAACCAATCAAAAGAGTAAATCGTTTCGAGCCAGAGAATTCGAATTCAGATTCGATTCCCTCGTGCGTCACTTTTTAACGCGAACAACATCTTCAGATTTTCCACAGCATTCAGACGGTCTTGAAGTTGCTTGTATTTGTCATCCTCATAAGAGTACTGAGCATTCTCATAATCTTCTTCCTTCTTCTCAGGCTCACGCTGGTCTTCTTCGTTGCCCTTGACACTTCCCTCAGTTTTGACACTCTCTGAGAGTTCTATCCGGCTGACCACTCTAGGACCACCTTTGTGACGTCTACCCATGTTGAGAACACCAATGACCTTCTTCTTCTTGTTGATGAGTTTCTTCAGATCATCTTGGCCTTGGACCAAGCTGGTGAACATTTCCTAGAACTGAGCATTCTGAGCCTGAAGATCTTTGACAGTCTGTTCAAGAGCCATTTCTGCTAAAATAAATAGCGAGAAAATGAGAAAATCGATCTTCAATGTACCTGTTATGAAATGTTATGCCATGATATGTGATGCTTATGCAAATGCAATGCAATTTTTTCAAGGACCTTAGGAATTTAAATTTGTTAAACAAGCATGAATAAACTTTATTAGTTTCTTTTTATTCTTTTTCTTTTTAAGTACAAAAGATAGTTTTGAAAAAAATAAAAGAACAAAAATCCTAAAGCTCTAAGTCTTCCATGGGCGCTTCCTCTTGGTGTTGAAGTAGGCGTTGACGTTCTACTCCTCGTGAAGTAGCTTGGACAACTCAAGTACTTTCTTCTCGCTTGCATAGCACTGAGCTTCGAATGTATCCCTTTCTTCTTTTAGTTGAATCCAGGATCTCTTCAAGTCTTCAAAATCAGTAGGCATGTCGGGATGGAGAACAGTATAGGATTCGTCACCTATAGCAACAGGTTCCATAGTTACTGGTAAAACAGGCGTGAATGGCATCATGAGGTTTTGAGCTCGAGCTCGCACCCATTTGAGGTAAGTTTCCCAAGGAATGGAGTTTTGGTGCCCCAAAGTCTTGGTATCAGTCTTCTTTACCATGCCCCAAGCGTGTATGAACCTTCGTCGGTAATTCTGGAGATCATGGTTGTAGTCGAATACAATATCTTGGAGAAGCATATCATGAGGACCATCTCTTTGAGCATAACCAAATTGACGTAGAGCTAGAGAAGGATTATAGGTGATACCTCCCCTTATGCCAAGGAGTGGTACATTAGGGAATTCTCCACAACGCTCAATGAATGTGAAGTCCTTTTGAGAGAAAAGACACCAACGGATATCTGAATGAGAGAGTGACATTAGCCTATGAGACCACTTCAATCTTTGCTCGTTCTTCAAAACTGATTGAGGAAGGTGCGAAATAAACCACCTGAAAAGTAACGGTATGCAACACATGAGATTTCCTTGTCTTTTGATGGTACGAGTGTGGAGAGAATGTAGGATATCTCCAAGTAAGGTAGGCACAGGATTGCGAGTAAGGAATATCTTGATGGCGTTTATGTCTATGAACTGATCCGAGTTAGGAAATAGAACCAAACCATAGATTAGCAAGGCCAAGATGTCTTCGAATGCATGGAAACTCAAAGCTTTGAGGAATTCTCGGGCTTTCTTTATTAGGAACTTGGCAAGTAAACCCTTAACTCCGCTTCTTGTTTCCCAATTGGCTTCAATGTCTGAGCGCTTTAGATGTAATGCTGATGCAATGTCTTCGTACCTAGGAACCTATTCTAAACCGGTGAATGGCATTTGATCAAGAATAGGTATCCCAAGTAGCTTAGAGAACTCTTCCAAGGTAGGAACTAACTGATAATCTGGGAATGTAAAGCAATGGTGTTTCGGATCAAAGAACTGGAATAAGACGTGCATCATATCTTCTTCAAAACTGGAGATAACCAAGTCAAGTAGATAACCATGTCTTTTGATGAACTGAGCATGATCGGGAATTTCTGAAACCAATTCTTTGAGCTGAGAAGGTACACCCATGAAGTTGATTCGGATAGTCTTTTTAGAAGCCATAATCCCTACAAAACAGAGCAAAGATAAATCCCTAGGTCCTTGAAATAGTTAGAAATGATATGCAATGATGTCATGATGTCATGTTTAGAAAGCACAAACAATTCACACAATAGCCCTAGGTTTAAGGCTTGCATGAGGTATAGGTGTATACCCTACCAAAGTTTGAGTTGGTTCATCCTGTCCTATAATAGTAACTGGGTTCTAGGAATCTCATATCATTGATCTTTCTCGTAGTAGGCGTTTATTTCAATACGACTACCAAGTGGTCGACCGAAAATATCCCAAACGTCTGATCTTAATGAGCGTTGCATCGAGTATCAGCCAACCTTAGTCTGCACCAAAGCCGACCATCTCACTACCTTCTAATGGCCAAGATGGGTCAATTAAGGTTCTAAAAGTTGAGTTAGTGCTGATGATACCACGCAGAAGCCAAATACTATCCTCAACTTGGAAATGAAGAGTATCAGGACATCCAAAGTGTCACACTAACGTAGCCGTCATGTTGACTGTTTCGGTATACGCCTAACGGTCGCGACGATCTATTGCTACTTACCTAAGGAAACTTGGATCCGGGTGTAGGATCCCCCACAAGTATAATACCCAAGCAACCCTTAAAAGTAAAGCATACAAATCAAACAGAAAGCAGTTAAAGTGATCTAGAAAGGTATTTTCTCTTTAGGGTAGGTCCCCGACAGAGTCGCCAGTTCTGTAATACGGTGAACTGACTTTGAGATTTTTATTTTGCTTTTTATCGCAAATGTTGCGGATAGCAAGAGTCGCCACCGACTTTTCTTTTATCCAATTAAGGGAAGGTGAAAAGAACGGGAAAAGACCTAAGTTAGATTCTGAGTAAGGAGAAGGTTATGAAAAGGGAAGGTATTATCACCCCCTTTCATCCGTAGTTATCTACGGGCTCTTAGTTGCTTTTAGCTAATTTTTAAAAGTGCTTTTTGTGTGTTTGACAAAAATGTTTTGAAAAAAAAGACATTTCACTTTGACTTTGTAATGATTCATGTAGGAATGTATACAAAGTATTCGGAAATGTTTTGTTTTTGAAAAAAGTTTGAACTTTGACAAAAGTGTGAGGTGTGAAAAGTATTTGATTGAGCAAGCAACTAAAAGTCTTATTACCTACTCAGAATGGTCGTTTTCGTGTTATTTTACGTTCCTTTAGAATAGTGTTATCCGTACCATTATTTGGTAGGTAACCCTATTCATTGGATGTAGAAGGGACATTCGAAGGGACATCAGATGGTCATAGAAGGCAACTTGTAGGAGTATCCTAGCACATTCGAAGGGACGATCATCACTTTTCGTAGGCAACAATCGAGGGACGAGATCATGTATTCGTAGGCGACATCGTGGGTCTATGATCTTTGTATTGAAGGGACTATGATGATATATTTGTAGGCAACGGTGCTAGGATACCTCTATGTTCAAGGGACTTGACCATTTATTCGAAAGGCAACGAGAGAGAATTACCCTAAGGGGTGCGTGTGTGAAAAGGGTGTGTTGAATTCAGATATATTATCTTGGAATTAGAAGTGATCTATGTTGTTTTTATCTTTCCATACACGCCTAGTTACTAACAGTTTATAGGGTGCGGAAAATAAATTGCGGAAAGTAAAGTGCGGAAAATAAAGTCCTACGCTATTATATGGCTTTGGGGCAGTTACATAATAGGAGTGCAGAAAGTAAAAGTCCTAATTAAACTATTACATCCCATGAGCAGTTACATAATATTGGAAAGAAAAGCGAGAAAAATAGTCCGAAACATTACAACCTGTGAGCAGATACATAATCAGAAAATATAAGAAGTTCGCATGAGAGAAAAAAGTGTTAGTAAAAATAAGATTTTTGAATGAGGAAAAAGATTTTAGGTTAGTCATGCTGATTAGATGATATAGAAATTTTTGGGAATTTTCTAGATCGATTTTGATAATTAAAAGTCAATTCAATGGTTAATTAGCAATTAATTAAAATATGCATGCAAAAATATTAATTTTAATGTCAAAAATTAAATAAGTATTTTTCTGATTAAAATGCAAAAGGAAAATATTTTTGGTGATTTTTAAATGCATGAGAAAATTGTTTGAAAAGAAATTAAATCAAATAGAAAAAATAAGAAAATATGAAAAAGAAAAGTTAGTTTGGAAAAGTGGTAAAAAAGAAATGCTGGAAGCCAGGATTGAACCCAGGACCTCCTGGATAAACCAACAAGCGCGTTGCCATCTGAGCCAAGTGTGCCAGATGTTTTAAACCTGCAAACAATTGTTTATAAATGATAATGTGTCATATTTTTGAATTTTTCAAACAAAGTCAAGACGTGGGTCCCGGTTGTAACATGAGAGCGAATCAGATTGCAAGAAAACGCCACACACGCGGTCATAGGGTCTTTGCTTGAGACGGCACCGGAGCTAGGGCTCCGGTCATCTTCTCCGGCTAGCCCGATTCTCAAACCTGCTAAATAAGCAAAATAAAGACCAAAGAGGGACCCTACCCCCCTAATTCGAGGGCTGCGAACACGATGGTGGTGGCCGTTTGGCCTGAAAGTTCCTGTATCGACCGGTTCGAAGCTTTTCAGTTTCTGAAACCTAACAATGGAAATTCGAGATTTCTACGTGAAAGCTTACATGTAATGATTCAAACGTGTTCTAATGGATGTCCTGACTTCATTCAAACAATCAAAAACAGTTAATGATGCATGAATTATAGAAATCGAAATCAAGGAAAATACCAAACCGGTGAGAGCTATGTAGCACGATCTGGGATGGTTTAGCTTCGTGTAAGGGTTGGGAATGATTGCTGGGATGCTCAGGAACACGATTGAGTGCTTGAAACCTGCTGGAAAATCAAATTCGAAGTTGTCAACTTTGTGAAAAATTTGAGATTTTTAGGGTTGCTTCAAGAGGCTAGGGTTTCGTCCTTTGGTCTTGTGGATGTGTTGTGTATTTACAATGCAAGAGATTGGAGCAAAAAGAATGAAAAAAGATGTGGCTTTTAATGCAAAAATATTTTCTCTTCAAATTTTATCAAATCTTAACAAAATTTGATTTTCTCTTCCTTGTATGATCTTGCACGAAATTGGCATGTATTGTGGGCTTCCTTGGTCCTCAAGTTTGATAAAAATCCAACCCAACTTGTTTTACACCTTGTTTTCATATTTTATTTAATTTAAATTTGAATTAAATGCTTTTAAATTCAAAAATAAATCAAAAAATAAGAAAAGGGTCATGGCAAGGCATCAAGAGGTCTTGAATAATATTATGATCAAGTTTGGATCATAAAATTATAGGCCATTTGGAAAAACTTGGATTTTGTCAAATATTTTCCTTTGTGCAATTCTTCAAAAATGCCCAACTTGTGCAAGGTGTGTTTTGCTCAATTTTTAACATTTTTAAGTGGTCTTGGACTTTTTAGAAAGCTCTAGATGTCCTCTAAACAACCTCTTTTGTTTCAACTCAATTGGAGTTTCCATGCTCAATAACACCTCTTTAGAAAAAGTTTACTTTTAGTTGACTTTGAAAAGGACCTGTAACGTTTTGATCCATATCTTCAAAATGAAGCATTTTCTGACTTTTCTTGTGAGACATGAAGTTTTAGAGAATTGAATTTCCTTCAAAATGAGAGGTGGTGGAAATTATTTTGATAAAGTATGAGAAAGTTATGCTCAGTCAAAGTTCAGTTGACTTTTCCCTAAAAAACCCTAATTTAGAAAGTTTGACTTTTGATCAAATCTTGAGTTTCCTTGATGAATCATGATCAACCCTTGATCAAATGATGAATGTTACTTCTAAATATGGATGTTGAACAAAAATCATGAAGTTTGACTGTATGTTGACCACAGTTGACTTTTTGTCCAATACAACTTATTTTCAACCATCTGAGCAATTGTCTGAGGAAACTTGACTTGTAAGGCTTGAAACTTGACATGGAGATTCTTTGAAGCATATGATGAGGCATGATGAACATAGGAGATGTTGGAAGTCCATCCTGATCTGAGGATAACCAAACCCTAGTTTGGGTTGATTGCTTAGGAGAGGGTTTGTCTGGTCAACCCTTGTGAAGTCTTTGAGTGGGGATGTATGAAATGTCTTGAGAAGTAGGAGGGAAAATTTTGGGGTATGACAGAATGGAATGGTGATATTGAGTTACTTCAGAAGTTTAACAAATTTCTTGAATTGCCCTGCACTTCTAGACTGAGTGAGTCTTTGAGGATAAGGGATTGGTGGTTTTTAAGGTGGTGGAGGAACATAGGGTTTTTCCTTTTCTACTAGTTCTCCATCACCTACTTTCTCTTTATCTTTCGGTTCATCTTCCTTCTCAGTTATTTTTCTAAAGCTTTGGGACATGGCTGGATTCTTAAGTCTAGGATCAGTTAGTCCATCATATTCAGTTCCACTTTGCAATATAATAGCATGAGCATGTACTTTTGGGTTAGGTTGAGGTTACCCTGGAAAAGTACCAACAGGTGTAGCAGTAGATTCTTATTGTTGGGCCACTTGCGAAATTTGAGTTTCTAGCATCTTCTTATGAGTGGCTAAAGCATCTACTTTATTCACTAACTACTTGATTTGCTCGCTAGTGTGAATATTTTGGTTTAGGAAATCCTTGTTGGTTTGAGCTTGTGAAGCTACAAAATTCTCCATCATTAGTTCCAGGTTAGATTTCCTAGGAATATTAGGAGCAACTGCGGGTTCTTTTTGATATCCAGGTGGTATAGCAGGTGCTTGTCCTAGCGCATACAACGCATTGGTGTTTTTATATGAGAAATTGAGATGATTCTTCCATCCAGGGTTGTATGTATTTGAATAAGTGTTTCCTTGAGCATAATGCACTTGCTCGGTGGGAGTTCCTGCTAAGAGTTGACATTCATCAGTAGCGTGTCCAGGTACTCGCATATCTCACAATTTGGAGTTATGGCAGCCACGGTGGCTAGAGGTATTGCAGTTAGGCTTTCTATTTCTTGGCAAGAGCGTCTACCTTGGCATGGACACTATCGAGGCTGCTGATCTCGTGCATTCCACCTTTTGTCGGTGCTTTCTCTCTAGGAGATTTCTCTACTTGACCTCTTTCACTTCCTCACTAATAGTAGTTTTGGGCCATACTCTCCATGAGTGCATAGGTTGCGGTATAGGATTTATCCATAAGTGCGCCACCTGCGGCGGCGTCTATTGTTAATCTCGTGTTATGCAGGAGACCATTATAGAAGGTATGGATAATTAATCATTCTTCTAGACCATGATGTGGACAGAGCCTCAACATGTCTTTATATCTTTCCCAAACGTCAAAAAGAGACTCATTGTCTTTTTGTTGAAAATCACTTATTTGGGACCTTAGCATAGTTATCTTACTTGGTGGGAAATATCGTGCAAGAAAGACTTTCTTCAACTCGTTCTCAGAGGTAACTGAGTTAGCAGGTAGAGACCGGAGCCAAGCTCGGGCTCTATCTCTTAATGAAAAAGGGAAAATACGGAATCTTATCGCCTCTTGACTGACCCCATTGGCTTTGACTGTATCTGCGTATTGCAGAAACATAGATTGATGTAGGTTAGGTTCGTCCATTGAACCACCAGAAAACTAGTTCTGTTGTATAGCGGACAACAGAGAAGGTTTGAGTTCGAAGTTGTTAGCCTCTATGGCTGGAGCAGCAATGCTATTGTGTGATTCTTCATGCGAAGGAATAGCATAATATTTGAGCAGACGTGGATGATCACCCATGTATGGTCCTTCAACTAGTTCGACAGAAATAGAAGATTAAGAAAGAGATTGATCTGTACGAGGTACTCATACGTGGTGCCTTGTAATGATAGAGCGCTCAGGTTCGGGAGTTGGTAGCACTAAGTTTTCTCCTCTAGAGCAAGTACTTGGCATACAATTGGGAATGGTTCCTTAGTCTCTATAACGTAACTAAAAGAGTTACGATATCGACTTGTTTGTCCCCAGAAACGACGCCAAAAATTGATCGCGACTTTGTATCTCTTAAAGAATCTAGACCGCAAGTATACAGTCCTATCGCGTGTAGCTTTAAAGATTATCGTATCCCAAGGGACTAAATGTCGACCTATCATTATCTAAGGTTACTACGTAAATCAGGCTAATAGTGTAAATAATTGGGGTTTTAGGGAACCTAACTGATTGTAATCTAGTTTAGATTCAAAGGGAGAGTATCGGTATGTAATGGTCGGACTTCAGGGATTTAGAAACTTATTGACTTAAACTTGTATTATCAAAACATGTTTCAGTAGGAAATATCTATTTGAAAACCCTCTTCTCACACTCTCGTGTTTATTGATTCAGATCCTATAAGCAAACCAAAGTGAGTGTTCTCGCTATTTCAATTAGAGTTTAAAAATAGTTTTTGAAAATAAATAAAACCTAATCAACTTAAAAGAACTCTCGTTGTATTTTAAATTGATGCACAACTACTAATGTCCATTTATTATCTCAAACTATCTCTTTATTTATTATAACTTCTAATCTATATTTTACTCTCGTAACAAAACAGTTGCATTAAAAACTAGTAATTGAAACCGGAAAGTTAATCTTTTTAAAATGGAACAAATCGAATGGCGTTGCTAAACCCTGTCAGCTATATGACCTTATATACACATAACTAAACTTATCCTATCATGTTATACGATTCATTTATAGCGCAACAGTAATAAATAATATCAAACAATTCAGATGACACATGCATTTCAAATGATTTAGGCGTCAAATAAATTAAACAATTAAAATAAACCTGAAAATAAATAGAAGAATAATAGGCAAGCTTGGGTGTCTCCCACAAGTCGGTGAGGTACGCCCTTCGTTGCTCCGGAAATCAAATGCGATGAAGGAAATTAAAAGGCATAATTCTAATGTAAGGTTAGAATTGGCAAAGGTTCGCAATAATCCCCGATGTGGAAATTGCTACGAGAAAAGAAAGCAGGTACTAAACTAAATTAACCAAAACGGTAAAATAAACTAAACTAAAAATAATTTTGGCAAAGTAACACTAAAGAAATCCAGAAGAAAAGTCGTCCGGAAACTGAAGTATGGCAGCCTATTTATAGAAGTGAAGGCGCGCTTGGAAGCTGAGTTGTTGAGATTTCTTCGCCTCCATTTTCTCCTCTGTAGCGATCGCTACGGACTCGCTAAGTGATGCATGACGGTTGTTACGCTTTCGCCTTGGTGAGGAATTCTTGCCTTAGCTCTTGTGGCGGCCGTTAGGGTTTGCTAGGTGAGGTGTAACGGTCGTTACACCCTTTGGGCCAGGTGGGAGGTGCGTTTGAAGTGGGCTGGGCCTGCTTCCTTATTCCCTTCTTTCAGCCTTACTTCTTTTAGACCCACATTTCCTTGTCATACACCAACATTTGCTTTCTTTCTATTTTTTGTGAATTTTGAGTACGATTTATCCAAATTTTCTCGACTTTCTTCGCACATGCCTTATAATTAGTAAAAACCTGAAAACATGGAAAATACCTGTATAATACAAATAAAGAGTAATTTAGTTAATTAAAATGCGGATAAAATTCATGTAAATTGATCTAAATAATCGATACATTTTCGGATTATCACTTATGCTAATTAGGTTGGAAGTTAACCTTTTGACAAGTAATACACCTTCAATGTTAGGAAACTTTGTACTGTGTATCTTCCTTGCTCCCTTGATTTTGCCCTTCGTTCAATCTCTAAAGTTGACATAACCAGTTGGATGATTTTGAATATTGATCAGTAGGTTTTGTTCTCTTGTCATATGCCTTGAGCATCCACTGTCAAAATACCAGTCTTCTGTGGTCTTCACTCTTGGTGACGTGTGAGCCAAGAAACATGAGATATTAGCTTTGGGAATCCACTATTTCTTTGGGATGGCCTGATTCACATTTGATTGGTGTGTAGGGTTGGGGTAACCATACAGCTTGAACATAATGGCTTTATGTGACCATGTATTCCACAATAATGACATCTCCAGCGTTGAGGTCTTTTGTTAGGCTTTCTGTAGTTGTTTCTTCTATGATGTTGAAACATTTCATTCGACATCTTTGATTCAGCCTGAATTTGAGCAGGTTCTGAAGAAGACTCCTTTGTACCATTGTATCCCAGACCACTCATGTCTCCTGCTACTCTTCTAGCTTGAAGTATCTTATCCAGTGTCTCAGATCCACTGTTTAGCATCTTTTGTATGTAGAAGGCAGTTCTTCAAAGGTCAATTCTTCATCACTTGAGTCTCCATCAGAAATATATGTACCAGTCATAGCTGTTACATATTTGGCTGATTCCTCTTCCACCTCATTTTCAAAATTTTCATCTAACCAGAGTACATTCAATCCTTTGCTTTTTCTGATGAGAAAAGTTGGACATTCAGATTTGATGTGACCAAAGCCTCCACATTCATAACACCTTAGCTCTATGCCTTGAGTAGGTCTTTCCTCAGCTTCTGCTTTCTTCCTAGAGTTATTTGTTCTGCTAATGTCATATGGGATGTTCCGGACTTTTGGTCTTGAGCTTCCCTCCATCCTCTTCAATACTCTGTTAAATTGCCTTCCAAGAAAGACTATGGTGTTTGATAGTCCTTCCTCAGTGTCCAGATCATATTCCTCCCCTGTTTCTTCAGTGTTGGAATTGAATGTTATGCTTTTAGGCTTCTTTTCAGACCTCTCATTTATACCCAACTCAAATGTTTGGAAAGAACCAACTAGTTCATCCACTTTCATGTTGTTGATTTCTTTAGCTTCTTCAATGGCTATCACTTTCATATCAAATCTCTTAGATAGAGATCTGAGCATCTTCCTTACCAGCTTCTCTTATAGTATCTTCTCACCCAAGGCACTGCATGCATTGGCTACCTCAAGAATGTTCATGTGAAATTCTTGAATGCTTTATTCTTCTTTCATCCTTAGGTTCTCAAATTTAGTAGTGAGCAGTTGTAGCCTTGGTCACTTCACATGTATTAAGAAGTTTGAAGATGTTTCTATCAACTCCATTGAATATAGAATTTAAGGTCTTTTAATTAGCAAGAGCTAGTTCATCACCATCCTTTGACCAGTCTTCTTCATGCTTCAACTCACCAGAAGGTTGATTATCAGCCCCAATTATGATAGGATGTGTTTGTCCTTTCAGAATAGCTTTCCAGTCCTTGTTGTCCAAGGACTTTATGTATGATTCTATACGAGGTTTCCATAGGTTAAAGTTAGAACCATCCGGAATGGGTGGTCTGCTCATAAATATTGCCTACTTTTCCATGTTACTAGAAAGTATCTTCCCTAGATCTCACCCAGAGATAGAGCAAGAAACCAGGATCTGATGCTAATTGAAATTCTAGTACCACATATGAGATGTCAAAGGTGATGTCATGATACTGATATCTGTTTTAAACACAACTAACTGAACAGAATTCTAAAGTGCAGGAAACAATAAAAACATAGTGAATTATTTACCCAATTCGGTTCCAACCAACCTACGTCTGGGGGCTTCCAAGCCAGGAATGAAGTCCACTATTAGAGGTATTAATTCAGAGCTAAACCTCCTTGTTTACACTCCTCACTTAATCCCTACCCAATGACCCTTCTACCTAAGAAACCTATCTCAGATATGAGAAGCTCCACTCACTCCCTAAGTCACATGCAGTGACTATCAACAAAACTAAAACTGAAGGCACTCTTAAAAGACATACAATCACACTTGCTTCAAAGCTTATGGTGATTGACAAATTACAACTCAACAAATGTCCTACTCAAGTATGAATACAAGAGAGGCTCACAATAAAACAATGAACAACCAAAACAATGAACAACCAACCATTAAAATACTAAGTTTCTAAATCTGGAATGGCCAAGGTGCAAAACAAGGTTTGCAACCTTTAAATAGAGTAACAACAACTAGGGTTTCTTTACTCACAAGTCTTCGACGCTTCCTAAGTTTTCTCCACAGAAGCAGCACATAAGATCTCCAAAAATATTGTTGAAGACATTCACAAGCTTCCTTAATCGACACATACAATAACAAACAAACTGACTTCCTGAAAATTTTGAACTTAAACCAATTCTGCCAGTTTCACATATCAGGACATCTGCTGTGACATCTTCTACTTCAGTATTTTTTATGACATTTCTGAGCAGAATGTTTTACCAAAATTGTTGTCAATCAATAGAACTAACAGATTTCAAAAAATTCAGAATGATTTTTCATAAGATATACCCAACAATAACGAGTATAATCATCAATAAAGGAGACACAATATCTAGATCCCTCTTTGGTAGGAACCAGTGACGGACCCCACGCATCAAAATAAATTAGATCAAAAGGTGCATTTGAAATAGAAATAATTTTATTAAATGGCAAAGCAGAAAATTTAGCAAGTTTACAACCACAACAATCAGAAATATCACTAGTTTTTATATTTCCTAAAGCTCCAGTAGACGCCAAATATTTTAATCTAGACGCAGAAACATGTCCAAGATGAGAATGCCATAAATAAAAGCTAGTTGAGGACGAATTCAAACGAAATGATGATAAATCAACAATGGGTGTTGAGGCTACAATATCTGGAACTTTCAGCTCATTCAAAACATATAGTCCCCCCTGTTTACAGCCTGTCTCAATCTTCCTCTCGGATTATGAATCCTGCACATAACAAGATTTGGAAGAAAAAACAACCGAATAACCAGAATCACATAATTGACTAACAGAAGCAAGACTCAAAGTGAGGTTAGGAATATAATAAATGTAAGTGTTTTATGTTGGCATTAATTTTTGGTAAAACTAGGATAGGTCAATGTCTTGATTGATGTCATGACATTCAGAGTTGAAGATAAATTCTACATGAGAAGGATGCTTAAGTACACGAACCGGAAGCAATATCGGCCGGAATTCGCAGAAGATTGACCGATGTCATAACCGATGTTATGACATTCGTGACATTTGCTGCTCGCTAACTGCTTTTCCCGAGAGTTTTAGGAAGTTTGTTGAGCTGTTTTATTATGTTTTATGTTATTAGATTACATGCTCACGTGGCTAATTGGTTAATCTTAGTTAAACCTAAATTGGTTGTTAAAAAGACCAAGTCTTTAGGATTAATTAAGTGAACCCTAGCTATTATTATGGAAGCCCAAAACGGTTACAGGATCGCTTCTATAATAAGAATAGAACCTTTACTTTGCTGCGCCCGGACTGTAATTTGTGTAATTTATTTATTGTGAGCCAAGCAATTATCAATTGATAAGTGCTTTGACTAGCATTTGGTTGTAAGGTAGTTTATCACCAAAGCTTTGAAGCACGAGTGTTGGTCTCTTGATTAAAGCTTTGAAGCAAGATCAAGTTTGTTTATTGAAGAGTGTCTTCACAATTCAATTAATCAATAGGTTGATATCACCGCAGGATTGAGGGGAGTGATTAGGAACTCGTGTCTAAGTAGGACTTAGATTGAAGTTGCATTGGGTAGGTTTTAAGTGAAGGAGATAAACTAGTTGGTTTATTCCCGAATTAATTCTACTAATAGTGAATTTCCTCCTCGGCTTGGTAGCCCCAGATATAGGTGTAGTTACACACCGAACCGGTAAACAATTTATTGTGTTCTTTACTGCTTAAATTTATCGTGAATTGTTAATGAGTGTCGACATCGTGTCATAACATTCTCGTGACATCACGTATCTGCTGCCAGGAATTTCAATTGGAAACCTCGTATGGTTGCCTTTTTGAGGTCACTAGACATTAAAGCTTGGAGAGCTGCTGACAAAGGATGGAAACATCCTACCAAGCTTGAGAAAGATGGGACTACTAGTCTGAAACCTGAGGAAGAATGGAGCAAAGAAGAAGAAGAGCTAGCACTGGGCAACTCTAAAGCATTAAATGCCTTATTCAATGGAATTGACAAAAATATCTTCAGACTAGTACATCAATGTGAACTGGCCAAGGATGTTTGGGACACTCTCAAAACTACTCATGAGGGGATATCCAAGGTGAAGATGTCAAGACTTCAGATGCTCACTACCAAATTTGAGAATTTGAAGATGAAGGAAGATGAGACCATTCATGAGTTTCACATGAATATCTTGGAGATTGCCAACACCTCGGGAGCACTAGGAGAAAAGATGTCAGAAGAAAAGCTGGTGAGAAAGATTCTCAGATCCTTGCCTAAAAGGTTTGCAATGAAAGTGACTGGTATAGAGGAAGCTCAGGATATCTGCACCTTGAAGGTTGAAGAACTTGTTGGATCTCTTCAGACATTTGAGATGGGGATCGTGAAAATGTTGATGGAAGAACAAGAGCATAGCCCTTGTATCCAATATCAAGAGGAATGCAAGGAGGATGATGAAGAGAAGATATCTCAAGCTATAGCTATGCTTGGAAGACAGCTCAACAAACTCATCAAGAGAATTGATCCAAAGTCAAGGTCCAATGTCAAGAACATTCCATCCGACATTAGCGTAACTTATGACTCAGCAGAAGATCCAAGTCAAGAAAAGGGAAGTCAAAACAGAGGAATCCAAAGGTCATGGTTGTGAAGGATATGGGCATATTAGAGTGAATGTCCTACCTTTCTAAAGAAACAAAAGAAAGGAATGGTCGTCACTTGCTCGATGGTGACTCGTGAAGTGAATCAAGAAGAATCACCAAACTTGTCAACGCTTCTCCGAGTGTGCAATCGAAAATGATTCTAGTGATGAGGAAGTGACATTTGAAGAGCTTGTGAAACTTATAAAAGCTATGTATCGTGGTGAAGTATGTCAAGAAATGAGAAATGTAAAAGTCGAGAATGTGAAGTTGAGGTCGAGAAGAAGGAAAACATCATACTATAAGACACCTCAATAGTGAAATTATAGTGTTGAACTCCAAACTTGATCAGATGTCTAAGTTTGTCAAGATGCTGACATCTAGTACTGATAAGTTGGAAGAAATCCTTCAGCTTGGACAAAATGCAGGATATATGCATGGGCTAGGATATGTGGTCGCAAAGAAACCCGGTGACAAGAAGAAGAACAGCCTAGCAAACCACAACATAAGGCGGAAATGTGTCCGTTCAGATATGTGGCTGCAAAGAAATTTGTTGATAACAAGAAGAAGAATGACCTAATAAACCAATGTCAAAGCAGATGTCACAATATTGGGTTCAACATCAAGATCAGAGAAACATGAAGAAAAAGTTTCAAAGATGGAGATGTCATTATTGTGGAAGGTTTGGACACATAAAACCTTTTGCTACAGACACATGGATATCCTCATCGACTCTTATGTCAAGCCTAAGACCAACAAGGTTCCATACACTCAACAAAGGAAGAAGAAGACCAGCTTTGATAGCTCACACTTCCCTTAGAGTTTCCGCCAAGGAAGACCGGTACTTTGACAAGGTTGTTCTAGGCATATGACCGAATCAAGAATCTTCTAAATGAAGTCGACCTCATACTACCGCTATGTCATTTTGGAGATGGAGCTAAAGGAGAAATCAAAGGTGTTGGAAACTTGACCGCCTCGGAGTTCCAAACCTAAATGAGGTAATCGCTAGTGAAGGGTTTGACCGCCAATCTCATAAGTATCACCAACTGTGATTCAGATTCAAGGTCAACTTTACCAAGTCTGAATGTATTGTGACCAATGAAAAACAAGAAGTTGTAATGAGAGGAATCAGATCAAAGGATAATTGTTACTTGTGGGAGTCTGAGAACACTAACCTGTCCACTGTGTGTTCTACAGCCAAAGATGAAAAGGAGGTGAAACTGTGGCACCAAAATCTTGGTCATTTGCATCTTAGAGGGATGAAAAAGATCATATCCATGAAAGCTGTCAGAGGGATTCCAAGACTGCATATTGATGAAGGAAGAATCTGTGGTGAACGTCAAGTTGGAAAGCAAACCAAAATGTCACATCCAATGTCAAGACATCTGACCACGTCCAAGGTGCTGGAGCTGTTGCACATGGATTTGATGGGGCCTATGCAAGTTGAAAGCCTTGGTGGAAAAAGATATGCTTATGTTGTTGTGGATGATTTTCCGATGGATAAACTTCATCGTAAAAATCATGTATTTGATGTCTTTAAAGAATTATGCAAAAGACTTCAAAGAGAAAAGGAAGGCTGCATTGTCAGAATTAGAAGTGATCATGGAAAGGAATTTGAGAACAGCAAGTTTGATGAATTCTGTCCCTCAGAAGGAATCAATCATGAGTTCTCTTCTCCTATAACTCCTCAACAAAATGGAGTTGTGGAAAGAAAAATAGGACTATACAGAATCGCCAGAGCAATGATTCATGCTAAGAAACTTCCTCTTCATTTTGGTCAAGCTATGAACACACATATGTTCACAACAGGGTCACCTTGAGAAAGGGAACATCCTCCACCCTGTATGAAATATGGAACGGAAGAAAACCTACTATGAAATATCTCCATGTGTTTGATAGAAAATGTTATATTCTGACAGATCGTGATCAAAGGAGAAAGATGGACTCTAAAAGTGATGAAGGCATTTTTCTGGGATACTCTACAAACAGCAGAGCATATAGAGTATTTAACTCCAGGACAAAAGTTATGACGGAGTCTATTAATGTCATAGTTGATGATCAACATCAGGAAAACAATGTCCCATATGATGTTGAGACATTGTTTGAGACATCACCACAAGTGTCTGATAAGGATGATGTGCCTGTCCCTACTTCACCAAAGTCTGAACCAGAGGAAGCTAACAAAGATCCTTCCATCAGAATTCAAAAAGATCATCCAAAGGAACTCGTCATTGGAGATCCTAACTGTGGTGTCATTACAAGATCCATAGAAATTGTCTCAAACTCTTGTTTTGTGTCAAAGATTGAGCCAAAGAATGTCAAAGAGGCTCTAACTGATGAATACTGGATTGGAGCAATACAAGATGAATTGAACCAGTTCAAGCAACATGAAGTGTGGGAGTTAGTTCCTAGACCAAAAGGAACAAACATCATTGGCACAAAGTGGACCTACAAGAATAAGTCTGATGCAGAAGGGGTTGTCACCAGAAATAAAGCAAGACTTGTTGCTCAGGGATACACTCAAGTTGAAGGGATTTATTTTGATGAGACTTTTGCTCCTGTGGCTAGGCTAGAATCAATCAGATTATTACTAGGAGTTGCTTGCATTCTGAAATTCAAATTGTTTCAGATGGATGTGAAAAGTGCCTTCCTAAATGGCTACTTGAATGAGGAGGTATATGTAGAGCAGCCTAAAGGATTTGTGGATCCAAATTTTCCTGATCATGTCTACACGTTGAGGAAAGCCCTATATGGTCTGAAGCAAGCTCCTAGGGCTTGGTATGAAAGGCTGACCAAGTTCCTTACTGACAAAGGATATAGGAAAGGAGCCTTGGATAAAACCCTCTTTGTCAAGGATGAAGGAGGAAAGATAATGGTGGCTCAAATTTATGTTCATGACATAGTGTTTGGAGGAACGTCGAAACAATGGTGAGACATTTTGCCAACCAAATGCAAGCTGAGTTTGAAATGAGCCTTATGGGAGAATTGACTTACTTTCTTGGACTGCAAGTCACACAGATGGAAGACTCAACATTCCTTTCATAAAGCAAGTATGCAAGGAATATTGTCAAGAAATTTGGAATGGAAAATGCCAGCCATAAAAGGACTCCTGCTCCTACTCATTTAAAGTTGTCCAAAGACACAAGTGGAGAAAATGTTGATCAAAGCTTGTATAGAAGCATGATAGGAAGCTTGTTGTACTTAACAGCCAACAGACCTGACATTGCATTTGCTGTTGGGGTATGTGCAAGATACCAGGCTGAACCTAAAGTGAGTCACATCAATCAGGTGAAAAGAATTCTGAAGTATGTGAGTGGAACTTGTAATTATGGTATGCTGTATTCTCATGGATGTGAACCAATTATGTCTGGCTATTGTGATGCTAATTGGGCTGGTAGTGTTGATGATAGAAAAAGCACTTCTAGAGGATGCTTCTTCTTGGGGAACAATCTTGTTTCTTGGTTCAGCAAGAAACAAAACTGTGTGTCTTTGTCCACTGCTGAGGCTGAATACATAGCAGCTGGTAGCAGTTGTTCTTAGATGGTCTGGATGAAGCAGATGCTGACTGAGTACAATGTCACACAGGATGTCATGACATTGTACTGTGACAACCTGAGTGCTATTAATATTTCAAAGAATCCTATACAACACAGTAGGACTAAGCAAATTGACATTAGACATCACTTCATCAGAGACCTTGTGGAAGAGAAAGTGATTAAATTGGAGCATGTAGCCACTGAACTTCAACTGGCTGACATTTTTACTAAAGCTCTTGATGCTAGTCAGTTTGAGAATTTAAGGGGCAATTTGGGTATTTGCCAATATGAGGAATTGTAGCAATTAAAATTGCTTACAACAAGGAATGGAAGAGACTTTTTATTTCATTTAATTTTAAGTGGGGTAATTAATTATTTCCCTCTTACTTTTCAAAAGTCCAAGAATAGGAAGAGGCATATATATATTTTTAGTTTCTTCATTTGAAAGTATCTCTTGCCATTTCATCAACAGAAGCTCTCAAACTCTCTGTCAAACTTTTCTTGTTTTCCTCAAGATGTCTCAACAAAACTTGTCTTCGTCCTCTTCATCATCTCAAGAATCTGGCTCTTCATCTCCCACCATTTCTAAGATTAGGGCAAACGCAGAAGCCATGCATACTGAAGCTCTAAAGGTTACCCCTCTGCGTGCAATGGCAACTAATCCTGAGAGGGTCAAGAAACTTCGCACCAGGAATGCACGAAGGTCACAAGCATCTCCTTCTGGTAAGACCTCTGAGCCAACTTCCTCTGTTCCTCCTGAAATAGCAAACAGGGAAGGTTCTAGGTATGTCCATGAAGCCATTGCTAGAATAGTAACCAGGATCTTGAATGAAAACCACTTTGTGCCTGGGGTTTCTGTCCCTTTAAATCAAAAATATGCTAGCCCTAGTTTAGAAGCTGATCCAGATGTCACTAAGAATGTCAAGACATCTGATGATCAAGTCAAGAAAACCCCTGTCAATCCTATTACTGAAACCTTCTGTTGATTCCCCTGTAAAATGTGTTGTTGATAAAACTCCTGAAGTTTGTGTTGCTGATACCACTAATAAGCCCCATGTGATTAGTGATGATGATATTTCAGATGGAATTCTTGAAGAATCCCCTGAAAAATGTACTACTGATAAGTCTCCTGTCAATTTTGCTGATGATATCTCTGATGGTATTCTTGAAGAAACTCCAGAGAAATAAGTTGCTAATAACCTGGAAAACTCTCCAGTGAAAGATTCTGAAAATGTTGTGGAACCTCCTGTCATTGACTTGGATGAAGAATTATCAGATAATGACCTCATTGCCAATGTCAATCCAAGCATTTCTAAGAGGATGATGAAAAGGAAAGGGAAACAGGATGCCTCTCAGAGTCCTGTCAAGGAAAAGGTAGCTGAAACTGTTCATAAGGCTGAGGAAAAATATGGTAAGGACAACAAGGCTGGACCCTCTAAAGGGAAGAGTAGGGTGAAGACTGTTGGTGGTTCCTCTAAACCCAAGAGAACCCCAATTGTTAAGAAGAGGAAGGTACCTGAACCTTCAGAGTCTGATCAAGACTCTGATTTTAATGTTGAGGAGAATGTCTCAGACATTCATCCAAGGAAGAAACCATCTCTTGGGAAACTGCCCAAAGTCCCTGCTGAAGTGGCTATTGATAACATATCTTTCCACCACCCTAAGAATGCAAGCAGGTGGAAATATGTGTGCTTGAAGAGAATTGCACTGGAAAGGGAACTAAACAAGAGTGCCCTTGAATGCAAGGATGTGATTGATCTGATTAAGGAAACAGGACTGATGAAAACTGTGGTGAAGTTTTCAAACTGTTATGATGTGCTGGTGAAGGAGTTCATTGTGAACTTGTCAAGTGGATGTGCTGATGGCAGGTCAGCTAATTTCAAAATTGTGTATGTGAGAGGAAGAAGAGTGAAGTTTTCCCCAAGTGTGATAAATAAATATTTGGGAAGATCAGATGATGCTCAACCTGAGCTAGAAGAAACTGATAATCAAATCTGTAAAACAATCACTGCTAAGCAAGTGAAGCATTGGCCTATGAAGGGAAAGCTCACTGCCAACAAATTGAGTGTTAAGTTTGCTATCTTGCACAAAATAGGTGCTGCAAATTGGTTTCCAACAAATCACAAGTCAACCATCTCTGTTGGTCTGGGCAGATTCATCTTTGCAGTTGGCACTCAAGCAAAGTTTGATTATGGAACCTACATCTTTGAGCAAACCCTCAAACATGCTGACAGTTATGCAATCAAGGGACCAATGGCCTTTCCCTCCCTCCTGTGTGGAATCATAATTGATCAATACCCTGATATTCTGGTTGAAAGAGATTCAATATGCAAAAGAGCCCCTGCACTTGGATTTCATTACAAGCTCTTTCAAGGAAAACATGTCCTAGACATTGTCATGACATCTGTTGAGACATCCAATGTCAAGGAAAATTCTCAGAAGGTAACTGTCATAGCTGTGCTGAAAGCAACTTGCAAGGAGCTTGAAGCAAGAAAGCAAAGTCTTGAAGAGTTGATCTCTCAATTGGAAAAGGAGCAAGACACAGAGGTTGAGGATGAAGAGTTAGCTGGTGATGATGTTGCTGATAATGATGCTGATGCTGATCAAATGACTGGTGCTGAGGGAAGTTCTGAAGATGCTTCTTTCCATAGTGTTTCTTCAGGAGAAGAAAGCACTTGATTTGTGATCCTGTTGCTGTTAATTGATTGTTTTTATTGTTAATTTTGCTTGTTTTAATTCTGGTTGTTTTTGGATATTTGTATTATTTTGACAGAGGTGTAATCTTTAACTTTTATGGTACTTATTAAATATGATGAATGTTGGGGCATTTGTAATGGTACCTTTGGCCCCTTTGTGGCTAAAAAGGGGGAAAAGTATTTATGGGCTTTCTGGGCAAGACTCAAATTGAGGTTAGGAATATAATAAATGTAAGTTTTTATGTTGGCATTAATTTTTGGTAAAACTAGGATAGGTCAATGTCTTGATTGATGTCATGACATTCAGAGTTGAAGATAAATTCTACATGAGAAGGATGTTTAAGTACAACCGAAGCAACATCGTGCCGGAATTCGCAGAAGATTGACTGATGTCATAACCGATGTTATGACATTCTGTGGGAAATTTACTGTTCTGCAGAATCTGTTTTTCCTGAGAGTTTTTAGGAAGTTTGTTGAGCTGTTTTATTATGTTTTATGTTATTAGATTACATGCTCACGTGGCTAATTGGTTAATCTTAGTTAAACCTAAATTGGTTGTTAAAAAGACCAAGTCTTTAGGATTAATTAAGTGAACCCTAGCTATTATTATGGAAGTCCAAAACTGAAGTTACATGACTGCTTCTATAATAAGAATAGAACCCTTACTTTGTCGCGCCCGGACAAGATTTAGCAGTTGTAATTTGTGTAATTTATTTACTTTGTGAGCCAAGCAATTATCAATTGATAAGTGCTTTGGACTAGGATTTGGTTGTAAGGGTAGTTTATCACTCAAAGCTTTGAAGCACGAGTGTTGTGTCTCTTGATTAAAGCTTTGAAGCAAGATCAAGTTTGTTTATTGAAGAGTGTCTTCACAATTCAATTAATCAATAGGTTGATATCACTGCTGTGATTGAGGGGAGAGTAGAACTCGTGTCTAAGTAGGACTTAGATTGAAGTTGCATTGGGTAGGTTTTAAGTGAAGGAGATAAACTGGTTGGTTTATTCTTGAATTAATTCTACTAATAGTGAATTTCCTCCCTGGCTTGGTAGCCCCCAGATGTAGGTGTAGTTACACACTGAATTGGGTAAACAATTTATTGTGTTCTTTAATTCTGCTGTTTAAATTTACTGTGTGAATTGTTAACAGAGTGTCAGATACTGTGTCATAACATTCTCTATGACATCACGTATCTGCTGCCAGGAATTTCAATAAACATCGGATAAAGATAATTTAGTTGTTGAGACAAATCCTACACCTGATACTAGCATAGGAGTACCATCAGCAGTCAAGACACGCATGGATGATGCAAGATTTAAAGATGCAAAAAACTTATGATCATATGACATATGATGTCACGCACAAGGATCAAAAATCCATATGGAAGAAGATATACCTGACAAGTTAGAAGAGGCCAAACCTTTAACAGGTGAGGTCGACATAGCGTGTGGTTGAGTGGCAATAACCTTTTGAAACTACTCAGCAAGGTTAGATACATGTGAAGTGGTCTCAGATGGGTATACATGACCAATACCATGATCAGAAGGAGCAATTGTAGAAGGAGCATCAGCAACAACATAGAATGATGGAGTCTTAAAATTCTTTCTCCCCGACTTTAATAATTTTGAACATTGCGCTTTCCAGTGCCCCTTTGCTTTGCAAAAAGAACACTCATCAATACCAACTTTTCCTTGTGGTTTTCCTTTGTTAAAAGGAGAAGAAAAGACTGATGGAGAAGGCAAGAAATTTCCTCTTTCATGATGCGAATGAGAGTAAGACTTGAGTCTCATTTCTTCTGCCAACAACTCATTAAATATTGAATCAACACTAGAAAGAGGAGTGTGATGTAAGATAGTCCCCCGAAGCCCTTTAAAATCATCTCGAAGAGCCATAAAAAATTGAACCAATTGTTGCTCTTCTCTACGATCAATGTATGCTTTTAAAGTTCGCAACTCATCAGATTCAGTGAGGGCCAATTAATCCACAAATTTGACATGGCCGAATAAAATTCCTAAATAGTCATATTGTTCTGCTTTAAGGCCCGAATATCAATCTCTAGCTGATATTGTTTTGCAAAATTAGATGTAAAATACAAATGTTTCAAATGATCCCAAACTTCTTTAGCAGTATCATATTTTGTAAGTTGCATGCCTATCGAGTGAGAGATCGAATTATTAATCCAAATAAGAATCTTTGAATTATTAACCTCCCATGTTTCTAGATACTTCTCATATTTTCCATCCTTTTTATCAATAGACTTAAGTGACATTCCATCAACATAACTTCACATCCTCTTTCCTTTCAAGAAATTTTTCATTACGTAGCTTCAATGTGAATAATTTTTTCCATTCAATTGAACACTTTTTTCCATTCAATTGAACACTAATAGCTTGAAGAGAGTCATCTTTATCACTAGCCATTGCAATATTATATAATTAAATAAGAACAACTCACTTCAAAAAAAAATTAAGAATAAATTTCTTATTATAATAGCAAGCTTTGCTAATCACTGCCAATTACCAGGGTAGAATAAAGTGCACAATAACCAATCTTGCCAACTACCAAGATGTAGAAATAAACTGCTTCAGTAATCACTTTCAATTTTCCCAAAACGTGTAGAAACACACCAATGAACCCAAGGGGCACTTTTCAGTACAGTATAAATAAATTTCTTCAATAATCACTTCCAATTTTCTCAATACGTGTAGTAATAAACCAATGTACACAAAGGACACTTTCCGGTACGGTTACGTCACAGTAGTAACAATCAACCACCAAAACCAAACTGATGCAAATTTATACAATTCAATAACAGTTGCAAATATATCTGGAAGAGAAAAAAATGCCATAACTAAACCTGAATTAACTATCATGTTATAAATAGTGAAAACAGAAAGCGGTTGGGGTTTTCATTGAAATTGTAAAAAGTATCAAATACAGAGTGGGAGGGAGAGAGAGAATATTTCTTACTCCAAAAGTAAATTTATATGACTTATTCTAAATTCTAACACTTGATTTTCATTAATCTAACGACTTTAATTAATCATTTATTCTATTTATTTTTGAAAACAATTAAAGTCGTTAGATTAATGAAAATCAAATATTAAGATTTACAATAAATCTTATAAACTTACAATAATACATCTCATTATATATATATATATATATATATATATATATATATATATATATATATATATATATATATATATATATATATATATATATATATATATATATATATATATATATATATATATATATATATATATATATATATATATATAGAGAGAGAGAGAGAGGATCAAATATCAAATACCACATTACACGCCACATTACTTAATTAAGATTTTTAATCGATCGATTGAACATACCATCATATAGATCATTGCTATAAAGTTTGAGATTAATATCTTGATCGTATAGTAAACCATTATAGATTAATCTCAAACTTTATAGGAATGATCTATATGATGGTATGTTTCAATCCAACTCGATTTTAAAAATCTTAATCAAGTAACGCTTTTGATGTAACTCATGGTGTAAGTCTTCAATTTGATCCATCATCGTATATATATATATATATATATATATATATATATATATATATATATATATATATATATATATATATATATATATATATATATATATATATTACACTTTTTACCTTATTTTCTTTTAATGTTATTTCCTGCCCGATTAAAAAAAAATAAAATATTTATTTTATTCTCTTAGTTATATTTTTGGGTTCATATTGGTTCCTTAATTTTTTTTTGTGTCACTTTAACTTAAAAATATATATATTTTTATCTAACAAACGACGAATTTTTTTTAAAATTGATCATTAAATTCGTTATTAATTAGACAAAAAAGACTCACATTAAATTTTTTAAAAATTAAGGGACGTCCAAAATAATTAAAAAATCATTGTGAATCCCATATATAATTAAGGGGGTCAAAATGACTATTTTTACCAAAAAAAAATTAATTAATTGTTGAATTCAATTTAAAATTATTTTGTGAGACAAACTGAAACCAAGTATCTTTGGTCAAATCGTTCTACATTTTTGTATGAAGCATATCTTATTGAAGTGTCATTTTATGAGAGAATAAGTTCAAACAGGTAGATTAAAAGTGGAACATGTTCCTACCAAAGGATAAGATTGCAGATTTTCTAACAAACAATATCTTACAAAAATAACTTATCCACGGTAGCTATCATATGGACATTAAACTGGAAGCTCTTCGAATCGGAATTTATTCCTTAGTTTTTGTAACAGGGGAATCCAAAGTCACCAATTGGAATAATGTGTCGTAAGACTAGTTTTTTTGCCCGTTAATTTAAGGCAAAAGTAGAAAGCAACAACCATCATGAAGAGAATTTTTTTTACTAATTAAGTTTTGAAAAAAATTTCAAAAACAATTAATATTTTAAAAAAATTACTGATCAATTTTTAAACAGAATCATATTATGTCGCCACTTTTAGTAGCGAGTACTCTCTATTTAAGGGCAAGTCGCCACTCTTAGTGGTAACTTCTGTTAAAATATTATCTTTTTTGTTTTTTTAAATTTAATTATTTAATTATTTAATTATTTAATTATTTAATTATTTAATTATTTAATTATTTAATTATTTAATTATTTAATTATTTAATTATTTAATTATTTAATTATTAGTTATTTAATTATTTAATTATTTAATTATTTAATTATTTAATTATTTAATTATTTAATTATTTAATTTATTTAATTACTTAATTATTTAATTATTTAAGTATTTACGTATTTAATTATTTAATTATTTAATTATTTAATTATTTAATTATTTAATTATTTAATTATTTAATTATTTAATTATTTAATTATTTAATTATTTAATTATTTAATTATTTAATTATTTAATTATTTAATTATTTAATTATTTAATTATTTAATTATTTAATTATTTAATTATTTAATTATTTAATTATTTAATTATTTAATTATTTAATTATTATTTAATTATTACTTATGTTTAATTTTTTATATTTTTTAAATTAAATTATTTAATTATTGAATAAAGAAAAAAATAAACACATATTATATTATTTAATTATTGAAAAACGGAAAAGTAAACACATATTAAATTATTTAATTATTGAATAAAAAATACTACAATTTAACGTCAACAAGATATTTTACATATTTTGGGGCTTTGGAGGCTTCTGGTACGATCCGTAAGGCGGAGGTCTAACTACTTGTGTAGATGGCTCACGAAGTGGTAGTGCTACCCTAGTCGTACCCCTAGTCCTACGACGTCCCCTTATCTGTTCTTGTTGTGTTTGTGTTGACGTCCCTTCAATGCACTCTGGGTCTACAAAATATGTCAACCAACCTTGACCTCTAGAATTCTAGCTGTAGGATAGTCGGGTGCCCTCTACATCCTCAAAGCTTTGTCTTGGTGGGACAAAGTGACTCTTGTTCAGTGCGCCCTCGAAATGTGGTCTTTGGTAGTTGAAGGTTGAATTGGGTTGGTTAAAATACAATGTTTGTTGTGGTGTGTTGAAGTATGGCTGGTCATCTTCAAGTATGCCGGTGTAGGGGCTAAGTGGTGATCTGGACGAGCCGGCCACACCAGTGTCTTGGCTGTGTTTGAAGTGTTGGGATTCTTCTTGGTATTGGGGTTGAGTTTGTGGATGGTAGTGTTGTTATCGTTGGGGGTGGACATGTATTGGTATGGTCGGGGGTTGGACATGTGTTGGGGGGTAGACATGTGTTGGTATGGTTAGGAGTGGACATGTGTTGGTATGGTTGGGGTAGACATTTGTTGGGGGTGGGCATGTGTTGGTTTGGTTGGGGTGTTGTTCTTGGTAATATTGTGGTTCTTGTTCTTGTTCGTAATGTTTTTGTGGTTGTGGTGGTGGGTAATTTGGTGGTTAGTGTTGTTGAAAATATGGTTGTTGTTAGGGGTCGTCCAAATAGAACGGGTTAGACACAATCATTTATGGATTGGTATTTGATCTGTACCAATCCACATATTCCCTTGCGGTTTCATTTCTTTGGGCGCAACTAAGAATTGTAGGACATAGTGGGCACGCTCTTTCCACATTCTACGGAACTCCGGGGCGTAAGCCTTCCAATTCTTTTGATACCACCGGTGGCTGACTTTTTAAAGATGCTAGGGATCCAAACACATCAGGGAGCATGGGATTTCTTGATGCATTCCGAATTGCAATTTCACACGGTCACTATGGTGCATCTCCACAATGGTGAACCGTATGATAGACGTTTTTGCTGTCCAAACAACTACATCTTCGGGGTTGGGTACATGTTCCAATCCTAAATATGGTCTCCAAATAAACTGCAAAGGAAAAGATAAATATATTATTTAGAGAGAATGCTTTATAATAAAAATTTAGTTTGAAGAAGAATAGTTTAGTGGTAATACATCTTCTGCTCGAAGACGATCCAAGAGTTGGCGATATAAGATTATATTGTTTTTTGGAGTTTCACTATAATCCAGTCCAGTTGCACTGAACCTAAACACAAAAAATGAGAAATAATATTATTTATTGTTATTTAAAGAATAAATATACTGCATGAAATTGCTTCATAAACTTACTTAGTCGCGTAGGGAAAGAAGTAGACGTGCGAGTTCTTGGGGGCTATCCTCGGCAATCTCCACCATGTCCATGCTTGGAGTAAAAATGCACATTCATAAAATGTACAAGTATCGTCTTCAACATTTTTACATAACGATCTGTAAAAGTATGTCAAGACCGCAGAACCCCAACTATACTTGTTAATGTTATCTATGTTCTCAAGCAAAGTCAAGTACATAAAATTGATGTTATTTCCCGTACCTTCGAGAAATAACATGTTTCCAAATAATACGTAATATAAAATTTAGTTTTTATAATTTTTGTTCTTCAGAAGAATACTCGTTCAAAAGAATCATGTCATAACAATATTTAAGGTCCGATAGCTTAATACCTTGGCCCCTCCCTTTCGCAGCTTATGTTCCCTCGATTAGATCTACGCCCAACATTTGCATACATAGCTCGTTGGGTTGTTGAACATCTCCATTCACGGGCTTACCATTAATTGGGAGACCCAACAACATGTACACGTCCTCAAGTGTAATAGTACATTCATCAGTTGGTAGATGAAAGGTGTGTGTCTCGTGTCTCCAACGTTCATACAATGCATGTATAAATTTTGTATCAATAGATGCATTTACGACATGCATCACATTTCTGAACCCCGCACGCTCAACATAAGGGACAATCCATGGGTCGGGAGCTTCCATAGGATGTGTACGAACCCTAAACTTTTTGGTATCCTATAAAAATAATATATTCAATAATTAAAATGGAGTATGAAAAACAACTGAATTAACGTAAAATTAAATATAAAGCATAAATGTAAAATAATATATTTTAGAAGAAAAACTTACGAAGCGGTAATATTCCTCCTAGTTCCTCGGTGGGATTCACCCATGGTAAGAAGAGACATGACTGAAATTACGAAAGTAAGAAATTCGCTCTACAAAGATGTGTATTGCACTGATGAAAAGTGTTTGTGGATGATGGAAATGAAGAGAAATCTCATGTTATTTATAAAAAATTTCACACACTTAAGTTATACTACACGCTTGACACGACCATTGCATGCATTTATGGTGGTATGATGTGGCAGCACGTCGCCACTCACCATGGAGACATCATTTAAATTTAAAGAGAAGTTTTCACTCACCATGGCGACTTTCTTTGGAACTACAAAAGATGAAAAAATCAGACATGGGAAGGCATGCGTGAGAGAGAGTGAAGCATGACCCTATATGTTATAGATAGGCTATTGAGAGTGGCATGCAATTTTCTTGTTAATGTTTCTTACATGCATGCATTGTTGTGTTGTGTTGTGTTGTCTTGTTTCTTTGTGTTTTTGCATGCATTCAATGATATTTTAGGAAGTTTAGTCAATTGAGAGTATAATTTTGGTTGGATCCATTGAAACCATATTTTGTAATCAACTGTTTTTTGGTTAATTAAAGTAAATTTGATTCCAAAATAAAACTATTTGTGATAAAAGAACTATTTTAAAATGAAATATAAAAAATGATAAAAAAAATGTTACAAATTCAACCATAAAGTGGAAAATATTTAGTAAAGTTTAAATGATAATATATTTAAAAATAAGTGAAAAAAATAATGATACTACCCCCGATAAACTCACTCATTGAAAGATTGTCCTCCTCAACAATATCATACAAACAAACAAATTTTAATTATCTAAGTATAAACATGAAATATCCAATTACAATGTACTCGTGCAATTGGTTTTCAAATTTACTTTTTAAAAATATTTGTTATCATTTTGAATTTTATTAAATGATTGGGATAGATAATTGGTCATACACCTTTATAATTTATTTGCAATCTATAAATATCAAATCAAATTTTAATAAGGTATAATTGATCAGACTTAGGAAGGTGTGTGTGAGAGAGATGCATGCATGATCCTATGTGTAATAGCTAGGCTAGTGAGAGAGGCATGGAAATTGTCTTGTCAATATTTCTCACATGCATACAGTGTTGTCTTGTCTTGTCTTTTTTCCTTTTGTTTTTGCATGCATTACATGTTCTTGTTCTTGCTATTTATTCAATGTTGTGCCTTGTAATTCATTCACACTTCTACTCACATTATTGGCATCCTCAATACTCACATTATTGCTCACAAAAAATCAATCCTTAATACTCACAATACTCACATTTCATGGCATCCTCAACACAATACAAAATCAATTCTCACACAAATGGTGAAATTTACGAATGTGATTAAGCCAGATTTCTATTTAGAAATACTGATTCTACTCGATTTTGTCTAAATAGAAAAGCTGATTTCTCGTATCTGGAAAACAAATTGAGTCCAAAATTAGACAATTGGTATCCAATTTTTTTACCAACATCCCCATTTTTCTGATAATAACTCAGTCAAGTATTATTAGTCACATATTCAAAATGATATAGAGGTTCAAAACATGTTTCTTAACCACGAGTGTTCTGGTTACAATTATATTGAGTTGTACATTGTGCTAGAACAATTTCAACCGTCCCAAAATATGCAGTCGCGGGTTATTGATCTTGTTGTTGATGACGGACAAGAACCCAAAAATCTAGTTGAAGAGGATGTGGTTGATGACATAAAAACGTGATTGATGACTTGGTAAACCGTGATTCTGAAGATGAAGAACATATTCAAATACCAGAGGCGCAACGCTACTCACTGCCTGCCCACTTCACAATCCTTAACTTGGGCGAGGATGAGCCTTCGTCGGACATGTTCTACAACCCCTATATGAGGTCCGACGAGGAGTTAAAAAATGGTGACAAATTTCGTACAAAGGAAGATTGTATGCTAGCAATAAAAAATTGCCACTTAGAAAACTGTGTTGATTACAAAGCTGATCGGTCGAATCCAGAAAGGTATGTCATTTTGTGCAAAAACCTAAAGTGTGGTTACAGGATGATGGCATGATTTAAGAAGAAATATAATGCTTGGGTGATAAGATCCATTACTCAAGCCCACACTTGTGTTAACACAAAAATGGTGCAAGATCACAACAAACTAAGCCATGATATGATATGATATGTCACACCATATTACCTCTCATAGAAGCTGACCCGTCACTTAAGGTCAAGACGATTATCTCCCATTGCATTTTTGTGTTCAAATATAGACTGTCGTACATAAAGGCTTGGTTAGCGAAAACCAAGGAAATTGAAGTGGTCTACGGTAACTAGGAGGAATCCTACAAACAACTTCCGTGCTACTTGGTTGCACTAAAATTATATTCATCTGGGACGGTTGTTATAATGGAGACTTTGCCGGCACAATCCCCAAACAAAACCCGTCTCGAAGGTAATGGAATATTCCATAGACTTTTCTGGGCGTTTCGTCCCTGCATCATCTGATTTTCTTTTTGCAAATCGATTCTTCAAATTGATGGAACTTGGTTGTGCAAAAAATATAAAGGAACATTACTGATAGCAGTCGCACAATATGGAAATAGTAAGATTTTCCCCATAGCCCTTGCTCGTGTAAAAGGAGAAACAACTACTGCTTGGATTTTCTTTCTCAAAAATCTCCAAACTTATGTGGCTCCACAACCCGGACTCTGTTTGATTTCTGACAGGAACGCTTCCATTGAAAGTGCATACAACAATCCAGTAAATGGTTGGCATGACCCCTGATCTACGCATGTCTACTGCGTTAGGCATATTGCTCAAAATTTTATGCGTGAGATCAAAGATAAATTTTTGAAGAACAAGCTCATGGACGTGGGGTATTCATTAAACCAACGAAGATTCCACTAGTACCGCCATGAAATATTTGAGTCAAATCCAGATGTGGGGAGGTGGATTGGTAATCTTGACAGAGAGAAGTGGACTAGATCATACGACAATGGGGTGAGGTGGGGCCACATGATAACAAATCTTGTGGAATCGATGAACGATGTCTTCAAGGGCCTACGAAACCTGCCTATAACTGCTTTGGTGAGCGCAACATGTTTTTGGACGGCTACGTTATTTGCGACAAGAGGTAAGCGTTGGAATGTAGTGTTACAGACAAAATAGGTGTACATCGATATGTGCATGAAATATTTGCAGCAGGAATCTGCCAAAGCCAACAGCCATCGGGTTGTAGAATTCGACCGCCATGGCCACACTTTCAGTGTCAAAGAAACAACACTTTCAGTGTCAAAGAAACAATTGACCACAACTAGGGGCTGACAAGGCAAGAGTATCGGGTCCTAATACCCGATCGTTGGTGCGACAGCGGCCAATTTCAAGCCTATCGTATGCCTTTCTCCCATATCATTGCAGCCTGTCCATATTCCCACTTTGATGCATTGCTCAGTGTATACAACAACAACTTTCCAGTGGTAGCAATTGAGGCATATTGGCCAAAGTATGACAGGGAAATTGTTTGGCACAACGATTTGATGTGGCAAAATAAAAAAGGTCAACCAAACAACAAGCACATCAGAATCGAAATGGACGCCATTGATAAAATGCAGAGGAAGTGTAGCGTATGTCGTCAGGTCGGGCATAATAAAAACAATTTCCCATATCGTGGCTCTAGTTCCACAACATAGATTTTAGATTCACAACTCTTTGTAATTTTTTCATCAATGAAATGTACTTTTTTATTCCAAATATCAGATGAGTTACAACATCGCAGACGCCTACGACACTTAAACAACAACATGACCAAGACTAAAATATAAGAACAAAAAAATTAAAATAACACAAATACTAAAACAACAACACAAACAACCATTAAAATCTAAGAAATTACAACAGTTAATACTATGTCATCTTTTCCATGCATCATTTGGATGTCATCAATGTTGTTTTCAACTTCATCCCACCAACGTACCGTTTCTCCGGTTTCAATTGAGGTCCTTGTTCTAAGCCTTTGAATCCTTCTGATGACTTTGCAAGGTTGGTATTCCTCCTCTAACCAAGGCATTAGCTCTCTTTTCAGTTGGTCCAACGAATGGATATGCCAAAATTTCATCTGCAAGGGGGGTTTGACAGGAGAGAAAATAACACGCTCATCCCTTCTTAAAATAACTGGTTCGGGATCGAGTCTCTTTGATGAGGTTCGCTGCCATGATGGAGGTCTAGGGGATGCCATGAGCACAAATATATGGATAAACTGATAAACCTGGTGAAGATAATAGGGTTTGGGTTGCATTGTTATTTATAAAGCAAAAATAAATTACTAGAAGTCGCCACTAGGAGTGGCGAATTACACTTAAATGGAGAGAACTCACCATCGGGAGTGACGACTTGCTTCAAAAATAAGTGTAGTCGCCACTAGGAGTGGCGACATAGTGTAATTCTGCCTAAAAATTGGTCATTTCTGTATTTTTTTGAAATACTGATTATTTTTTGAAAAACTTGGTTATTGAAAAAAAAATTCTCATGAAGAAGCTAATCCCTAACATACTTTTTTCTTAACAATGTTATCCAAAAGTAGAAAACTCAGTTTGCATGCTCTGCTTTCATTTTTTTTTCTTTCTAATTATACATTACTTTTTATTTCAATCTCTAGTTTCATTATAATTTATTGTGTGATGTTTGACGAAATTTTCGACGCTATGTTAGTTTAAAGAAAGAAGAAAATATTTTTGTAGATATTTGATGTTTACGACGAGAAAACATGTTGATCAAGAATTCTGGTCGAAGCCACTCCTCTGCAAGAGGGGAATGTTAAATGAGATTTAGAAATATTGTCTAATTTTTTATATAAGTTCGACGAGGAAGATATGGACTTCGAAATATGTTTTTGAATTTCAATAAATAATAACTGATTTTATCCTTATCCAGTTTAAACGAAAGACGCGTGGAGCTTCAGGATGAATCAAGGACATGCCGAGCGAAATGTGTCATGTTTTGCACGAAAGGTCATTTGAAACAATTATTTCGATTTAGTATATATAAGAGTCGTAGTGTTATGATTCAGCGTGTTCATTCATTTGTACAAAATCTTATATAAACTCAAAGTACATGTGTGTAGAGAAAAGAGTCGTCTGAGAAATGTACGTGTAACATCACTTTTATTTCAATTATCAACATTTCAGCAGTTTACTTCCAATTTCCTTTTATTGTCTTTTCTTTACAAATTTTGTAAAGTTTATTTTAGAGAATACTTTAGACCGAAACAAACATAACTTAAAACTATGAGTATTGTCGAAGTGTTCTTCTTTTCATAAAACAAAGTTTAAATCGAAACACATGTCCTAGGATCAATCTAGTCGATCCTGTGAGTAATCGAGAACTTTTCATTATTTTTGGAAGACTAGCGCTTGTTTATCGAATTTCAGGGCAAACAAATTAGCACGCCTAGTGGGACTTGTGTTTCAATTATTAATTTTTGTGTAAAGTTTTTATAAAAAGTCTCCATTCATTCTCTTGTATTAGACTTTGTTGCATGAGACTTAGAAATGGTAAATTAGCCACAAACAACATGGAAATACCTAAGAGAAAATACATTAGAAAAATGGCAAATCAAAGTCAGCCAAGTAACCAAAATCCTCCTATAAATAATGAAGTGTCACCTCCTATTTCTTCGATAGCGGGAACTACGGTTTCAACGCCCTTTTCAGAGGCTATATTGTCTTCAGCGAGTTCGACGCCAATGTAGTCGAATGTTCAAACTAGTCCTATTTTGACTTATATAGGACCACAGGGTCCACTAGTGACCCAACCACCAATGGGAAACGTTTTCCTAAGGCCTTAAGGGCCTCTTGGTTATTTTTTGCCTTTCAATGGTCGCGAACAGCCTTATGGCATGCCATCATCGTTTACGGTAGGTTTGCATAGTTCCACTTCGACTTATTTAGAGCCTATAATGAATGTGACCTCACAGTTACAAGGTTTTGGATTTGTTGTGAATAATTTGGGTCGAAATAGCCACCCTTATAGGGATGGATTCTCTTCCCAAATTCCAAATTTAACAAATCACTCCGAAATAGTAATTAGGCAGCAAGTGGACAAAAGTAACCATGAAATGGTCCAAGTACTTGCACAAACAATTGGTATAATTTGTAATCCTTTGATTCAAAACACCACTCAAGCAAACCAACAAATGGAAGCACAAATGGTGCACATCGCTAAATTTTTTTGTGTGCCTCAAACCCCACCACATCCTCAAAGAGAATGGGTATGATAAAATCAAGGGGAAACCCTTGAAGAAGACCAAAAAACTAACCAATTTCAACAAAACCAAAGAAATACACCCTAAGAGAATGTGGTAAATCAGGGAGGGGCAATCGAATTACCTATCGAACCATTTATGCAACCACAATAAATTTTAAGAGAGGAATAACCTAAGTTTGTGATCGTGAATAAAAACCAAAATGTTGGTGAAGTGATACATCATATTCGACAAGATGATGTGGCGGATAACAATAATCTAGCAGTCATGGTAGAAAGCATTATGGTTCGAAATGGTGTAAATGTTGGCCTTCATAGACCAAATTACACTTTGCCATTGAGTGAATATATATTGCAAGTAGATATGCCTCCTAGGTGGAAAGTCCCCAAATTTACAAAATTTTCTAGGGACACTACTGAGTCCATTGTCAAACATGTGGATAGATACCTTATATAGGCAGGTGAAATTAGTAGTAATGAAAATCTTAGGATTAAATACTTCCCAAGTTCATTAACGAAAAATGTCTTCACATGGTTCACAACATTACCAGCGAATTCAATTCATAAATGGACCTAATTAGAGTGGTTGTTCCATGAACAATTTTCACGGGACAAACTAAGATTAGTCTAAAATAATTGCCAAGTGTTAAGCGAAAATTCATTGAGTCAATAGATGATTATCTGAATCAATTCAGTTTGCTCAAGGCTAGATGTTTCACTTAGGTGCATGAACATGAGTTGGTCAAAATGGCCACAGGGGGCTTAGATTATTCCACTAAAAAGAAATTGGATACCCAACACTTGAGGGATATGGCCCAGTTGGCCAATAGGGTTTGACAGATAGAGTGCTTAAAAATTGAAAAATCTTGATCAAGTAAATATAATAGAAAAAGAAAGAGTTGCCTATGTCGAATTTGACGAAGGAGATAGGGGATCTTATGAAGAGCCTTTAGATTTTGATGAAGGCGAAATAGACCTTGCTAAACTTAAAAGGACCCCTTTTCAGGGATCTTGTTCAAAATGCAATCAAAGAAGAAAGACTCAAATTTGATGAGAAGCCAAAAATAAAGATTGATTCTGGCCCCCTTCAGGTTGCTGAGGCCCATTATGTTGAACCATCTTCGATTAATATGGTAGCAATTACTGAAGACTGTGCCGAAGATGTTAATCACCATTAAAGATAATCATTTTATCAATGATCATGCTCATTCGTAAGGATCAACTTAAGAAAAAAAATTATTTTTCGCTGCATTTTTTATCCTTATTTCCCTTTTACAATATCTCAAAGTTAGATGAATTTAATTTATCTTTTATTAAGTCATTTTGGACGATATTATGTGATGGAGTTTTTTGTTCACTTTGATCAATTTTTTCACTAATGTGTATCCTCATTGTGACTTCTCGTCCTACTTTGGTACTCTTAAGATTTTAGATGAAGATAATGTCTCATTCTCATAGTTATGAAACATTGATTCTATTGTTGTTCAAACCTTCCGTGATTTGTCCAATAAAAGATATCAAAGCCATCATTTGACTTATTGGAAGAGTGCTAGAATGACCAATATCCCTGATATCTTATAATTTAGATAGAATTGTGATATTCTTATTTTTGTAATTCAAGATCATTGATAAGATTTTTTTCTGCTTTCCCAAATTCTTTAACACTAATTTATTTATTGTCTTATATCACTTCTCTTACACTAATTTATTATTATCTTATATCACTTCTCTTGTGTAATTAATGTCTTAATTGAGCTACCCCACCTAATGGGTTAATTTAACTTTTTGAACCATAATTTAAAATATTCATATGTGATCTAAATTATCTATATGCTTAATTTATACAAAAATAGCAACCCTTGAAAAGTATTTCTTGGAAATACGGTGGGGCTTCTAGAATGGTAGTTCTCCTTTTATTTTTATAATGTAGTAACACTGAAAAAGCCTAAAAGAATGAATATATTTGATGTAGACCTTCAATTAAAGTCAAACTTTTGGTAACTTTAGTTGTTGAAGTAATTGCTTGCAAGGGAAACAAAGCATCGTAGTACTGGTTGTGATAAATGTATTAAATATAGCAATAAATCTATGATGTAAAGGGCATTGGTGGGTAATATTTGCTGTGTTCTAAACTTGTAACTTGTAACCAAAAAAGCAAATCACGTGCATAGATGCATTAAAGTTCTTATTACATCAGAGCAGTAAAGCAAAGTTTTCTCATCGAATACCAAATGGATGCTTATAGACGTCGTTACTTCTTTGGTTTTTATTTGATGAAATTTTAAAATTTTATTTTGTATTAAATTATAAATTTTACGATATTAAAATACTATTAATATTCTTTATGTATTTAAATATTTAAATATTTTATTTTTTATTTTTAAAATTCTTTTTTCTCATACATTAATAAAAGATAATTTTGTTAAATTTTTATAATTTTGTTCTCAATAATAATTATATTTTTCTAATATATATGAGTTTAAAATGACCTGTAATGAAAAAATAGAGAGTAAATTTTATATTTGACAGATCAAATCTTCAGTATTTTGTACTAGTGTTTAATAATTGTTTTTGTAAAAATTTACAAAAATTATAAATTTTGTTTCATGTCTTATTAAAATATTTTAGTATTTAAAATTTGCAAAAAAAGAAACACAATTTAATCGTTTATGTTAAGAGAATCTAAATAAGTTAATGTGGCACTCACACGTATATTATTTAATTTTTTTTTCCGGAACAACGGGGTAAAGTCTGAAAATAATTAGACTACACGCACACTATTCAAAATTTCAATTATCAGGAAAATAATAATATAATTGTAAGAGAATGTTATTTTTACTATACCTTTTGTTGGTATGAACATGCCCACCTCTAGATCATCAATCAACAGTTTTAGTTTTAAGAATCATGTCCAACTATCTCTATTTTCACCTTCAACAACAACAAATGTTATAGGAAGAATTTGATCATTGAGATCTCTTTCTATAGCTTCCAGAATTTCACCTCCACATAGTCCCTTCAAAAAGCATCCATCCATTCCTATCAGATGCCCGCATAATTTGAAACTTTCCTTGCACCATACATAGCAGATGTAAAGCCTTTTAAAATATGGTCTTTGATCCTCAACACCTTCTGGAATAGGTTCAACATTCATCTTCACAGTTGATCCTGGATTGACTCTTAACAGTTCATGGAAATAATCATATATCTTATTGTAATCACCCAAAAAAGAACCATCAACCATATTCCTTGCAACCGCTCTTGCTATTATTGCTTTACTTTTGTTTACCCCTACATTCCACTTCCTCAATGATTTTTCTTTAATGCCCTTCACCTTCAACCTAAGATTGTTTTTCAATGCAATTTGAATCCTCTTGCTCAACCATTTTGTGCTTAACATCTTCACATTATATTCCCTAGTGCAACAGTGACTGTCAATTACTTTCATTACTTGCCAAGATTAACTTGACAGAATACAAATCCCGCTCACAGCCTTCCTTGCATCTCACCTTCACCCTTTTCTTATCATTTTTTATAGTCTTCAATGTTCTACCATTTTGAATAGAATATGATGTTATTGCTTCCTTAATGTCATCCTTTGAAGTAAAAATACATTCCTAATTCCCACTTGTAATTGGACATATCCTTTGTCACTTTGAAAATAGGGTATTCCTTATTTTTAACCTCACTATTGTCATCACTGTCACACCCACTTTGGAGGTCATCACTGTCATTGTCACTCCCCTAGTATTATGTTGTATATTTGCTGCACTTTCCTTTTCCTCTTGATTTTTTATTACTATCATATTCAGTCAGGTCAGTAATTTCATTTTCATCATTGTCCTCATACCCATCAGATTCATCTTCAAAATGCTACTTCAAGGGCACTATCGTACAGGTAAATCTCATCCTCATTGTCATTAGAAAAGGTTCCATCATGCACATGACCCTCAAAATTGTTTGACTCCACTTCAACACTTGCATCATTCCCTCATGCAACATTATCTTCTTCCACAACAACATTTGCATCATTAACTCCTTCAATTCCTTCATACACAACAACATTTGCATCATTAACTCCTTCAATTCCTTCTTCCGCAACAACATTTGCATCATTGCCTCCTATAGTATCTTTTTCCCCAACAACATTTAAATACTTCAACTTTTCTTCAATATCATCATGCATCTTGCTAATTAACCCCTCCATCTCTTCTATAATGTTCTCCGGCTCCTAACAGGAATATCACAAAACTCAGGTTGAGACATACTATGCTTAATGTAAATGACAACGCTTTAGTGCACCCTGTATAGATCTGCAATTTTTAGAGTTGTCATCAACTAGTTCGTTCATTCCAAATTGTGGGTCCTTGTAATACATTTTCTCAACATTGTCCGTGTAACCTAACTCTTTCAAAGTACCAACTAACTCGTAATAACTCCACCTATCAGCATTTTCTCTCAAATCAGATACAAGGTCTCTTTCGTAAACACTAAATTTCGGATTAATAAATTCACCACTATGGTAAATTACAAGCTTCAGGTATTCGACGTCCATATTAAATCTAAATCCCATATGACAGTACACAATATTAAACCTAAATCCCATGGACAACCAAGAACAAAAGCCCCTAATTTCCAGAACAAAATTTCGTAAAACCTAAATCCCATGGTAGCAATGGAATTCTGAATTCTCTTCTAATTCTTGATGATAAAAATTGGATTCGATGGAGAAAGTAGATGCAATCTCTATCTGGCCTTAATGAAAACTTAGAAGTGGTTACTAATGGCGTATCTAAGCTTTCTGAGAACACAATAGATGATCAGTGAGTCGCAAACAAGGGGGAAAGAAGCAATATTGCAAGTATGCATATTGTATTCAATCGACGGTAGATTCAGTGAATTTCGACAAGATCTGTCATGCTGAGTAGGTGAATGACGCATGGGATATTCTTGTCAAGTACTATGAAGGAGGTAATAAATTTAAAGTCATTAAATTGCAGACTTTGCGATGACAATATGAATTGCTGTAGATGGTTGGAGATGAAAAAATTACAGGCTATATGTCGAAAGTGCATAATCTTATTCATCTCGTGAAAGGTTGTGGTGAAATACTAAATGATAAGATGATAGTTGAAAAGGTAATCCATATATTGACCTCTCACTTTGATCACGTTATCGTAATTATTTAGAAATTAAACAATCTTGAAACACTAAAATTGGAAGATTTGGTTGCTTCTTAGAGGTGCATGAGATTAGGATTATCGAAAGGAAAGAGGGTCAAGATTCAATACAAGAACCCTTAAAAGCACAAGGTCGATGATAAGGCTTCTGAATCCTCGAAAAAATGAGAAGGAATCCTATCATAAAGACAAAGAAGAAGTAGAAAATGCGTGCAGTGCTATAATTGTGAAAATGGGGTCACTTGGGTAAGAATTATTGGTACAGGAAAGACAAGGAATCCCCAAAAGGCAAGGATGAAGGAGAAAACCTTGCACGCCAAGATTTAGATGATTATAAAGATATGGTTGTTTTGGATGCAATTGATCGAATCAAATGATTGACCAAAATGGGTGGTTGGAAAATTTCGACGAGTCAAAGAAGAGCAAGGTCAAAATTGTTGATAATAACTCATTGCAAGCAGAAGGTAATGGAGACATAGTTATTCAAAGGAGTAATGGAGTGAAAGATATGATCAAAGATGTATATGTACCTAGAATGAAGTGCAAAAATTGCTAAGTGTTGGATAATTTTCCAAAAACCATTTATCAGTGGTTATGAAAGATGGAGTTTTGGAAATGTTCGATACTCAACAATATTTGGTCTTTAAATATCCTATGACAAAGAATATGATATTTAAGATCATGATCAGTCCGAATCAGGTACAATGTTTGAAACTAGTTGTCGACCACAAGAATAATTGATTGTGGGATTTGAGGTTTGACCATCTGAGCTTTAGGTCACTTAATTAACTGATCACTCAAGATATGGTAACATGTATACCAAGTCTTGTGATGCCCGAAAAACTCTTTGAAGGTTTCTTAGTAGGGAAGTAATCCATAAAAAAATTTCTTGTTGACTATGCCGATGAGATCTTCCTGCATACTCAAAGTTGTACATTCAGATGTAAGAGGCCCTTTTGAGGAGCATATCATTGGTGGAACATGTATTTCATCTCATTTTTCTATTAGTATAGTCAAAATCTCTGGATCTATATTATCATATGAAAGGATGAAGTACTTGAAATCTTTAAGAGATTCAATAAACTTGTCAAAAATTAGAGTGAGAGTAAGATCAAGGTTCTGCAAATGGATAAAGGTGGAAAATACACATCCAAGATGTTTGAGGAGTTATGTGAAGAACATGGTGTCGATCATGCAGTAACTACTCCTTATACGCCTCAACATAATGGAATTACAAAAAGAAGAAGCATGACCATATTGGATATGGAGATATGCATGTTGAAGCAAAATAATTAGCCAAAATGCATATGTGGTGAAATTGTTTCCACAATTGCTTATATTCTGAATAGGTTCCCTACCAAGAAATTGAAGAGCAAGGTTTTTGAAGAAGCGTGGAGTGGCCAAATACCATTAGTGAGTCATCTGAAGGTGTTTGGCTCTATTTGTTACAAACATGTTCCTGATGCTTGAAGAATGAATCTTGATGTCAAGAGTGAACTATGATTCTGGTAGGATATCATAAAATTGGTGCATATAGGCTATTCAATCCAATTAATGAGAAAATCCCGATGAGTCCAGATATTGTGATTAATGAAAATTTTGCATGGGATTGGAATTTTGGAGATGTAGTTAAGAAACCATTAATGATTTATGACTTCAAAGAAGAAAAAGATGAAGTCAAAGTCGAAGAAATTATCGATATTCTAGTCGAAGTCAAAGTAGTTTATGACATTCCAGACATAGTCGAAATCTAAGATGAAATTCTGGTGCAGCAAACTCAGATGTTCTATTAGGATGTCGAGACATATGATCTGACATTAAATTAACAGACAAGTTAGAATTAATAGTGCAGGAAAAACTTACAAAACACATAGAATTGTTCATCCAATTCGATGCTACATACCTACATCTGAAGTCTTCCAAGCCAGGGATGAAATCCAATATCAACAAGATTAATTCAGAGCTAAACAACCCCGTTTACAACTCCTCACTTAATCACTAACCAATGCAATTTCTACCTTATAACCCCTTAGATATGAGAACCCCTATCACTCCCCCTCAATCACACGCGGTGATTATAACAATAACAAATACTTGAAGGCACCCTTCAAACATACATGATCAGAAGCTACACTTCTATCACAAACTATCTAAGAATTAAATAAAATTGCTTCTAACTTAGAAAACACCTTAGAGTTGCTTCACAACTTCCTCCAAGAACAATAACTCAACTTATTACTTCACAACTTCTGAGTGAGAATAACATTCCTCTTGCCTACAGACTTCGAGGTAAACTTAGTGACCATCCCACAGACTGGCTTGTTCACAGATGGCTATCCCTAATGACTAAATCATTACTAAATTTTGGCTAGCTTCCCAAAAAATAGGTTACAAACTCCTTATTTATAAGATTGATCCCAAACTAGACTTGGGCGTTCAAACAACAATATATCATCTGTAACAAACTGCATAACAAACTGCAGAAAACTTCTGCTACAAGCAAGATCTTCAATCTTTGGTTTCCTGATATTTCTCCTTAATTTCTAATTGAATCTTCTGGACCTTCACATATGCCTTCAACAATATGCCATATAGGATGCATAATATCCCTTGAATATTCTGCATAACTTAAAACAGAACTGTAACTAATTCATCAATTCAGTAGGCGTGATGTTAGATGTCTAATGTCACGACATCTCCTTCGACAGGTTGTTCCAATTGTTGATTTAATTCAACACAACATGTTCAGGCATTTCAATAGGACTTGTTTTTGTATATATTCAGTTTATACATTCTATTGTATATTACATTGTTGCTGCTATTATTTGGTTTATTAAAATTAATGCCAATCCTTAAAAACAAGGAATTTACTATCTCCCTCTTTGGCAAATTTTGGCTAAAAAAAATAATTACAATAAAAAATTACATCAAAATAGCAGCAGTAATTACAATTGAAAATCAAGAATTAAAATGTTCTTCAGCAGAAACATCCCTTATCTTCTGCACACAGCTACAAATCTTGATTACAGGTAATGTCTGAACATCCCATTTAACATCTTATTTTCTCCATTGAACCAACACCAGGAGTGCAAAGTAGGGGAAGGTAGAGAGACGGTGTTGTATTGGGAGATAGACTACCCCATAAGTAGCATAAGAGACATTTTAGAAGGTATCCTGAAATTTCTCCATGTAACTCAGAACTCAGGTCACAACTGTGTTCATAACTCAAATGATAAGTCACAAAAAAAAACTTCAGGCTGAGACTTCATAGACATTTTGGTATGGTCTGTTTGGACACTGTGACTTAGACATAATCTTACCCTCTCCTATTTTAATTTCTGTGTGACACAACTTCTCTCCCCCTTTTTAGCTAAAATTTGACAATGGAAGCCCTCACAAAACCAGGTCCAGGCACAAGAAGCCCAGACTCGAACAAACCTCATGATGTTGAAGACAACAAATACTTACTTGATATTAGAGTTAGAGGAGTCGTTTATAAATAGGCCAGCTGATGTTTAGGAAATAACAAATTTTGGTCTTTGGTCAAGGTGACGAAAATTTAGGTTGAAGGACTGCACCAAAAACAAATGTGTACCGTCCAAAATAACTCTGACTATTTTTAATAGTTTCTGGAAGTTTCTGTTGGATGGATTTAGTTTCAATAAATGCATAGGTTACCTCACCTTTTATTCATCATGCAGGTACATGTGATTCCTACCTCTTCTCTCACCAATCCAGACTGTTTCTTTTTAAGATATCATAGTATGTGACTTTGACCATATTCCTTCAAGAGGCTTTTAGAATAAGGAACAATATTTTGGTTTTATGGTATTCACACTACTGCAAAATAATTCCAATTATCTTCTTCAAGGTTTGTAGAGTGCTGATACTTAGTGAGATTTCTAGATCAGACCAGTAGTTATGCATTATTTGAGCATACTTCTTCTTTAACATCTCTTTATTTAACACAATAGACATACCAGCCATTGATAAATATGAAATTAGAGTACTGAGATTCACAAGAATATTGATGTTCCAACATCATATGGCACATCCACAACATTACTACATAACTTATCTGCCTTGGTTTTGAGGTCACAATTATCTCTTAACTGCTCCTCTAAAACATTAAATAGAATCTCATCCCCAGGAAACTCCAATCCATATCAGTATAAACTCTCATTCACACTTGCTATTTATGGAAGAAAATAATTCTCCCCCTTAGTAGCAGCTTGACCTTTTAGATGTTCACCTCTCAGTCACCAAAAATGAAGTTATCCAAGTTACCACCATCTTCATGGACAACCCTGTTGAGTCCTTTACTTCAAACACATTTGTTAAGGTCCTCTGAATTCTATAAGCACCCTTGATTTGGATTTCCCACATGTTCCAATATAAGAATCCTTATTTTCTTGCTACACAAGTGTGATGACAGGTTTTTTTCATTGGTTGTTTTAAAAAACAATGAAGTCGTCACCTAATTTTATTTGTTCTAAAAAGAACGAGAACATATAGATAAAACCTAAAGAGATGGATAAGGCAGTCTACGTGACCAAAAACATGGAATCGGCAGTCGGTTATGTAAGGGGAAGGTATTAGCACCCCTTATATCCATCGTACTCGATGGGACCCATTTAGTTCTAAGTGTTTATGTGTGTTAAATTGCTAATTCATGAGTTAAAATCGAGAAATAAAAGAAACGGGGTTTATTTATTATTATTTTGAGTTTGGCACGGTTTCGGAACCGTGTGCCTACGTATTCCCTTGTGCAATGGGAAAGTCAAAACTCCGTAGTTCCTCTTGAAAAGGTTTTTTATTGGTTGTGTTGATTTTATAAGAAAAATCGTGCTTTAGACATTTCAAATGCTTGAACTTGGACTTGTTTTGTTTGTTTGAAAAGCTTAAGTCTTCGTTCGTGTTTGAAATGGCTATTGCACACTCTTTGTAAGAAAAGAGTTTGATGATCGCATATGAGCGATAAAAGAGTTTAAGTGATTTGAGTTATTTTTATGTGGGAGACGAGTATTGAACCATAAGCGTTCAACGGCTAATGCCCAAAATACTCGGATGAGTGGATAGAAACATCCTAATCATCTTTTTCTACCCAAAAAGTTTGTTGAGAAAAGGTGAGGTGAAACAAGGTTCACATTAATTAGATTCATTTAAGAAGCCAAACATACAGTCGAGGGTCTATACAGGACTGACTACCATATGTTTGGGAGGAGAGAGAAGTAGAATATTTATTTATGAAAATGTTTTGAAAAGAAACTCGACGTTGGATCGAGGTTTAGAAATTTAATTATAAAAGTGTTTTTTTAGGAGGTTTTGAAAATGGTTTTGAAAAGTGAAGGATATTCATAAGAAGTTTTGAAAAAATTTAAGTTGGAAAATTGGAAAGAAATTTTTTTTTTTGAAAAGTATTAAAAAATACTTAAAATGTCTCATTTTTAACTTAATTAAAATATAATCAAAAAGAAAATATTTTTTGGATTTTTTTGACATAATCATAAAATAAGTATATTAAATGATAAGTGTACAAAAAATCATCTCAAAATGAGAAGTTTTGAATGGTTTTTGAAAATGTTTTAAGTTTGCTAGAAACTTTGAGAAAAAAAAGAGTTTTTTGGTCCTAAGGAGGTTTGAACCTTGAACATTTGGCTTAGAAATGAAGATTTTCCATTGAGCCATTTGCTTGACTTGTCATTTAATTACCTTGCTTATAAGGAATTTTGAAAAAAAGAAGTTTGGAAAAAGTCCAGATGTTGGACTTCTGAAGGGTTCAGAAGTTGTCCACTTCTGGAGGGGTCAGAGGTTGTACTTCTGGAGGAAGAAAGCTCAGAAGGTGGCTGCTTCTGGAGCGTGTGAGAAGGAGCGTGTAGAAGCTTGGTTGCTTCTAGAGCATGTAGAAATGGTTACCTCTAAGAATGATGAGAAGCACGTTGTTTCTTGAGGTAGTTAGAAACTGATTGCTTCTGGAAATGGAAGCACTAGAAGTGCTTCTGAAGATAGTTGAAATGGGAAGCTTCTGAAGGTAGAAGCTTCAGAAGTACTTCTGGAGGGTTGAACCTCAGAAGTGCTTCTGGGGAAGCAAGCCTCAGAAGCTTGCTGTGCCTTTTATTAAAAAAAGGTTCCAGGGGGATTCGAACCATGGACCTTGAGGCGAAGGAAAGGTTAAATGCGTGCTGACTTACCACTAGGGTGGCTGTTACATCCTGTCATAATACAACAACTAATAAATTTAAAATAAACTTAGAATTTGAATTTTCCAGAAATCAAAGAACGCGCGTAACAACTTCATCTTCAACCTCTAGATTCCAATTCGTATATCTCTGGTTTCTCCATGAAATTGCACGATCCAAACATCAATCTTGCTCGAATTTTCACCAGGAACATGATTATGACATTTAATTTCATTTATTTTAAGTGTAGGGTGATGAATTTTGTAAGAACATTAAGAAACCTAATTCTGAATTTTGATTGTGAAATTGTGTATGTGCACCAATTCAAGCAATTGATTGAGGGTTTATGATCCTCATAAGTGCAGAAACAAAATGACCTAGCCTTTTTTGGACTGAAAGTTAGAAATCATAGAGTTCAAAGTTCAAGTTTATACCTCTTTAAACTGAATTCGTGTTTCTTGATGAAGGTGTTCCAGAGGGTTTTTTATGATAGCTACAACTTCAGTGATGTTTATGGAACGTGTTGGTATGCTTACCTTGGTTTGAAATGGTATGGAACTTCCTACCCAAGTCCAACTGCAATTCTTTGAAGTGAGTTTCGAATTTGAAGTTTGTGTTGTTACAGATCAATGATGAGAGCTTGGATCACTCATATGAAGTGTATGGAATGTGTTTGAAGTGGAAAATTGAGATATGCACGAGTGAAATGGAAATTTAGAAGTTAAGGCTCAAAATTGCAATTTATGGATTTTTGAGACAATTCTGAGTTTGGCTAGTTCTTGGGCTAGCTTGAGGATTCTAACAACTCTCTAATGATGTTTAGAAAGTATTGGAAGCCTAAGTTTGCTCAAAAATTGCAAAACTTGGAACTTGCACAATTCTCCTTTTTAGAACTTTGAAAATTGGAATTTAAGAAAGAAAGAAGGAAAGCTTGTTTAGGAATGCTTTGGTGTGTTTTTTGAATGAAGTACGAACCTTTATTTATAGGCAAAGGATTCTGAAAATGGCAAGGTAAAATAAGATTAGAAGAGCAACTTGGGAGCTTAAGGCTTAAGAAAGAATATTCCTTCATTAAATGCAAATGGAATCTTTCTAATCATTACTTAAAAAAACTCAAGTGTTTTTATCCCTTCCAAGCTATTTCCATCAGATTTTTCCTCTTAAATCCTATCCCATGTAGTGACAAGGCTTCTAGAAGGGAGAAAGTTGCAAAACAACTTGTAATTTTGATGCATGATTTTGGAAATCCATGGTTTTGGAGCTCTATGTTTCAAAATCAAAACCCTAGATAAACAAAGTGTTTTTGCAAGTTCTTGGACTTTTTAGAAAGCTTGTAACAAGGGCTACAACTTTCATGTTTTGAGGTTTTTCTGAATCAAAATGGATCTAGGTGAAAAATGGCCATGAAAGTGAGGAAAAACCATGTTTCTTAACACTTGAAAAATTTTCTAAGTGTTAGAAAAAATTCAAATCTTGACTTTTTGTTGAGTTTTTCATATTTCTTGATTTCTTATGATTATGATGGATTATTTGAAATGGTTTTATGATTGAAAAAGTTAATCTTGAAAAAGTTGACCAAAAGTCAAAGTTTGACTTTTTTGAGCAGATGAATTTTCATCAGATGGTTCAGAATTTGTCTGATGAAGAAACATGGATTTTGCAATGTTTTGAATCAAGAAATTAGGTCAAGATGTTGCATTGAAGATGTTAAGATCAATCTTTAAGCAAATAGGTCATCCATTGAGCAGAAAATCAATGATTCACTATCTTCGATCAAAACCCTAATTGGTCGATTCATGGTAGATCATAAGAAAAAGTTGGGAATTTGAAGATCAAATGTTGATGATTGATTAAGATATATCATTTTAGGTGAGTGAAGACTCAAACCCTAATTGATCATATCTTGAACAGATGAAATTTTTTATAAAATCCTAACTTTGACTTTAGGAGCACACACACGATCTATCCTGTTCTGAAACTGTTAGTGATGCAATGATCTTATGAGAAATATAAGGGAATAAGTCTTGATCTTGTGCAATTTCAATAGGGTGTATTACTTGAAGAAGGGATGTTTCATGATCATTCCTTATAAACACAAACTCAAAACTCATTTCCAGAAGTTGAAACCCTGAGATTAGGAGGGTAAATTTTGGGGTGCAACAGTTGCCCCTATTCAATCATCTTAGACCTGATAAGTGAGAAAAAGCGACAGCTTTCGAACATTCAAAGTAAAAAAGGATTGAATATTAAGAGTACCCCAAAAAATTTGCCCTACGCGGGAAACCAATGCTACAAAAGAAAGCAGATAAGATATCTTGACTACAGAGCCAAGGAAGAAATGCTTGAAGAGAATAAACTTGATAAGCACCAACAGAATGCCTTAACACAGCAATACCCAACAAGAAATAATTAGTAGATTTCATCAATACTGGGGATAACCGAGTACCTTAAATGAGTAGTAAATATCAAGTTTTAACGAAAATGTTATGAGAAGAAAACCGAACTTCTCAAGCAAAAAGAAATATTTAAGCCATCTTAGGATGTCTTAACAAATATGCTATGAGAAAAAAACCGAACTTCTCAAGCGACAAGAAATATAATAGATTAGGCCATCATAGGATGTCTTAATGAAAATGCCATGAGAAGAAAACCGAACTTCTCAAGCGAAAAGAAATATAATAGATTAAGGCATCACAAAATGTCTTAACGAAAATGCTATGAGAAGAAAACCGAACTTCTTAAGAGAAAAGAAATATAATAGATTAATCCATCACAGGATGTCTTAACGAAAATGCCGCGAGAAGAAAACCGAACTTCTCAAGCGAAAAAGAAATACAAATGGATTAAAGATTCGATATGATTGAGAATTTGTCAGAAAATTCCAGAGAGTTAAGGAATACCCGCACACCTTAACGAAGATAAAATTGAGAATTTGTCAGAAAATTCCGAAGAGTTAAGGAATACCTGCAGACCTTAACGAAGATAAAATTGAGAAACTGTCTAAAGATCCCAAAGAGTTAAAGAATACCTGCAAACTTTAACGAAGATATAATCGAGAATTTGTCAGAAAATCCCGAAGAGTTAAGGAATACCCGCAGACCTTACGAAGATGAAGTTGAGAAACTATCTGAAGATCTCAAAGAGTTAAAGAATACCCGCAAACTTTAACGAAGATATAATCGAGAAGTTGTCAGAAAATCCCGAAGAGTTAAGGAATACCCGCAGACCTTAACGAAGATGAAGTTGAGAAACTATCTGAAGATCTCAAAGAGTTAAAGAATACCCGCAAACTTTAATGAAGATATAATCGAGAATTTGTCAGAAAAATCCCGAAGAGTTAAGGAATACCTGTAGACCTTAACGAAGATATATGGCTAGAACAATATCAGAATTGTTGGTGCACGAAGGTGCGAGGAGCCATGGCATGCTGAAGATTTTGACCATGTAACTTCCGAGTTACCGGCAGAACAAATTCAGTAGCGCACCCGAGAATACACTTCTCTGGGGATAAACAAATCAATATCCAGCACACTAGTGTGATATAGATGTTTATAAAGTCGGTAAATCTTGTTTCCGACGTTTCTGCTGATTAGAGATCTTACTGAACATGTACAGACATGTTGAACAACTTCCGAGTTGACAAGATCTTCAACCTGTATGCAGATAGCTTTACCGGTGATAGAAGAATCAGATTCATCACCTGTGACTGAAAAATTTCTATGGTAATGAGCTTCAATTTGCTGGCATTGTACAGACAATGCGTTGTAGCAAGTGGATATGTGGATCAACTTCTGAGTTGGAGAAAATATCCTGAGATTGAATAAACATTCTACCTGGTGGAGACTTATTTGTTGATTAATTGAGAACTTACTGGGGAAATAAACAAACCAGAAGTTCAATGTAGTCTTCTGAGAACAGCCCAGAGGAACAAAATTTCAGAAGTTACTGCCACTAGAATTTGCTGAGAAAATTCTTGTCTGAAAGAATTCTTGTAGTAATCCTTTCTGAAGGAGACTCGCTTGCGAGTAAATTAAGCTTTGCTGGGGAAACTGCGTAAGAAAGCCGTGTGAAAAACATCACTGGGGATTCCCGGTAGATAACTTTGCTGACATTTAGAGTCCATTGAAAAACAACTGTTTTCGCTGGGGAAGAAATCTTTGTTGGGGAAACCATCAGTTGTTAAGATCCATACAACTTGCGCTGGAGAAAAGAGGATAATTATGTCGTCTGAGAACTAATCCTTCAATTTGATCCTCACGAGGATATTTGCAGTTTCAGCTGGAGAAAACCTGCAAAAGAATTAGCCGGAGCTAATGCATGAGTATGAGATGCATGATACGATATGCATGATGATTTTTTTTGTTTAATGCAAAGAGTATGTGATTTCTTGATATTGTTCAGAAAAGAAATGTAATTGGGGGAATCTAATTGGACGTTCTTGTTGACATAAGAGTTCACTAGGGATGATTAATCACTTCTCCGGGGAAGAAAATGTTCTTGAGATTCGACATCACTGCCAACTTATCTTTCACCCAAGCGTTTAACTTGCACTGGGGAGAAGAACTAACTTGTCATTTGAGAAATAGTCTTCTGCTTGCACTTGACTTCATTCTGAAAAGATCCCGAGTCCTGACTGGGTTTATGCATGAATATATTGTATATGATATGTCTGAGTGAAGCGACGTGATTGATGCATGACGATGATTTATGAATGCATGTATGCACTATTAGATGTGTGCTAAATAAAATTTGACCTTGAAGGGAGAGTCGTCAGACGAGAAATGATTTTAAGTTAAACCAACAGACAGAAACTGGTGAAATGATATTAACCACCAGACGGAAACTGGTGAAATAATTTTGACCAACCAGACGGAAACTGGTGAAAACATATTAACCACCAGACGGAAACTGGTGAAAACATATTATCCACCAGACGAAAACTGGTGAAATGATTTTAACCACCAGACGGAAACTGGTGAAATGATTTTAATCACCAGACGGAAACTGGTGAAATGATTTTAATCACCAGACGGAAACTAGTGAAAACATTTTAACCACCAGACGGAAACTGGTGAAATGATTTTGGTCAACCAGACGGAAACTGGTGAAAACATATTAACCACCAGACGGGAACTGTTGAAAACATATTAACCACCAGACGGAAACTGGTGAAATGATTAACCACCAGACGGAAACTGGTGAAAACATATTATCCACCAGACGGAAACTGGTGAAATAATTTTAACCACCAGACGGAAACTGGTGAAAACATATTAACTACCAGACGGAAACTGGTGAAAACATATTATCCACCAGTCTTCTATAGATAGGTCCATCCTCCACTTCAAGGGACCATAGAAATACAATAAAAACCAACTTTAATCAAACAATTATTTAGTACAAACCTTCTACCTTGTACATAATTAGAAAGTATCCCCCTAGGATCTCATCCAAAAACAGCCAAGATACCTGCTCTGATACCAATTGAAATTCTGGTGCAGTAGACTCAGATGTACGATTAGGATGTCGAGACATCTGATCTGACATTAAACAAACATACAAGGTAGAATTAAGAAAGCACGAAAAACTAAAAGAACACAAAGAATTTTTCACCTAGTTCGATGCTACACACCTACATCTGGAGGCTTCCAAGCCAGGGATGAAATCCACTATCGGCAGTATTAATTCAGATCTAAACAAACCCATTTACAACTCCTCACTTAATCACTACCCAATGAAATTTCTACATAAGAACCCCTTGGATATGAGAACCCCTCTCACTCTGCCTCAATCACACGCGGTGATTATAACAATAACAAATACTTGAAGAACCCTTCATACACACATAACCAGAAGCTACACTTCTGTCATAAAATATCTAAGACTTAAAGCAAATTGCTTATAACTTAGAACACACCTTGGAGTTGCTTCATAGCTTCCTCCAAGAACAATAACTCAACTCATTGCTTCACAACTTCTGAGTGAGAACAAAATTCCTCTTGCCTACGAGCTTCCAGGTAAACTTAGTGACCATCCCACAGTCTGGGTGGTTCACGCACGGCTAACCCTAATTACTAAATCATTAATAAATTTGGCTATCTTCCTAAACTAGGTTACAAACTCCTTATTTATAACCTTGATCCCAAAATGGACTTGGGCCTTCAAACAACAACATATCAGCTGTAACAAACTGCAGAAAAATTCTGCTACAAGCAAGGTCTTCAATCTTTGGTTTCCTGATTTTTCTCCTTAACTTCTGATTGAATCTTCTGGACCTTCACATATGCGTTCAAGAATACGCCACATAGGATGCATAATATTCCCTTAATATTCGGCATAGATTAAAAAATAATTGTAACTAATTCATCAGTTTAATAGGCATGATGTTAGATGTCTGATGTCACGACATCTCCTTCGACATGTTGTTCTAGTTGTTGAGTTAATTCAACACAACATGTTCAGGAATTTCAATAGGACTTCTTTTTGTATATATTTAGTTTATACATCCTATTGTATATTACATTGTTGCTACTATTATTTGTTATATTAAAATTAGTGCCAATCCTTAAAAACAAGGAACTTACACAAGAGGATGTGACTAGCTCAAGCCAAAGACCATAAAGAACTAGAGTTTGTCCAACGAGAATTCAAGACTATGAAGTGACTAATGATGATGAAGTCACGCTAGATGGAGAATTAGTTCATTTTGCCTTAATTGCAGAGTTATAATGGAAGTCTTCTATGGTCGAAGAGTTACATGCAATCAAAAGAAATAATACATGGGAGTTAGTCAAATTACCAGTACGTACAAAAGCTATCAAAGTGAAGTGGATGTTGAAGTTGAAGCACAATGTTGACGGGTCGATATCTAGGAATAAGGCGAGATTGGCAGCTCAAGGATTTCTTCAGAGAGCAGGACTCGACTACTCTGAAGTATATGCACTAGTTGCAAAATTCGAAACGGTCATATTGGTGGTCGTCTTTACATACAAGCAAGGTTGGTTAACATTTCACTTAGATGTGAAATCATCTTTTTTGATTGGTCCCTTAGATAAAGAGCTCTATGTCACATAACCTCTTGGGTTTTTTATTCAGGAGGAAGTAGGTTAGGTGTATAAGTTGCACAAAGCGCTCTATGGACTCAAACAAGCACATAGGGCATGGGACAAGATGGTCGACTCATACTTTTTCAAATTGAGATTTGTCAAATGCAATGATGTCTATGTTCAGGTTGTGGCACAAAATATAATAATCATATGATTATATGTCGATGACTTGATGGTAACTTGAAATAGCTTGGAGAACTTGTTGAAGTTCAAAGAGATGATGATAAGGGAATTTAAAATGTCAGATCTAGGAAACATGTCTTATTTTCTAAGCATGGAAATTCAAATTTCCAAGTAGGGTATGGTGTTACGTCAAATAAATTATGTCAAATAAATATTTATGAGATTCAGAATAGAATACTCAAATCCTGCATCCTCACCTGTCGAAACAAATCTAAAATGGAGAAATATGGAGAGGAGGACAAGGTTGATATTACTTTGTTCAAAAAAAAGGTGGGATCTCTGAGGTATGTGTCCAATAGCCGACCTGATATAGGTTTTGTAGTTGGATTAGTAAGAAGATACATGAGTGAACCAATGGTGTCACACATGAAGGCTGCAACAAGAATTTTGAGATACTTACAAGGATCGACAAACTGTATAATTCTATTTGGACGAGATTATGAATGTAAAGAATCCACAGTTACTTTCTATTTAGATGTTGATTAGTGTGAAGGTAAGGAACACTATGCCAAAATTGACTTTAGACAGCGCCACATAGACAACGCTTATGCCCAAAGTGCTGCTATATGTTCTAAAAAAAAAATAATTAAAAATTAAAACAGAAGCGCTGCTAAAGGTATACTTTCGACAGAGCTTCATATAAGCGCTGCTATAGGCCTTATACATAGGCAGCGCTTTTTTTCCCTAAGCGCTGCTATTAGTTTAAAAATAAAAAAAATAAAAAATTTAGAATAAGCGATGCTAAAGGCTTACTTTCGACAGCGCTTTCTAAAAGCGCTGCAAAAGGCATTATTCTAGAAAGCGCTGCTAAAGACCAAAGTGCTGCTAAAGGGTATACGTTAGACAGCGCTTTCCAAAAGCGCTGCCTTAGGTGATTAAAAAATTTCTAAAATTCCTAAAATCAGAAAACCCTCGCTCTCACTATTATATTTTCTATTACGTACTGTTCTTCTTCTCCAAACAGAAACCCTTGAAGGAACCACGACGGCGTCAACGACGACCTTACTCTCATTACCCTCGCTCTCGATCTTACGTATTGTTCTTCTTCTCAAACAACCCTCGTTGTCGCTCTTCTTCTCTATTACTGTTCTTCTTCTCACATCGACGGCGTAACCACAACCCACCGTCACCACCACCACCACCGCCGTAGGTAACTCACATCGTCCCTTCATCTTCTTCTGTATTGTCAGCGCTTATTCACTGCCACTGTATTGTTGTTTGAGTTCTTGTTTCTTCCATTCTTGTTTCTGCCATGAATGTTTCTTCCATTCTTCTTTCTACCCCTATTTGTGAAGTGTAAAGTTTAATTCTTGTTTCTTCCATTCTTGTTTCTGTCACTATTTCTTCCATAGCTTATTCTCAATTTCTTTAGTACTTGATTGTTAGGAACTAGCATATCTGTGCATACATTACTGATTATATGAACTAGCATATCTTCCATGATAGTGTCACATAAGGCTAGCTATTAGAAGTTTGCTAAGTGCTAGGTATCAAAAGTTTGCTAAGTGCTAGCTATTAGAAGTTTGCTAAGTGCTAGCTATTAGAAGTTTGTTAAGTGATAACTATTAGAAGTTTTCTAAGTGCTAGCTATCAGAAGTTTGCTAAGTGCTAGCTATCACAAGTTTTCTAAGTGCTAGCTATTAGAAGTTTGCTAAGTGCTAGCTATTAGAAGTTTGCTAAGTGTTAGCTATTAGAAAACTGTTGATAGCTAGCACTTAGCGAACTTTTGATAGCTAGCACTTAACAAACTTTTGATAGCTAGCACTTATAAAACTTCTAATAGCTAGCACTTAGCAAACTTCTGATAACTAGCAATTAGCAAACTTCTAATGGCTAATACTTAGCAAACTTCTAATAAATGATGCTTCCGTCAAATTGAGGCATATCTATATCCATGCTCTTTAGGACAAAGATGTTGCACTGTCAGTGTTGTTAAAAGAGTTTTAAACAATTATTATATATAATTTTATAGATTATAATTCAACGAGTCTAATTTATATTTGCTAAATGTAAGGAAAATCACATAGCCATTTGGCCTTATACTATTGATTAGAATTTGGAAAGGAAAGATTATATTAATTAATAAGCGTGAATATTCATTATAATAACTCATGTAAGGATTATATATGATTTTACTCCTCAATACTTGTGAGTTATTATTTGACATATCAGAAGTCCTCAATACTTGGTTTGATTCTAAATAGATTTATGCACTAGTTATCTTTGCTGCATTACTTCTATCATATCACATCTTATATTCACCAAATTTATAATTTTTTATTATATAAAAGATAGAGTTGTTGTTAAGTTCTGTTGGGATTATGATGTTGTTGTTAAAAGTTTTCTTTCCTTTGAATTATCAATGTTTTCTGGCCTAGATCGACGTACAACGCTCATTCCATGCGTTTCCCTGAATTCGAGGTAAATTTGAATAAATTTATGCACTAGTTATGTTTGATGAATTACTTCTATCATATCACATCTTATATTCACCAAATTTATAATTTTTTATTATATAAAAGATAGAGTTGTTGTTAAATTCTGTTGGGATTATGATGTTGTTATTAAAAGTTTTCTTTCCTTTAAATTATCAGTGACATCAAAAAAACAGGTACAACATAATTTTATGATATTTATGCTTAGATAATGTTAATTTGTCATCCTATACTTGACCACTCTAATTTTATGATATTTAGATTATTCCTGCTAAAGAGATTGAAGCTGTCAGTAGGGGTAAGGAGCATGTAATTAGCAACAGTCCTGCAGACATAAAGAGTGTTGCTAAGAGGACCGGGGCTACAAAGAAAACTACTTCACAGTATAGGTATTACCTTCAAACATATATAAGCTTCACAACTATTTCGCAAGGTGGTACTAGTCTTATACCCCTAGATGAATGGATTTATGGTTCTGAAGGCATGACAACAATTGGTAAGCAGGATTTGGAACACGTTTTTGGACACTTGACATTAGGCATCGCTGTTATCAATACATACATCAGGTATACTCCAACCAACTTTATTTAATTAATTGAAGAATTTATTTACTCATTTCAATGAATAATTAATGTTATTCATGTTTTTATTTAAGGTTTCTGTATGACAAGTTGATTCGCCCGCGTGGATTGGAATCCATATTCGCTTTCATAAATCCCAACTTTGTCCACGCAGGGTCAATCATCTCAAATTCAGATGAAGTAATAGTGTTTGTACTTCGTTTATTTATGGCCAGCAAAGATACAGAAAAATTGTTCTTTTTACCATATAATACTGGCCACAAGTAAGATTTTCATTCTAAATTTCCTCTATTATAATTTTTTCGTTTTTTGATGTTGTGTAGAAAGTTTCCATCTAACCTTTGTTTAATATTACAGTGGACATTGGTTATTAGTTGCGATTAATCCTGTGAGAGAAATTGTATATTATCTGGATTCATTGGGCAATGATTGGACAACATACTCAAATATGAAGAAGACGATTGACACATAAGTGAGATTGTTCTAAAATATTCCTGTGTATATTTAATTATTTAAGTAAATCATACTATGTTATATTATTATGTAGTACTTTGATGAATTCAAGTGTGCTTATTACTCAAAAGATCAATTGGATGAACTTATGGAGGATTGATGCCAATTTGTTATGGAGTTGAGAATTTTATTATAAGGTATAACTTTGAGTTTTGAGAATATAATATATGTTGTCATAGTTGTGTTATAATATTATTGTTTTTGCTGTTGTATGAATTTCGATTTTTTTATTCTGTTTCAGGTTATATAGGTGCAGATCGATGTAGAAGATAGAGTTATTTTGTAATTCATTGTTGATTTTGTTTCATTGTTGTATATTAATGTTGTTGTTGTTTCATTGTTGTATATATTGTGCAAAAAAGGATTGAAGATGTATATTGATGTTGTTGTAATATTGTTTCATTGTTGTATATTGATGTTGTTGTTGTTTAAAATGTTATATTGAAGCTACAAATTATGGTAAAAATCTGGTGAAATTAAATCTGATAGGCAGCATTTTGTTTTAAATGAAAAAAAAATTACATTATAAAATTAATTAGGGAAAGCGATGCTAAAGGGGAATAGACAACCCTTTTAATGAGAAGCGCTGTATAAAGTGGATGAAAAAGCGCTGCTATAGGGGGCAATAGAAAAACGCCGCTAAAGGGTAAATAAAAAAGCGTTGTATAAAGTAAAGCACTGCTAAAGAGGGTATCTATAGCAACAGGAAAAGCCTAAAGGGTATCTATAGCGCGCTTTTACCAAGCGTGTCTAAATCTCCACATTAAATTCTTTCAAAAGCGTTGTTCAAAGTGAAAGCGCTAAAGAGGGTACCTATAGCATTAGAAAAAGCGCCTAAAGTAACTATAGCAACGCTTTTACAGTAACCTAAGCGTTGTCTATACCTTTAGCAGCGGTGGTTTTAGAAGCGCTTTTAAGCGTTGTTAAAGGCCTAAAAAAGCGCTATCTAATCCCTTGTTTGACATAGTGGAAGATCAAATAAGCATAATTGGTTATTTCTTTGAAGTCTTTGGTGCTCCAATCTCATGGTGCTTGAGAAAGCAACATGTGGTGGAATTGTCATCATGTGAGGCTGAATATATAACAGGACTCTATAATGTTTGTCAAGAAATTTGAATTAGATTTGTGTTGGAAGAGATCAAGGTCAGAGTGAAGAAACCTCAAGTGCTACAAATCGACAACAAGTTAACCATTAATCTTGCAAACAAACCAATTTTGCATGAAAGGAGTGCGCACATCTAAACTAGATTTCACTTCTTAAGAGAGAAGGTAAATCTAGGTGAACTTAAAGTAATGCATTGTTCAAGTGAAGCACAATTGACCGATAGTTTCACCAAAGTATTGAAGATTGAAAGATTCCTAAACTTAAGAAAGCAATTAGGAATACTTCTGATTGACTATGATTATTGTAAGTTCGACAATTTGAATTATATGGGATATTTTGTGATATAATTCAAGTTAAGTAATCCAAACCCAAACCCAAATCAATTAAGTTTTGTTAGTTATTTAGTGTACAAATTATATATATATATATATATATATATATATATATATATATATATATATATATATATATATATATATATATATATATATATATATATATATATATATATATATATATATATATATTAAATTAATTTTTATCATTCAATAATATTAATTCTTATTTCTTTATTATCTCTCTTTCTCTTCTCAGTTAAAGTTCTCACGCAATAACATAATCATCTTCCACAACTTATCATTTAAATTGTCTTAGTTTAAATGTCTGGTATCTTGGAATCTCGTTGGAAAACCTAGTCCTCACAACTTACACCACCTCATTCAACTTCCATTTTGTATTGTTTTTCAATTTGTGTATAATCCTCTTTGCAACAAAATCAAGTTTTATACTTTTGTTTTCAAAAATTCTACCGCATCCATGTGTCTTCATGTACATGATGTTGCTTATCTAATTATAGTGTTGTGAACCTATTAGTATGCCCATCACTATTATCGGCTTATTTAACAGTTTTTAAGAATTTTCTTTGTCTTCTTTTGTTTTAAATGGGGATTTGTAGGGAATTCGTCTTAATCTAATTTACTTTCTGCAAAAATTTCTTTTAGGTTTCACACGAGCAACCACTTCATCTACAACGCCAATGAATATCTCATGAAACTATAGTTCATTCCGTATGTCATTTCTTAAGATAAAATGAGTACACGTGACATTTGCATGCCATCATTTCTTAAAACTTAAAATAATGATATTTTTGGTTAGTTAAGTTTGTTAGAGATAAGGTCAAATGTTAACAAAAGATATTCGATTTTCTTTCTATATGAAAAAGATATATAATTTTTAACATATTGTTGGGTTCAAACCCAACTTCTACACTCTTAATATTTTTAAAACTAGTGTGTCACGCCTCTGGGTCTATTAATAGATTTGAGGGATAAGATATATTAATTTTTAAATTCGTTACAAATTACATGATATTAATAAATTAAGTGTTTAACTAAAATATTACATTGTTTATACACAATATTTATGTAAATATATATGACAATTTTTGAATATGATTCATCATCATCATTGTTAGTGAAGATCAAATGTTAGATTCTCGTTTCATTGAAATATCAGGGAAGGTAAATATTTTGGGTGCAATATATTTCATATCCCTTTTGCATCTATTTGTCTTTGATGTAAAACAAGAAAGTGGTTAGTTAAATAAAATAAATATATGACTAATTGAAGAACACCATAAAAAAATAATTATTGAAGAACACAAATCTTAAACCCAATCTATTTTCTACTCTTGTAATCTATCGCATAGAACTTTACCAAATTTTTGACGCTTCAAAGTTTTCATGTTATATGTTTCATTAACAATTATTGTAATTTAAAATGAATTTATAATGGATGTCTGTTATGTTTCATGTTGATCACTAATGAAAGTGTCTTGAGCGTTGATACTCTTAAAATAGACGACAGAGATTTGATTAAGGACAGTGATCAATATCCTCAATAATCACGCCAAAGTTATATCCTCAATTTTTTACAAAGACCAAGGTAAAATGTATTCATCATCGGTTTTAGTAGAAAATCGAGGTGAATAAACTTTTTTTAACATTACATTGTTTATTTAGAATATTAAATTACATTATTACAACAAATACACTGTTATCATAGTAGATGTTGTTTTTGGAGAACAACACATCTTTGTTGTAATCTAGATTCTGTTGGATACATTTTGTGCTCATTCATTTAAAGTTACATGGATTGCATTCATCTAAATTTTAAGGAGTCATTTGTTCTAACTATGGAGTTATATGTTCCAACTAATGAAAATGTTTTTCTGCACTTGTAATCCATCTTAGAGAACTTTTACAAGCTTCTTTAAGTTCAAAGATTTCATTATCTTGAGCAAATATTTTCATGGAAAATGCTTTCACAAGAAAGATATATAGTGATAGATATAGATGTTTTGTTATGGTTTGATGTCTTGGCAATATATTGAGTGTTTCTCTTTTATGAATGTAGGGTAGAGATTCAGTATTGTAGCTGTGTTACATATCCCCTTAGTTTTATTAAAAAAGTCGAGGGAAAACATTTTGTATTGTTTAAATAGAAAAGTAAAATAAAATAAGTAAATCCCTCGATTTTAGAAAAAGACTGAGGTAATACGTTTGAAGTTTGAAGCAAAATATGGTAAATGATAAAAAATTGAAAGTAACATGTCATGTTTCCATTTCAATTTTTTACTTGTCATCATTTTTGGGTGCAATTTAAAGTATGTTTAGGAATAAATTTCTCAATGTTGTCAGACAAGGAATGCAATGCAATGTGGTTTTTCTTGATTGGCAACATAGGAAGGTTATTCCAAAAATACAACAACAATAACATCAACACTATTATGTGAGAGCTTGCAAGAGCGGAAAATGTCTTTTAATGACCGAAGAACATTGGATATTATTTTATGTCTTACAATCTATCCAACATGAATGATGCATACGAGTTTGGAGTGGCTACAAATAAGTTAGGTTTAGGATAAAATATGTTCAACGAATGGTTTTATTGTAATATCTAATTATTTTATCATTTGGTTATTAAGAAAATTGAAGGGATAGATAATTTAGTTTACACTTATAAAAAATAAAAACATAAAACTGAGGGAATATGTTTTTTTTAAAAGTAAATATGATGCGCCTTGGAATCATACCTCTTTTTTTAGGTGAAAGCTCTGTCATGAAATGTATTATTTATAGCAGTTGTCAGTGCTATCGACTCTCCTGGACTCTCCAATAATTAGTATCAACGTTTTTGGTTCGATCCGGGTATATGAGTTCTTAGTATGCTTAATGGTTACAATTTTTCTGATCTTACAGATTAGAAAAGAAGGATGATGTTGTGAAAGAGTTGTTGAGTTGCAGTTACAAATTCTGATGTGCAATTTGGGCTAGAAAAAATTGATGGAAGAATTTTTTTGACTTGTGGACAATTCAAGTAAAAGACGTGTTCATACAATCAAGATTATACAAGGTGTAGGTTAGTAGTCAATACATAAGAATTGATTGACATTTATGTAAGGTGTAATATGAGATTATGTCGGTGGTTGAAGAGCTTCTTGCTAATATGGAAGTTGCACCATAAACTTTTCAACCTGATTTTCGACATAAGAAACTATTGTAGTGTCTTAACATCAAATATATATATATATATATATATATATATATATATATATATATATATATATATATATATATATATATATATATATATATATATATATATATATATATATATATATATATTCATGATAGAGTATATGATTGTAGGTGAGGACAAAGTAAAAACTCTTGTAGTGGTATAACTTCAAGTGATTATACTTTTTATGGTGTAGTAGATAGTTTTTTTGAATTAAGATTGTCGCTGAAGACAATGTGAAATTTTTTGGTGTGGTATAGCTTCAAGTGACTATACTCTTTATGATAATGTATGATGGTTTTCTATGAACTATGATTGTCGGTGAAGAAAATAAAATTTGATGCACTCCCTCCGTTTCAAAATGAATGTCGTTTAACTAATAAAATTTGTTCCAAATGAATGTCATTCTCACTTTTTAATGCATAAACGATTACCATTTTTCCAATTTAGTCATATAATTATTACACTTTACGCTACTTCCAATACATTAATAAGACTAATTTAGTAAAAGTGCAATGTTCTATGATAATATTATTGTATTTCTTAATCTGTGTGCAAAAACCTTAAACGACATTCATTTTGAAATGGAAGAAGTATTATATTATATCAAGATAGAGATTGTTGAGGTTGGTTGAAAATATACATGTTTATAAAGTCCCATATCACATAGTTTTGTAAATAAAGAGGGAGTCCAATGCTATATAAAAGATTCAAGTTTTTCATTACAATATGCTTCAGTCAAAATCGCTTTAAACATGTATTTGACTTTTCTTTTTTCTCTTATACTTTTGTTTTAGAGTGTTGTCAGATGTAGTTAAATATTTGTTTTGGAGGATGTGGATGTATTCGGGACTTGGGTGTGGTTGATGGTATATTATGTGTTGTAATATTTTTTACGTAGTGTTATTCTTTAGTTGTTATTTGATAACGGTTGTGATTTTTTTTTTCAATTTTAAAGTCTCCACATATTCTTGTGTGGTGGTTGTGTTCTTTTATTTTTTTTCTCTTTTATCGATTTTCCCAACACATATAACAGAATAAGGTGAACAGAAATTTTATGAGAATTTATAAATTTAAATAATTTAAATATTTTAATTTTTTAACTATTTGGTTTGTATAAAGTATTAAAATTATTTAGTATAAATTTGTGGGCTCATATTATAAATTTAAATAGTTTTGGGTCAATTAAAAAACTAGTGACCAATTTGCAGTTTTAAAGATTTAAATAGATCAATTAATAACCATTTTTCTTCTAAAAGAATGATGAATTTATAAATTTTGAAAAACATTTGGGGTCAATATGTAATTATTAAAGGTGGATTTCAAATGCTTTACCTATTAGATGTCATTTTTAGTAATTCCTAAAATTTAATTTGATTAAAATCTTTAAATAAAATTCTCTCAATTTCACATTTTGCCATTTTTTAATCAAAACTTTGGATAACTTTTGGTTGCATTGCAACAATGAAAATAAACACACTACATAGCACATCATCATTATATGATATGACCCCAAATTATAGGATCCAGTGCATCTTATAATAATACCCTTTCAACTTCCACTCTTTTGTGAGACTACACTGAAAACAAAGAGAAACAGTGCACTACCAAAAAGTAAAGCCAAAGAGTAATAGATTATTCTTATTATTAGTATATTCAACTCCAAGATATCTCTCTCTCTAAACAACTGTAACAAACAATATACCTATAACTCTCTTCTTTATCATCTATTCTTTCTTTTTTCCATCTCTTTTTTCATTGTTTTTATACATACATTTGTTCATTGTTTTCTTCTTTAGCTTCATGCATCATATCTCAAGCATGTCATCAAATCCAGAAGAATTCTTACTTATCAAAAATGATAAACTAGAAGAGATCAATATTGATGATAATGATAAGATAGAAACAGAAGAAACCTCAAAAACTCTATCATCAGCATCGTCGTCGTCATCAGAAGAAAAGCTTGAAGAGAAAGATGAAGATTTAGATGACGATGGTTTCAGAACTCCAACAACATTGGACCACAAGATACCAGTGCTCACATGTCCACCTGCACCCAAAAAAATGAAACAGTCTCTGAAAAGAAGGGCAGTATACACTGATCAGTACTACAACTGCAGAGAGCTACCACTTGATCTGTCGAAAGAAGTTGAATTATTGTTCCAAACTAAGCATATTCCATTTTCTGATTCACATGGCGCCAAGAAAATTCGAAGAGATAATAATAATCAGGAAACGAAGAAATGATGCTATTTTTGTATCAGATTTCTGTAAACTGTACGTATAGATCTTAAAGGGGTGCAATTAAATTCTTCCAAATTTGTGAGTATAATTTTTCATTTTTTTTTTGGTAATTATGCTTTAATTTAGTATACTTTATTTTTTTCATTAGTGAGATTTTAAATGTTGTTTGTTTTGTTTGATATATTTGAAATAGTAAAGATATTATTCTCATAGCTTCAACTTCTGAAGTCTCAACTGACAAAATAGTAACTAGCACAATTTTTTTTTTTAATCAAAATTTTTTAAATAAAGTTCAAGAACTACTCTAAATGTAAAATACATAAAACTACATAAATTAAGTATTATAGTGGAAGATAGATATTTATCCACCTTCTAATGAAGAGATAGACAAAAATTGTTAAGATCTAACTTTTATAATTTATCCCTATTATCTGAGAAATAGTTTTAAAAATCAAAAGTATGTTAAATGATTTGATTATATTGTAATTAATTGATAATGTAATTTGTTTAAATTTATAATGTATAAGAATTAAATTCTACATTAGAATTGTAAAATTTCAATAGATCTAATGTATATATATATATATATATATATATATATATATATATATATATATATATATATATATATATATATATATATATATATATATATATATATATATATATATATATATATATATATATATATATATATATATATATATATATAAAGTATTGAAGTTACTCTTAATATTATGTTATAATTTATTTTCATGATTTTTGACACAGATTTAATTTTTTTGCAATTTATTTGACAATATTTTATTAGCATCTAAAAGATATTAAATTTATTTTTCATATTAATATTAACTGAAAATACTTACTATCTTAAGTACAAACATTGAATATAAATAAAATATTAATATTTTACTTTAAATTGCGAGACTATTTTAATTTTTAAAAGCACAATTTAAATAAAATAAATGAATGAATTATTACTTTAAAGTAATTTTGCAGAATAGATCTCACTTAAAACTTTACGTTACAAATCATTATATTTGAGAAAATATGATCAAAATTGTGGCTGTGATATCAGCTTTATCTAATCATATAATTTTTTATAATCTTAAAGAAGCTGTAGTAATTTAATTTAAAATCTTATAATATTTTAAGATAAATTTTTAACGTGTAAAGATAAAAGTTTTCAACCAAGTGGATATAAACGGTTGTATTAACAGTATAAATATTTAATAACTTTACTGCACCGACCAGTTACTTTTGTACCAGATAACATGTTGGTGCTACACACAGAATAAAGGAAGAGAATTTATTCTGATTGATTTATTCTTAACGTAAACAAACAAAATCAAGATTCATATATTTCAAATGGTTTTCATCTGTCTCCTATATGATTCTTCCTTCCAGTTTACGCTTGAAGATGTTGTCTTTGGATTCCATTGAAAGAAAGCATGAGCAAGTTCTTATCACTAGGGCCAGCAATGATAGCATAGTATATTGTTTGCTGTAAAATTTATGGTGTGAACTTGAATACTACATTTTTTCTGCTTTATTGTACATCTTGTCTACGAATTATTATGTGTGTTTGTGGTTTGTGAAATGATGCGATTTCTCTGATGTATTTGTACAAGTTTGTCCTGGAATAATTTTTTATATTTTTGTATGTTTTTTATTCTGTTTATGAGGTGTAGCTTAATAATAAGAAATTGAAATTGTAACATTTGATAACCGGATTCATGCATATTATAAAAAATAAGAAAAATAATAGTGTTGCTATTTTATTAAATTATTTTTTTAATAAGCAAAAAGGATATATTAATAAGCAGCACACCGGGTGTTAACTCAAAAGAAAAGAAAAAAGGTCAAAGGATGCCTCCCAACACCAAGCACCCACCTACAAAACAAAAACTAAAAGGTTTCAATACAAATGTCCGGATTAACACGTCAATCTGTCCAAACAAGAGAATCCCCTACCTTGTAGAACGATATAAACCATTTCCAATAGAATTAATTTGGTGTTCGTGAAAGAATTCTGGACGGAAGTAAAGCAGACTTTATAAGATTGTTTAATGAAATTAACAGTAATGGAAAGCTAGTAAAAGGGGTGAAGTCATGTTTCATTGTACTGATACCGAAGAGGAATAACGCGGCAAAATTGGAAGATTTCCGTCCAATCTCACTGGTCATCTGCATTTACAAGATAATCGCCAAGGTCCTTGCAAATAGGCTTAAAAAAATGATGGGAAATGTAATTTCAGATACCCAATCAGCCTTTGTAGCAGGAAGGCAAATAGCGGATGGAATTTTAACGGGAAATGAAATAGTCGATGAGGCAACAAGGAAAAAACGAGAAGTTTTGGTATTTAAAGTAGACTTTGAAAAAGCATACGATTCGGTGGATTAGAGATTCCTATACGAAGTGATGCATAAGATGAGATTCCATGTGAAATGCAGACGGTGTATTAAGGAGTGCTTAAAATCATCAATGGTGTCGGTATTAGTAAACGGTAGCCCCACAAAAGAGTTCAAGGTAGGTAGGGGATTGCGACAAGGGGATCCTTTATCCCCATTCCTTTTCCTCTTGATCGCTGAAGGATTTCACGCAATCATGAACAAAACTATTGAGATGGGTAAATTCTCGGGGTACCAATTTGATAATGGCAGCGAAAGAATCACGCATCTACAATATGTTGATGAGACAGTAATTTTCGGGGAGAAAAATTGGGTTAATATAAGATGCATCAAAGCTAATTTGTTGTTGTTTGAGACGATATCGGGCCTGAGAGTAAACTTTCAAAAAAGCTATCTAATTGGAATTAATATCTGTCAATGTTGGGTAAAGGATACTGCGGAAAGTTTGAATTGTAGGGAGGGGGATATTCCGTTCACATACCTTGGCATCCCAACAGGTGCCAATCCGAGATCTAAATCGTTGTGGAAGTCGGTAGTGGAAATTATTAGAGCTAGATTGTCAAAATGGAAACATAAACAACTTTCAATTGGAGGTAGAGTAACATTGATAAAATATGTCATGTCTGCAATCCCAATCTACTTCTTATCATTCTTCAAAGCTCCCGCAGGTATAATATCTAAACTCGAATCGCTCTTTAAAAAAAATCTTATGGGGAGTGTGAGGACAAACAAAAAATATGCTGGATAAAGTGGAAGAAAGTTTGTAGTCCAATAGAAGAGGGGGTTGGGAATTAAGAGCCTGCGATTTTTTAATCATGCACTATTAGGAAAGTGGAGATGGAAAATTAGGATGGATAGGATGGGATTGTGGTATAAAGCCTTAAGAGATAGATATGGGGAAGTTGATGTTTTAAATGGATCCCGCGATAGGCAAAGCTTAGTTTGGTGGGGAGACATATGTAGTGTAGATATAGGAGAAATGGGAAATGCAGAGGCATATTCAGTAAAAGATAGATATACGGTGTTTAGATCGGTAATTAGGGGAGATATCAATAATAAATGGTCAGAGGTATGGTTAAAAATCGTCCCGTCAAAAGTAGCGTGTCAAGTTTGGATAGTATTGCAAAACAAGTTATCAACCAAAGAAAATCTAGTCTGAAGAGGAATCTTAGGTCATGAGGGTATTAGGTGCAGCAGAGGGTGAGAGGCAGCCGAATCAATAACTCATCTATTCTTCGAGTGTCTGTTTTATGCAGGAATCTGGAAGTGCATTATTAGGTGGATTAGAGTACAAGCTGTGTATCTATCAGGCAATTGGGATCATCTTGACCAATATAGTTGGCTCAGTGGAACTGTAAGGAGAATAATTCAAAGAGTTAAAACCATTCAGTATGCATGTATATGGAGTATTTGAAAAACAAGAAATAATTTGTCATACAACAATAAAGCTTCAACAGAGGAGCAGATGTTGGAGGATATCCAAAGAGTGTCTTGGTTATGGCTAAGCAACAAGTATAATTCTCTTCGCCATAATTCTCACAATTGGTACCAGAATTCGTGGATTATGCTCAGATCAGAATAAAGGGCTAAGCGAGAAAAAGAGGTACTATAATCTTTATTGTCATTAGTGTAGCGGCAAAAACTGCGAGTATAAGCCATTGAATTGACTTAACTAAAAAATAATAATAAAAGAGTCATCATCGCGCTTTTATTTTATCCAGAGGACTAGGAAAAAGAGCGAATAAAGTCCTAACAAAAAAATCAGAGATTTGGGATGGGGGTTAGTTATGCAAAGGGAAGGTGTTATGCACCCAAAGCATCTACGGTACTGCGCAGGAACCTTTTTTTTTTAAATTTGTATATGTGTGCTAAAAAATAGTATATGTACAAAATGGATGGTGGAGGGAGAAAAGAAGTATTTTTTTATAATTTTGGTTTGATAGAATTTCTAATGAGTTCCAGACCTACATACCAACAATGTGCAATGTTGAAATCAAAACCAAGTAGTTCGGCTAAAAAAGACCAAATTTGTGTGTTGGTTGATTTTAAGAAAATGTTAGTTTAGAAAAGCTACAAAGAGCTCTAAAAATTTGAATGAGGTTAGGTGTTTTTTAGTCTTATGAAAAGAAAAGTCAAAGTTTTGTTAAATGGATTGAAAGTTTATTAAGAAAAGAGGTTTGAAAATTCATGGACCTAAGTCCAAGTTTTATTTTAAAACAAGAATCCTTTGAAAAATATGGGAGATTTTGAAAATTAAAGAATAGGGAGGAGATGAAGAGGCTAACCTAAGTGCATAAAGTAAAAGGTAAGGGTAAAGAAAGATCTAACCGGGTGAAAAGACTAGTACTTGACATCAAGAGCCAATATCATATCCCATCCTTTGAATTACCACACAAACAACAAACAACAAATAACAAGACAAAAAAACCAAGCTTCAGATAAGTCAATGACTCAGATGAACTCTCTTGTCTCAAGAAAAATGGGCAGTGTAACGACTGTATTTTGAGGAATTCCACTCTTAACTGAGTATAACAGAGTAACCTGCATACAAAGATAATAACCAGACAAGACAAAATAACACCAAGGGCAAAAAAATCTCCAAGCTGAGGTAGAGGTCTTAATCCTAAGTCCAAAGATCAAGCTCCATGCACAAGGATAGTAACCAAGTCCAATTAAAATTTTTTTATGTTTAGGTTAAATTATTAGGTATTTTGGAAAAGGAAAACAAAGCTCAAGTGAGAAAATTCAAAATGACAAGAAAATAAATTGCTCAAGTGAGCAAAGGAAAAATGACAAGAAGATAAAATGCCCAAGTGACCAAATAAAAAATGACATGAAATGTAAATGCTAAAATTAAAGGTGCATAAAAATAAAGAGCGTAAAAGTAAATTCGGAAAGTAAAGAGCGGAAAATAAAAAGGCAATTAGTAAATGTTAGCAAGATGACCATCTTGAAACTTGTCAATTATATCATCGAATTGTTAATTGTTAGTCGTCACCAAGGTGACCATCTTAAAACTTACGCATGAAGACTTGCCAGAAGCTTTACAGAATCAGCGCGGCCACACGACAAGTTTCAATTATTTTTTGTTAAGTATATCACCGGTTTTGGAATTATCACATCACTTGATCAAAGATGATTGAGAATTTCAAATGGACAAAGTTAGTGGAAACTTGCCAGAAGCTTGATTAGAAATCAACGCGACCATACGACAAGCGCCACAAGTGTTGAACCAAGATCAAAGCTCAAGTCATCTTTTGGGGCTTATGTTAGAACATTAAAGTTCATGCCACCAATTGATCACTTTCTCCGAATCGGGACAAAAGAAAAATAAGATGAAGAAGAAATGATATTCAATTTTTATTTTGCATCAGATGAATTTATTCGGTCTAACTTCGTCAAATCAATGAACTTTCTTGGTGGATTTGGTCAAGAGACCTATCAACACCCAAATTCCATTGATGTTGAAGAAATTTGTGACTCTAGAATAAATTCAAAAGTCAGCAAAATAAAAATGAAAATCAAATCAAATAAGAGGATTAAAAATAATTTTGAAATTAGGTTATTTAATTGGATTTTATTGACGAAATACATAAATAGGATTTTTTCATCAAAATAAAATTTCAAGAAAATTATCTTAAGTCAAACAGAAGTCAACAAGTGTTGACAAATTTTTTGAGAATTTTTTAAAATCAGAAAATATTTTTAGAAGATAAAATAAAAGGTGAAATAAACCAAAAATTGCAAAAAATAGTAAAATCAAAAGTAAAAATAAAATGAGGTCATTAATATCTGTCAAATGACCATTTGATCCTTCCACAATTTTTCCAAAATTTTTAAATGTCAAAAAGTATTTTAAAACAATTAAAAATATCAAATAAAAGAGAAAAATCATAAAAATTATCAAATCTGAAAATAAAACCATGAAAAAATAAAATTCAGAAACATAATATTTCAAAATATTTTTGTGAATTTTTTCATGATTTTTGGACTAGAAATGAATTTTATTTAATTTTTTGAAGTTTAAAACATTTAAAATATAAAATCAGAAAATAAAAATAAAAGTAAAAAAATGTGGACCATCTGATCATAGTCAAAACGCGTTAGTAATCACATCCAATGCACATGGCGCGCTATGCTTGATATGGACCTCCTTGGTTTTCACACCAGATTACAAATTAAATTAAGTTTTAAAAATTAAAATCAGAAATAATCTCACGTGTTGGGTCGAGTCTCACTCACAAAAGTAATCATATCCAAGGGCTCCAGACATGCGCGTATGGTAAAATGTTATCACATGATCCAATTCAAAAATATTACACGACACGCTTTCATTGGTTGAAGACGTCCATGTCATCGTCTTCAACCTCCAGCCTCCCAAAATTGTAGTTCCTCAAACTGTAAAATGAATAGCAATGGGTGGGATCCTTGGATTCGCTCTTCAAGACGATCTCAACCACATGCTCGCGAAAAAATTATTTACACTGAGTGAAGAGAATTTTGGAAAAAACTTAAATAATAGAAAATAGGATTTTGATGAAGTTCTCAGTCAATACTTGATGAAAATGCAAACAATGAAGATCACAAGGATCAGGGAGATGAGGAGAGTGCAATGATGTTTTATTTTGCAAGGTTTAAGGGAGATTCCTACCTAAACGAAGTTCACTTTCAGAGGTCTAAAACTGGACTTGGATAGCACTATTTAGGAAGCTTCAAGGCACGATTCTTGTTCTGTTAGCTTCAATGAGGTTCAAGAAAGAAGAATGAATGGTTAATTTCAAATTGGAATGGCTTTGAGAGTGAAAACGAAGTTGTAGAAAATCTTGTTTGAGAGAGAGTTTGGCAGGGGTTTTTTGGCTATCAAAGCTTGAGGAAATGAGTGAGTAATGGTCCTCTGTTTATAGGAGAGTGAGAGGTGATGAAAATGAGAAGGAATTGTGAGATTTGGAGCGAAATTGTGCAAGGTGTGTGCACGAAGAAAATGTGACCTTATGTGCATCAAAACTCAGCCAAAACTTGCGTTTCAAGGTGCTAAATAATTCTGGACAACTTCTAAACATGATTTGTCACGAAATCAAGGCTGAATTTTGACTTAAAATTGATTGATAGCGCAAAATGCACAAACTGATGATGTGCTCGAATAGATTTTGGCACAAACTTTGAGCTAAGGCCAAATCAAATTCCCTCGTGCGTTTTCCAGTTTTCCTTGAGCAAAATGAAGTATTCAAAGAGTAGAACACAATTAAAAAAGAATCAAATCAAATGGATGCATGGGTTGAGAGATCGAGCCTTTAGGATTCTTGAAAAATCATTGATTTTTCTGGCCAGGCCTTGGTCAAGCATGCCACTTTCTAAAAATGACTTATACTATTTCTTTTTCAAACTTGCCCTTCCACTCAAAGTTTTCTCTTGATTTACAAATATTATATGAACTATACCTCTCAAAGAATATTTGGCAAAAAGGATCTCTCAAAAATTCCAAAAATTGAGAAAGTTATGATCTTGTGAATTTGGTGAAAATTTGTGAAGTGACCTATAATCTTTTGACTTCTTCAAGAAACTTCCAAATACTTTCAATCTTCAAAACTTATATTGAGATAAATTTCACATCTTCAAGATTGTTTTGCAAAAAGAATGACCTCAAGGTGATAAGTGATGATCAAGATATGATCTTTTGAAGTTGATTGTCCAATAATTGAGAAGTTCATCAAGGACTTATAATCTTTTGACTTCATAAGAAAGATTCCATGCATTTTATCTTCTCACCAATTGAACTAAGTTGTATTATACATCCTTAGGTTCATTGTGAAAGAAAAATGAGCTCAAGGAGACAATGGATGACGAAGTTATAATCCTTAAAAGTCATACAAGATGAATGAAGCATCAATCTAGAGAGTGGGTAATCATAGATCTCTAAAATAATCTTTTCATCAATAAAACTCCTTGGATTAAATCATATTCATATTATAAGTCCTATTAATAATAAAATGACTTTTAAATCATCCACAAACTTCATACAAACACCAAGATATGGTCCTCAGAAGTCCAAAACCCTAATTTCAGGATAGATGGCCATAGGATGGAGAATTATTTGAATTTGATGATCTCTTTCAAATATGAAGCATACACTCAATATAAGAGACCATGGTTGATGAAAAGAGGAGTCTTCAATGATAGACAATGCTTTTGAAAACTTGAGAATTGAGGAGAGGAGGCATGGAAATAAACACATGAACCTATTGACTCCTTGAATAATAAACTTATGCACCATTCACCTACAAGATTTAGCAAGCAAATTGTACACATGTCATTGTTATTCAATTATCAATCATCACACACAAGAAATAAACACATACACAAGGTGCTTGGTGATTTCCTAAGGGCAAAGCCAAAGATAGGACAGAGAGGTAGATTCAAATTGTGATCTTTGTGCCATGCAATGACATGGAGTATGAGTAAATCTTAGGGGCAAAAATTGGGGTGCAACAAATTCCCTTATTTAAGTGTCTTCTATCTGAAGATAAGAAGGGAACCTTTGCCTCGATGGTATAAAAGATACTTAAATATAATATGAGCTTTATTTTTGGCCCTAAGATGTTATGCAATGCTTAATGGTTATGCAATGTCATATGACAATTTCCACATGGGAATGGGAACAATAGAAACAATATTTAGATAGACGGAACTATCTCCTCATATAGGAGTTAGCAAAATCAAGGGAGTGACACCACCTTTCTAAAGATAGTAAACCATCAACCCCGAATAAAAACCAAGAAATGTTTAACTAAAAGGTGGTAAGAAGACAACATAAACAATAGACTAAATCCCCAAAGTGCTCTGACGCTTCAACAAATACAGGCTAGAAGTCTTTCTTTAACTAGGATACTTTATCTGGAAAAGATAACAAAACAAATCATACAACCAATGAGTCAAAATTCCTCCCATTGGAGTATTCAACAAATCAACGACGAATTATCTCCCATAATGACATGATTTCCATTCATCGGAATAATAATCATCAATAAACTACCTTCCATAAAGACAAGATTGTCATTCATCGGAACAAAAAAACTTTGATAAACTACCTTCCATAAGGACAAGGTTTCCATTCATCAGAATAACAAATCTTCGATAAACTACCTTCCATAAAGACAAGTTTACCATTCATCGGAATAACAAATCTTCGATAAACTACCTTCCATAAAGACAAGGTTGCCATTCATTGGAATAACAAATCTTTGATAAACTACCTTCCATAAAGACAAGGTTGCCATTCATCACAACAACAATTCTTCGATAAACTACCTTCCATAAATACAAGGTTGCCAATCATGGGAATAACAAATCTTAGATAAACTATCTTCCATAAAGACAAGGTTGCCATTCACCGGAATAACAAATCTTCGATAAACTACCTTCCATAAAGACAAGGTTGCCATTCATCAGAAAAAAAATTCTTCGATGAACTACCTTCCATAAAGACAAGGTTGTCATTCATCGAAACAACAAATCTCCGAAAAACTACCTTCCATAAAGACAAGGTTGCCATTCATCGGAATAACAAATATTCGATAAACTACCTTCCATAAAGACAAGGTTGCCATTCATCGGAATAACAAATCTTCGATAAACTACCTTCCATAAAGACAAGGTTTTTATTCATAAGAACAACAATTCTTCGATAAACTACCTTCCATAAAGACAAGGTTGCCATTCATCGAAATAACAAATCTTTGATAAACTACCTTCTATAAAGACAAGGTTGCCATTCATTGGAAAAACAATTCTTCGATAAACTACCTTCCATAAAGACAAGGTTTCCATTCATTAAAACAAATCTTTGTTGCGCACAGCTATGAGAATCAGCCAACAACGAGCTTATAGATCACTTATCAGAGATTTCCCAAACAAGTCTTCAACTTGCATGGAGAAATACAGTCAATCCATAGCGAGAGATTCCTCGTTGGGTTGCCGAAAGGAGGCCAAATTGCATTAACAAGTTTGTTGGGGAAAACTAACCGCTTGCGAGAAGAGACTATCACCTGCTGTTAGGAAAAGTTTGTAACAACATTGTTGGAGAAATGAGATCTTCCTGACATAACTGTGCTTTCCAATCAGAACTCATAGTCTATGAAGAACAAGGTAATAATACCACTTGGAGACCAGAGTTCAAACCAAAAATAAGCCGGAAAAAGGTAAATCTGAACAAACACAAGAGCTTACAAAGAGGGTCGAGACCCTATTCTTCCATGAGGAATAATTCAGTGGAGAAAATGGAAAGATGAACTTTTCTACTTAAAACTGTCATTCTATTGGAAAGATGAAACACACTCTGATCAACAGCATATCCGAATGAAGTTTAGCTATGCATAATGTATGAATGAATGACGTGAGATGCATATGGACATTTTATTAAGGATCAACATGGAAGGTTGGCTAATGCACAGAAAACACTCGGCCAACACGAAGTCTTCACAAACTATCAACCGAAGGGTAGCTCTTTATCGCATCAAATTTCAAAAGAAGTTGTAGGCATATCATAAACAGTCTCAGGTTCCTTCTGATGGAAGCATCTCAAGGTGGGGCACCATGTCTCATCAGAGTGCTACTCTTACCAACTCTTCTGGGGAAGAATGGGACATTCTGTGGGAATAATCCACTTTGCACTTGTATCTCATATTCGAGCGAAAAATGTTATGGAGGTCCTCATAGCACCAAATTCAACATTATCAATCTTGTTTATTATTGGGACAGTGCCATCTTATCCTTTTGCTTCACGTCCGAAGTAAACACACTTAAATTGTAAAACTTTTTAAAAGTATGTTCTAACCAATCTGTTTGTTTTGAAATGCATTTTCAATAATAAAAGAATAATTCTATATACTGAATAAAAATGAGATTGCAAAGGAATTGGATAAAGGCTCAAATTTTATTGATAGAATGGTAGTCCTCCAATAGAATGAATCCATAGATGATTACAAAGTTTTGAAAAATGGAAAATACATGGAAAAGGTACATCGAAGAACAATGAACACTATTCTCCCTAACAACTTTGAATTCATGTATTCTAGTCTTCAGTTGAGGTATGAAGATAATCCATGCAGATTGTTGCTTCTATGATCAAGCCTTATCTGATGTAGTGACTTTCCATATAAGTCCCTAACTTTTGTCTAGACTACCCTTGTGTGTTTTCATCCTACCGGGAGATTTATTTTGTTTATGTCTCTAATTTTTGCCTAGACCGCCCTTTCGGGTTTTCAGTCACCCGAGACTCTCTTTTTTTCCTAAGTCGCCCTTTCAGGTTTTCAACTTAGCGAGCTGTTCTTTTATTTATTTAGGAGAAGTATTTCTTAACTACATCAGCATTCATAGGATGTGGGAACTCCTCGCCATCCATAGTTTCAAGAATCAATGCACCGCCAGAGAAGGCTTTCTTGACAACATATGGGCCTTCATAATTGTGAGTCCACTTGCCTCTGGAATCAGAGTTTAAAGAAATGATTTGTTTGAGCACAAGGTCGCCTTCTCTGAATACACAAGGTTTGACCTTATTATCGAAAGCTTTCTTCATTCTTTTCTGGTATAACTGACCATGACATAAAAGATTCATTCTCTTCTCTTCGATCAAATTCAACTGGTCAAACCGATTCTGAACCCATTCAGCATCAGATAATTCATCTTCCATTATCACACGTAAAGATGGAATCTCAATTTCAATGGGGAGTACTACTTATATCCATAAACCAAAGAGATAGGGGTTGCCCCTGTTGAATTGCGTACCGAAGTTTGATACCCATGCAAAGAAAAAGGTAGCATCTTATGTCAATCCTTGTAGGTGACGACCATCTTCTGGATGATCTTCTTGATATTCTTGTTTACAGCTTCAACTACCCCATTCATCTTGGGTTTGTAAGGAGAAGAGTTGTGATGAACAATCTTAAATTCTTCACAAAGTTCTGCCATCATTTTATTATTCAAATTCGAGCCGTTGTCAGTGATGAGCCTGCTAGGCACACCATACCGACAAATGAGATTTTTCTTGATGAATCGGACCACCACTTGATTGGTAACATTGGCATAAGACACCGCTTCAACCCATTTGGTGAAGTAATCAATTGCTACCAAGATGAAACGATGTCCATTAGAATCCTTGGGTTCAATCATCCCGATCATATCAATACCCCACATAGAGAAAGGTCAGGGGTAAGAAATAAAATTGAGAAGTGTATGAGGCACATGAATTTTATCAACATTAATCTGACACTTATGGCACTTCTTCGCAAATTTGTAACAATCGGATTCCATTATCAACCAATAATATCCTTCCCTCAGCATTTTCTTGGCCATAGAGTGTTCATTGGCATGGGTACCAAAAGAACCTTCATGAATCTCATGCATCAACATGTCCTCTTCGTGTCTATACATGCATCTTAGTAAGACCATGTCATGATTTCTCTTGTATAATACACCTTCATTGATAAAGAAACTACCATCCAATATCCTCAAGGTCTTTCTATTTTTTCTTTTCGCATCAACTGGATACTTTCGAGTTATCCGGAAGTACTTGATGTCATGATACCATGGTTTATCATCCTTAGCCACCTCCATGGGGAATATATAAGTCAGATGTTCTAGGCGCTCAACGGTGATCTGAGGTACATTATTCCACTGGTTCACTTTGTACATAGAAGCCAAATTCTCTAAGACATCTGCCATCTGATTTTCATCTCGAGGGATATGGTGAAGTTATACTTTATTGAAGAAAGTCAATAGTCTCCTCACATAATCTTTGTAAGGCATTAAGCCAGGGTGACGAGTCTCCCAATCTCCTTTAATCTGATTTATTACTAAAGTTGAATCACCATACACATCAAGAACTTTAATTCTGAGATCAATGGCTTCTTCAAGACCCATGATACAAGCTTCATATTTTGCCATGTTATTGGTATAATCAAACATCAGCCTTGCTGTGAAAGAAATGTGAGCTCCTTGAGGAGTGATGATCGCATCACCGATTCCTTTTCCACAAGCATTCACAGCTCCATCAAACACCATTCCCCATCGGGATTCCGGATCTGGACCTTTTTTAGGTAAAGGTTCATCATAATCTTTCATTTTCAAATACATTACATCCTCATCAGGAAAGTCAATTCAATAGATTGATCATCCTCAACCGGCTGATGAGCTAGGTATTCTGCCAGTACACTACTTTTAATAGATTTATGGGTGCGGTATTCAATATCATATTCAAATAACAACATCTTCCAACGAGAAATTCTTCCTGTAAGAGAAAGCTTTTTGAAGATGTACTTGATCAGATCCATTCGAGAGATCAACCAAGTTGTATGATTCAACAAATATTGTCATAGACGCTTTGCAGCCCATGCTAAAGCACAACAAGTCTTTTATAACATAGAATACCGGGACTCACAGTCGATGAACTTCTTACTCAAGTAATAAATGGCGTATTCTTTCCTTCCTATTTCATCTTGTTGTCCCAAAATACAACCCATGGAGCTTTCCAACACAATCAAATATGGAACCAATGGTCTTCCTTCAATGGGAGGTAGATGGATAGGCGGTTCAAGCAAATACTTTTTGATACATTCAAATTCCCTTTGGCAATCATCTGTCCATACGCAACCTTGATCTTTCTTCAACAGCTTAAAGATTGGTTCACAAGTTGCATTCATATGGGAAATGAATCTGGAAATGTAATTCAAACGTCCGAGGAAACCTCTAACTTGCTTTTCAGATCTTGGTGTCGGCATCTCTTGAATTTCCCTAACTTTATCAGGATCAACTTTAATTCCTTTTTGGATGACAATGAAACCCAATAACTTTCCAGACTAAACACCGAATGTACATTTATTAGGATTCAAACGGAGGCGATACTTCCTCAAACGCTGAAATAATTTCGACATGTCTTCCAAATGATCTTCCTCAGTTTGGGACTTATCAATTATATCATCAACATACACTTCAATTTCTTTATGCATCAGATTATGGAATAGGGTCGTCATGGCCTTCTGGTACGTTTCACCAACGTTCTTCAACCCGAAGGGCATCACTCTGTAACATAATGTTCCCCAGGGTGTGATAGACGTTGTTTTTTCCATGTCCTCAAGAGCCATCTTAATTTGATTGTATCTGGAAAATCCATCCATGAACGACAACACTTTGCATTTTGCAGTACTCTCCACCAACATATCAATGTGTGGTAAAGGAAAATCATCTTTCGGACTAGCCCTGTTCAAATCTCGATAATCAACACACATGCGGGCTTTTCCATCTTTCTTTGGTACAAGCACAATATTGGCAATCCACTGAGGATAGACTGATTTCACAAGGAAACCTGCATCAATCTTCTTTAAAACTTCCTCCTTAATCTTTATCACCATATCAGGATGAGTTGTTCTTAACTTCTCCTTGATTGGAGGGCACTCAGGCTTTAACGGTAAATGATGCTCCACAATATCAATATCTAACCCTAGCATATCTTGATACAACCAAGCAAATATATCCACATATTATTTTAGAATTTCAATCAAACGGATCTTCACACCATGATGTAGCAATGCTCCGATCTTGACTTCTTTCACATTTTCCTTAGAACCCATGTTAATGACTTCCAACGACTCTTTGTACGACTGAATGGTGTTTTCCTCACGCTCAAGCAACCGAGAAACCTCTTTAGGGATCTCATCAAATTCCTCTTCTTTGGCTACATATACAGGATGTTCAAAGTTGGAAAAGGGCGTAGAGTTATTGTTTTCAACAGTCTTATGAATTAATCTGCACATGCGGTTATGATTGATTTTAGAAACTGACACATGTGACAAGTGATTATGCAAATTTAATTCAATTATTATTTTTTGTGAAAGGTTGTTTTCTGATTACCATTTTTTCAAGAAAAAAAGCAGAAAAATAAAAGACACAATTTGGAATGAAAAACAAATTTTTATTAATGATCTTAAATTTCAAAACAAACAGATGTTTCCCATACAACATCACTTTCATCTTGGGCAGAGTGAAAGGATCATTATTTTAAAATTTAAACAAGCAAAAGTGAATTACTTAGACACGTGAATGCAAGTGGGGATGTCAACAGTAGTCCAATTACAAACTTTGGTTCCATGTGTCACAAAGTTGGGCATTTCCTGCTCTGGTTCATCTTCAACAATGGCATTGACTCTTGGAACAGTAGGATCAAGATAACCAGCACTTCAGAAAACATCTCGATATTTGGAAGCAACAGGTCCTGACTTCAGCATTTCTCTTCTGATCTTCGTGGAAAAACCTAAACTCAAACCATTCTTACTCACTTTTGGCTCAATAACTTGTCCCCAAACATTGTTAGGACCTTTCTAAACAATATTACGAGCATCTTTCAATGAAGCAATAAAATCTTCAGTCCTTTGAACACTATCAATAGACAAATCTTGGAACTCCGTTCCAATAGCGACTTCATCATCTTCTACAATGGAAAAGGAGGATAAATGAGAAACTAGCATAACTTGTTCTCCTTACACAATAATCACATTCACTAATTCGATGGAGGGTCAAGTCACAAAGACTGAATTCATGGTCGTCCAATCAAACATCTATAAGCAGGGAATATATCCATCACCTGAAAGGTAATTTGGAACAATTGCGGGCCAATATGAATGGGTAAATCCACTTCCGCAATAACAGATTTACGAGAACCATCAAACGCCTTCACAATGATACCACTAGGACGCATCAGCGGACCTTGATATTTAAGCTTTGAAAGGGTACTCTTGGTAATAACATTCAGTGTAGAGTCATTATCAATAAGCACGTTGGATAATGCATCATTCTTGTAATTCATGGAAATGTGCAATGTCATATTGTGATTCCTTCCCTCAGCGGGCAACTCTTCATCACTAAAACTCATATTATTGCAAGATGTGATATTTCCAACCACACTATTAAAAGTTTCCAAAATCACATCATAATCAACAAACGCTTGATTTAAAACTTTCATTATGGACTCTCTGTGATCTGGAGAATTCATCAACAGAGCCAGAATTGAAATCTTTGATGGTGTCTGCAGCAATTCCTCAACAATCTTGTAATCGCTCATCTTCATAATCTTCAATAAATCATCTATTTCTATCTCTTGGGTTACCCACTAGTCTGCCCTTCAACCTTCTTGGGTTTAACACTAGTTTCCACAATCTTCTTACCATCATCAGCCATCTTTGGAAACACATGAGCAAATACACGACCACTTCTGGTCATTCGACTAGCATCAGCAATATTTCCTACTTTAGGTAACGGTTTAATTAGAACTTCAACATATCCTTCTAGAATTGTGGCATTGTACTTGTATGGCACAACCTTGTTGGAACTATACGGGACAGGTCTAGGTAAGCTAATAACCAAAGGATTAACTGGAAGCTTACTTTAATAGGCCACTTCCACAGGAGTGGGAATATCAAAATGTGGCACAATGACGTTTACATATGCTTCTTCACCAGACTCATCAGCGGAGAAATACTCATCAGCAGAAACATATTCATCATCTGATTCATCAAACGATCCTTCAATCATATTGATGCCATTGTTGAAACCAACCCTTATTACTACAATTCAAATAATGTCTTCGTCTAAAAGACGCTGAATATCTCTTTTCACAACATCACAACCACGATGATATGTGCTCCATAGTAAGTATTAACTATATTGGTGAACCTCTTGTCCTTCAATGAAATTGAATTCGGCGTGCAAATTCACCAAATTAGCATTAGTTTCATTCACATCACGGATTTGAACTTCTACAGGAGGACCATAGATAGCATTCGCTTCAACTTCAGGCTCATCCTTTAACCTGATAACCTAAATAAAGTTCCTATCCATCATATCCTGAAGATCACTCTTTATCTTATCACAACCAAGAGTATCCATGCTACACACATTAAAAGCAGCATAATCATGGGTGCAATAGCCAACTTTACAGAGAGCAGCATGGATCTTCACAAGATCTCCAATGATCGAATTCACATCATAAACCCTGATTTCTCCGTGAATCATATTCATAACATTTACATGTTTGATCAACGGAATCCCTTGCACATTAGGACCCATGTCTTTGAAAGACAAAAGACTTGATCTGACCATCTTTTTCACTTCTGACTTCAATGAATAACAATTCTCAATATTGTGCCCTAGAGGTCCTTGTTGGTATGCACAAGTCTGATCAGCTTTGTAATACCATGACAAAGAATTTGGAACAGCTGAAGGTGCCCTTGGTTTCACCAAGTGCCTCTAACTCAATGCTGGATACAACTCTGCATAAGTCATCAAAATCAGATCTAACAATTCTCTCTTTGGGCCTTGCCCTTGCTGAGATGCCTTGTTATAAGGAATAATAGTTGGAGTCGTTGAAACAACAGGGGTAACAACAGTAACTTGTTGGTTCTGAGGACGTCTACCAGGAGGTCTGGTTCTCTTCTCCTGGACAACATCATTAACTTCTTCCTTCTTTTTAGAGAATCCAAAAGATGGCTTCTTAGCCCCACTCGATCATTCTTCTTTCGACAATCGTCCCTCTTGGACAACCTCTTCTAGACGGACTCTGATGCACACCATTTCATCAAAATAATTAGATGCACTGGCCACCATCTTCCTGTAATAGAAAGGACCCAAGGTCTTCAAGAAAACTTTGGTCATTTCTTGCTCACTTAGCGGAGGTATAACCTGTGCAGCAAGCTCACGCCATCGTTGAGCATACTCTTTCAAGGATTCCTTATCTTTCTGAACCATTTCCCTTAGTTGATCATGGTCGGGCGCCATGTACATATTGTAATTGTAATGTTTCACAAAAGCTTCACCCAAACCATTGAAAGTATGGATGTCACTGCTATCTAGATTCATGTACCATCTCAAAGTTGCATCGACCAAACTATCTTGAATGAAGTGAATGAGAAGACGATGATCTTCTGTATGAGTGGACATCCTTCTCAAATACATCATCAAATGGTCACGGGGACAAGAATTGCCCTTGTACTTCTCAAACTTTGGAACTTTGAACTTAGTAGGTATTTTCACATTAGGAACTAAGCACAGATCATTGACATTGTCACCAAACATTTCTTTCCCTTTGAGGGCCTTCAGCTCTTTCTGTATTTTGTCAAACTGTTCCTGGAAACCATTCATTCGATCATAGAAGTCTAAGATTTCACTCGAGGCAGTAGGGCAAACCAATGAGTGCACCAGAAGCAAGCACCAAATTATTACCTTCAGGCATGAAAATTTCTAATATTCCCCAAGAATAACCAGAAGGCATACGACACTGGGCGGTAGAAAACACTAGCACAGAAGAAACATGAGCATCTTAAATCTCAGAGATAACAATTGTCTATTGAGGTGGAATGATACGAGAAGAAAGTGGAGGAGGTACTGGCTAATTATGAGCAGCCACCAACAGTTCCACCATAGCCGTCAAATTATCCATGCCGGTCCTCAAGGAGATAACCTCTTCGCGCAGCACGCGATTCTCTTGCTCTAGATTTTCCATCTTCTTCTTGAAGTTGGCTCGAGTGTTATACCGATGCAACATCTTGAAGACTGAACGAAGTAGAGAAATAGATAAGACACCTGGGAGAGTATGAAAATGCAAGAATGTGTATGTCATGATGCATGACATGCAAAGCATATGATTTGCTTACTATTTCCTTTTATTTTTATTCATTATTCAAGGAACTTAATAAAGACAATTTAATTTGCAAATATCAAAGTATAACGCAATTGATGAAATAAACTCATATCATTAATAACATATTTTGAGGATTACAACTCTTCAATACAAGTTTCAATGATCCCAAGTACAAGATAAAAATCAAAATAAACTACAAGTCCTAAAGAATCAAATTTGTAGAAGACCCCTCTTCAGATGACCTCTTCCTCTTGAGCTTCCTAATCTCTTCCTTTAGTTACTCATTCTCTAACACGTACCTGTCAATGTAACCTTTCCAAGCACCAGACTCGGGAGAAGTATGAGAATGAACAGGAGCACTAAAAGTTGGGTGAACACTAGAAGAAAGTAAATCCTCATACTTCTCCATCATCTCTACAGCACGACTCAAAAGAATCTCAATCAAATCATCCTTTTCTTTCAACTCTATTGCATGAGACATCTTCAAGGCATGATATTTGTTCTTCCAAGCTTCCTTCTCTTGTTGCATCCGAACCAAAGCTAACTGAAGATCCTCTATGTCACCTGAACCTTGAGTAGTATCCAAGAACAAATTCAAAATAGGCTCCTCTCGAGAATACGACATCTTCAACTCAATAGCTCTTGCTTGAACCCATTGAAGATAAGGTTCCAAAGAAATAACTCCTCTCAGCCCTAGATTCTCTTCTTCTTTCCTATGAATATAACGCCAAGCTTTCTCTATATCCTTCCTAGATGAAATATGGTCTCCACCCTCTTTAAGAAAGAAGCCACCCACATGAATACTCTTTGGTTTATCCCTCATTAGATAACCAAGCTGACGACGTGCAAGAACAGGATTGTAGCTATTACATCCCTTGGTACCAAGAAGAGGCACATTAGGAAAGCTACCACAAGTGTCGATAATCTCTATATCATAATAAACCTGACGATACCATACAATATCAGAATGAGTGAGATCCATGATCTTCGATGCCCAACTATATCCCCTTCTAGGACTCCAAAAAGCATCAACTGTAGGTAAATGAGAAGTAAACCAATGATATAGCAATGGCGTAAAACAGATAAGCTCTCCTTCTCGACAGAAGTTTCGAAGGTGAATAGAATAATAAGTCTTAGCAAGAAGTGTGGGAACTGGATTCCCAATCATGAAGATCCTGATAGCATTAACGTCAACAAAGTTGTCAACATTGGAAAACAAGAACAAATCATAGGCAAGCAAGGCAAAGATGGCTTCAAAAGCCTCCAACTCTTCATATCAGTAAAGTAACGAGCCTTCATCAAAAGGAATGCAGCCGGTAATCCTCTGATACACCCCTTGGTAGTTATATTGTCTTCAATCTCAAACCTCTTCATATGGGTAATAGCAGAAATCTCATGATACTTAGGCTCCTCCTCCAAACCATTAAAATGAATAGCACTAGTAATAGGTCAACCAAACCGATAAGAATACTCCTCCAAGGTAGGAACCAACTGATAGTCAGGAAAAGTGAAGCAATGGTATAACAGTTCATAGAACTGAACCAAGGTGAAAAGCAAACCATCCTTCATCTTCGTCTTCATCAAAGGTATAATAGTCCCATACTTCTTCTAGAAATCCTCTTGAATCTCAATCTCATCAACCAAGCTCATTAGTCCCTCAATCTTAGGTTCCTTAAAACTGTATTTCTGAGTCCTCCTCTATCCAAAATCCATGGTCAAAGTATACCTGAGATATTTTCAAAGGTCAATTTTAAGTTCCTTGAACAACTGTCTGAAAAAATGCGTATGGGTGCATGAATGCATGATACAATTGTTGCACCCCTAAATTCACCCTCTTCATTTTGTTAATAAATAATTGGATAACACTTAATCAATAGGTGCATTGCATACATATCATTCATGTATGAACCATGGGTTCGAGATTTCCTAAATCGTATGAATCTGTACAATTCTGAAGAAGAGGTTTGGTTCTAGAAGCTGAATATTTGAGGTTCTAATTGCCTATCTTGAGGATATTAATTGAGGTCTCGAGCTATAGTGTGTTGTGTAACACCCCTTCTAAATACCCGCGTTTTATAGAATTAATATCAGAGTTTTATTCACAATTAAGAGGCGTCACAATTTAAATCATAAAAATTTGACCAAACAGCGTCATGCTTTCACTGAAGCATATCCATTTAATAACTCATACTCAACGTCATGTTTAACAGCGGAAATGAAAACATAACCAAGATCCTGAATACATCATCCAACAGTTATTCCAGGATAACAAATCAACATAAATCAAAACTATTCAAAATATCCGTTAAAGGATCCCAAACAATCGCTTTCCCCAGTGTTACATCTACCAGAGCACGACACTGACACGCGGACTAGATTAACTAAACTCGAATCTAGAGCTATCCTCACCAACTCCAAGCGGCTAATCACTTCGGATCTGAAATGTTAAAGTAAGGGTGAGATTTCAATTCAATATAATATGTATTATATGCTTAGATACAATAATAATTGAATATATTAAATCATTACTCAAACATAAAGTCATAATCAATTCACCAAAACAGTTCACACTATGATCATGTGTATATCAAACAATGGCAATTGCAACACTGGAAACCATCCAATCATGTTACAATCCCATATGCAATGCAGACTCTATGCATGTGGTACCAACACGTGAATCGAGTTCACCCACCGCCCGCTTACTCGTGGAAAGACAAGTAATCCATGATTCGCCCGTAACACCGAGTCAAGAATCCAATCCATGATTCGCCCATAACCACCGTCAAGAATCTAGCCTCACTACCTCCAACCAGTGTCTATTGGCTCGCAAGCTCACTTCCACACAATGGGAATGAACCAATTTAACAAATGCTCATGCATGCAACATCAATTCAACTAATATGATAACAACATCATTCCATATAATGCCAATACCCATCTATCACATGATAACAACATAATCATGAATTAAATTATCACAAAGCATAAACATGCCAAACGCTTACTCTTCAATCAGTAAGACTATCACCAATATATAATAACGATAACACATAATTACCAATACGATCATAAATGAACCACAAGGAAAAGAACATCACATGAACATCAATCTCCATTCAACTTGTCAAACATTTTAAACCAACTCACGATTATGATCTCAACATAACTCACTTATTTCCAATCACCAATGTATCACATTCAATCATAATGAATAATTAACACAACATTATAAGCATTAGTGCTCATCCGATCACTCAGGCCGTTCATATTAATTTCCCATTATCCTTAATTAATCCATACTTTCAAAATCGGAGCCCGCTCTTTTAAAAATAATTTTAAGAAAATAATATTTTCCTTTCCAAAAGGTAGTATTTGAAATTTAAGAAATAACGCGAAAACGGCACTTAATCGGAGTTACTTTAGAAAATATGCATTTTGAAGTTTTAGAAGTTTTGAAAATACTGGTAACGGCCTCACCGGGAGAACCCGGCCCACAATTTCAAAATACACGCTTCTGGAAAATTGTATGGGAACCCGTTCCTCCCCACAGGAACCGTTCCCACGCTTAAAAATGGGTCTCCTGATTTTTGATGGGGAACCCTTCCTCCCTGGAACCGGTTCCCACGACTGTAATAAAATATTTATCATTTTGATTTTATGCATCCATAACCATTTCCAAACTTTCAAACACGAATTATAATATCATGAACACCATTCTAACACCATTTCACACCATTTTGACATCAACTAACATACTTTACCCGTTCCTAATTATCATCTGACACACTAATGATCAATTTTCCATACACTGACACAAAATAGGGTTTCATAATCTCAATCTATAATTCAATTTCCTAACATACTCAATTACCCAGTTGATCCCCAAAACCCATAAGACATATTAACCAAACGAAATCACCCTTTACCTCGCGATGATCCTTCGTTTCTCTCGCCGCTTTTCCTCTCTTCTCTTCTTTCTCCAACTCTACGTGAAATGATTTTTTCCAAAACCTTCTCTTTTTCCTTTCTTTTCCTTTTATATTTCTTTTTAATATTCCAATTAAAATAATTAATCAATACTTAGTAATTAGTAGAGTGTTTTACTCTCACACCCACCGTTTACTCTGCACACCTCTAGCCATTTCCTCATTAAATGATCCAATTAATCCAGATGAATTAAATATTTAAGACTTTTATCAATTAAATAATTAATTCTCACTTATTTAATATTTGAATTAAATCGGGGTGTCACAACTCTCCCCCACTAAGAGAGTTTTCGTCCTCGAAAACATACCTTAGACGAAAAGTTCGGGATATGAGTCCTTCATCTGACTCTCCAGCTCCCAAGTGACATTTCCTTCAGCCGGTCCTCCCCAAGCTACTCGTACCAGTGCTATCTCTTTACCTCGCAATTGCTTCACTTTTCGATCCTCAATTCTTGCAGGCACTGCTTCAACAGTCAAATTATCTCGTTCCTGAACATCATCTACTTGAATCTCATGAGACGGATCCGCAATGTACCTCCTCAACTGAGATACATGGAAAACATCATGCAAATTCAATGCAGTAAAGCAATAAGCAACTTTCCCAACTCTCTGGTAATCAAACGGACCAATAAAGCGCGGAGTCAACTTCTTTGACTTCAAAGCTCGACCAATACCAGTCATCGGAGTAACTCTCATAAGCACGTGGTCTCCTTCATTAAACTCAAGATCTTTCCTCCTCTTATCATGATAACTCTTCTGACGACTCTGAGAAGTCCTCATCTTCTCCCGAATCATCTTAATCTTTTCTGAAGTTTGTTGAACGATCTCTGGTCCAATCACAACACTTTCTCCAGATGCATACCAACACAACAGTGTCCGACATCTCCTACCATACAATGCCTCAAATGGAGCCATACCAATGCTCGAATGAAAACTATTGTTGTGGGTAAACTCTATCAATGGCAAATAGCTATCCCAAGCTTCACTTTTCTCTAACACATAATCTCTCAACAAATCTTCTAACGATTGAATCGTCCTCTCCGTCTGACCATCTGTCTGCGGATGATACGTGGAACTCATTCGTAACTTAATACCCAGAGCTTTCCGCAATCCTGTCCAGAACTTAGACGTAACCTCGGATCTCTATCTGACACAATGCTAGACGGAATACCATGCAAACTCACAATCTTCTCAACATACGCGCCAACCTCTCCATCCGATAATCCATTCTTATCGGAATAAAGTGAGCTTTGTCAATCGTCGACAATAACCCAAATAGAATCACGCTTCTTCCCCAAACCGCATACGAAATCCATTGAAATTCCATCCCATTTCCATTCCTAACAAACAACGGTTCCATCAATTCCGACGACCTCGACAAACCAAACACGCATACACAACTTTTTTCCATTCCAAGCCACCAAAATAATTTCCTCAAATCATGATACCTCTTAGTAGCACCGGGATGCATACTCAACCCACTACGGTGTCCTTCCTCCAAAATACTTTTCCTAATCTCAGCGACCTCCGGAACACACACTCTATCACCAAGTCTCATAACGCCATTCTCGTCAACTCGGAACTCGCCTCTTTGACCTTGGTTAATCAATGTCAGCTTATCCACCAAACCAACATCGATTACCCATTCGAATCTCTTCCAAGATACCACCGCCTTCAACATGCCCAACTTCACACTATTCGGAGTAGTTTCACATACCAAACTCAAGTCTCTGAATTGTTCCACTAAATCCAATTCACGGACCATTAACATCGACATATGCAAGGATTTCCTACTCAACGCATCTGCCACGACGTTTGCCTTAACAGGATGGTAATTCAAACCAAAATCATAATCCTTGAGAAATTCTAACCATCTTCTCTGCCTCCTGTTCAACTCTTTCTGATCAAAGAGATACTTCAGGCTCTTATGATCACTGAACACTTCAAACCGTGAACCATACAGATAATGCCTTCATAACTTCAAAACAAATACACCGGCTACCAAATTCAAATCATGGGTCGGATAATTCCCTTCATGCACTTTCAATTGTCTCAAGCATAAGCCACAACCCGCTTATCCTTCATCACACACCACCTAAACCCATCAATGACGATCATAATGCATAACAAGGGACTCTTTCGGATTCGGCAAAATTAAAATCGGAGCACTAGTCAACCTCCTCTTCCACTCTTGGAATCCTTCCTCAAAATCAGAACCCCAAAACAATATACACTTGGTTTTACAAATCTATTTCTCTGAGCACCTTCCAATAGCTTCTTCAATTTTCTATATCTAAAGTCGACGCCTCGGTGTCATAGGAATAAGTTTTGTGCCCAGAACAACATTAACAACGACTCCGACTCTCCTCAACCATCATTACACGATAAATAAATTACTTACAGGTGCTGGAACCATTTTTAAAACAAAGTTCATCACATCCTCTTTCCAACACTTCAAACGAAACTCAAATCAGACATCCAAAACTCCAATTATGGATTTTACAAGTTTTAAAAAATAATCACTGTGAAATCAATTCCCTATGATAGGTAATCGATTTCTCACCTTGTGAGAGTGAAAAATCCTAAAACATCATAGAACGAAAAATTTGAGATTCTAACTTCAACATACCGCAACACACATCATTCACCATGATTAATTTCATTAAGTTACAGTTCCAATAACCAATTCACATCATTGCATACTTTATATCAACCAACGACACAATTAATCTTTTCAAGAACACAAAGAGGTCACCACACCGACAACTTCACGATCAACCGGAAGCGTTGCAACATTCCCATCACACCAGCTTCATCTTCTAAGAGTCATTCTTCTCAATCGCCAAATATCTTCCAGGCCAAGAATATGCATCGACTCATCAAAACGACTCATAATCACTTGGTTTACTTCAAACATTCAACCCAAGGGTAGCCTCAAGCTAATCCAACATCTTGCTCAACGATGAGTCGCTATTATTCTCAGGGAACATTAGAATTCACACCTAACTCTTCCAACTGCTTCAACTCGACAACTCGATGCCGACATGCGATACGGCCCTCGACACTTGACTAGTTCCGTGAATCAAATCTATAGTAATTTCCTCCACTCTCAGGAATTCCACCGACGCCTCTGAAACACCTCGAAATTCATCCACCACTGGCAATCCAAGTTACTCGGAACAATCTCAAGACAATTCTTCACTACTGGTAATTCATCGCTCTTAGATTCTCTTTTCACTTCCGTCGAAGAATACAACATAAATACCACAACACCATTATTAATATCTACGCAACTCTAACCATCCATCTCAATTCATTGTCCTTATTAGAGCCTTCGTCAACTCATATGGTTCACAAGCTTGTACCAAGCTTCATCCATACCCATCACTTTATGTCCCAATTAGATAGCAAGACAATTATATACCATCCAATATGATTTCGTCTACTATCAACAAGAGATTAAGGGTGATCAAGTCCTCAATTTGTCAATAGACATTCGATAAACATACTGAAGTATAAACCATCATTACCAACACTTTATGTTCTCAGAATCGTACTCACCTTTCTGCACTTCCAACTATTACTCATGGTCCAACGATTCCAACAGCTCCAACCACTCTCGTCGCCTTCCCAAGCGACTCATACCAATGACTTACAATAGGAACATATCCGGAAGCATCTCTTCTCCCCACTTAGTTTCACACTACCCGCAATAATCAATCGTAGTAACAAGTACCGATGTTGTACACACTTGTCGCGTACAAGGATAATGACATTAAGACACCGGTCACAACGACCGACTATGCTCGATACCACTATTGTAACACCCCTTCTAAATACCCGCGTTTTATAGAATTAATATCATAGTTTTATTCACAATTAAGAGGCCACAATTTAAATCATAAAATTTGACCAAACAATCATGCTTTCACCAAGCATATCCATTTAATAACTCATACTCAACGTCATGTTTAACAGCGGAAATGAAAACATAACCAAGATCCTGAATACATCATCCAACAGTTATTCCAGGATAACAAATCAACATAAATCAAAACTATTCAAAATATCCGTTAAAGGATCCCAAACAATCGCTTTCCCAAAGTTACATCTACCGAGCACGACAACGACACGCGGACTAGATTAACTAAACTCGAATCTAGAGCTATCCTCACCAACTCAAGCGCTAATCACTTCGGATCGAAATGTTAAAGTAAGGGTGAGATTTCAATTCAATATAATATGTATTATATGCTTAGATACAATGTAATAATTGAATATATTAAATCATTACTCAAACATAAAGTCATAATCAATTCACCAAAACAGTTCACACTATGATCATCTCAGATATCAAACAATGGCAATTGCAACACTGGAAACCATCCAATCATGTTACAATCCCATATGCAATGCAGACTCTATGCATGTGGTACCAACACGTGAATCGAGTTCACCCACTGCTCCGTTTACTCGTGGAAAGACAGTGTAATCCATGATTCGCCCAGAACACTGAGTCAAGAATCCAATCCATGATTCGCCCATAACCACCGGGTCAAGAATCTAGCCTCACTACCTCCAACCAGGTCAGTCTATTGGCTCTGCAAGCTCACTTCCACACAATGGGAATGAACCAATTTAACAAATGCTCATGCATGCAACATCAATTCAACGGAATATGATAACAACATCATTCCATATAATGCCAATACCCATCTATCACATGATAACAACATAATCATGAATTAAATTATCACAAAGCATAAACATGCCAAACGCTTACTCTTCAATCAGTAAGACTATCACCAATATATAATAACGATAACACATAATTACCAATACGATCATAAATGAACCACAAGGAAAAGAACATCACATGAACATCAATCTCCATTCAACTTGTCAAACATTTTAAACCAACTCACAGATTATGATCTCAACATAACTCACTTATTTCCAATCACCAATGTATCACATTCAATCATAATGAATAATTAACACAACATTATAAGCATTAGTGCTCATCCGATCACCGGCCGCTCATATTAATTTCCCATTATCCTTAATTAATCCATACTTTCAAAATCGGAGCCGCTCTTTTAAAAATAATTTTAAGAAAATAATATTTTTCCTTTCCAAAAGGTAGTATTTGAAATTTAAGAAATAACGAAAACGGCACTCGAATCGAGTTACGGTTTAGAAAATATGCATTTTGAAGTTTTAGAAGTTTTGAAAATACTTGGTAACGGTTCCTCACCGGGAGAACCCGTTCCCACAATTTCAAAATACACGCTTCTCGAAAATTGTATGGGAACCCGGTTCCTCCCCACAGGAACCGGTTCCCACGCTTTAAAATGGGTCTCCGATTTTTATGGGGAACCCTGCCTCCTTGGAACCGGTTCCCACGAAATGACAATATTTATCATTTTGCTTTATGCATCCATAACCATTTCCAAACTTTCAAACACGAATTATAATATCATGAACACCATTCTAACACCATTTCACACCATTTTGACATCAACTAACATACTTTACCCGCTCCTAATTATCATCGACACACTAATGATCAATTTTCCATACATCGACACAAAATAGGTTTCATAATCTCAATCTATAATTCAATTTCCTAACATACTCAATTACCCATTGATCCCCAAAACCCATAAGACATATTAACCAAACGAATCACCCTTTACCTCGCGATGATCCTTCTGTTTCTCTCGGCCGCTTTTCCTCTCTCTTCTTTCTCCAACTCTACGTGAAATGATTTTTTCCAAAACCTTCTTTTTCCTTTCTTTTCCTTTTATATTTCTTTTTAATATTCCAATTAAAATAATTAATCAATACTTAGTAATTAGTAGAGTGTTTTACTCTCACACCCACCGTTTACTCTGCACACCTCTAGCCATTTCCTCATTAAATGATCCAATTAATCCAGATGAATTAAATATTTAAGACTTTTATCAATTAAATAATTAATTCTCACTTATTTAATATTTGAATTAAATCGGGGTGTCACATGTTGTGGTCGAATATTTGAGCCCAAATTGATTCTATGGTCTTCTGTGAATGGTAAAGTATCTGTATACGGCTTATCGATCCGCTTGATTCATCAGAAAATCGAGAACGGTCGGATAAAATGATATTTGAATGTGTGAACTAAAAAGTCAACAAAAGTCAAAGTTTGACCGGGTGGAATTTCGGGTCGAAATTATGGTCAAAAGTCGACTTTTAAAAAAAATGCGATCATTTGTTGAAGAAAATCGGAAGAATCGGGTGAAAACAAGATTTCTTGCAATTTAAGTAATCTTAGACTTAGAAATTTTTTCTGTTTTAAGCACTTTGTATTCACGGAGCCATGTTGCCGCATCCGTATCTTTCCCGTTTGTGGTCAGAATTTTGTGAATTGATAGTCGTTGGAAAGAGCGCATTTCGTACTCTGACTTTGTCCTTGTGAAAATTTTTCCAGAAATGCCCGAATTTCGAATTATAAAGCTCCAAAGTTTGAAGTTCACAACTTTTGAAGTTTTACACTTAGTGAAAATTTTAAGTGTTTTTCAATGTTCAAGTGCTCGACTTTGAAGGCATTTTACACGTGTTTCGAGGCGTTGATTCGAGTTGAGTTCAAAATCAAAGTTGTTCATTTAGCGGCAATCTACAACTTTGCTGAAGAAATCGAATCCATTTGGGAATCGGATAAAAAGTTACGGAGCTTGGAAGTTACGGTTTATCATTTCTCAAAATTCAACACAAATATTTTGAAGTGTTTGTTTCTATGCTCGTCGATGCTTGTTCGATTTTATCATAGTTATCGGCCCGAATTAAAAGTGTTCAACCGCAAAGTTGTTCATCTCACGGTAGTCTACAACTTTGTTGAAGGAATCGAATTCATTCGGGACTCGGATCGGAAGTTATAAAGCTTGGAAAATAAGAATTCATCATGTTTGTAAGGTTCGAATAATTGTTGTGCGCGTATTCAGGGTTGTTTTTATCATTGATTCGGTCGCCGCACGGAGAAACTCCGAACATGAAAGTTGGAGTTTGTAATGCCCTCTACAAGTTCCGTTTAGTAACTTTTTCATTTCGGACGTCGGAGCAGAAGATAAGGAGCGCCGTAACTAATGGTTTGAATCTGCCAAAATACAAGACAGCATACACATTTCTTGCCAAGCATACGGAAGCATTTCATCGAACAGTTTTTGTGCACATGTTTGAGGTTGTTTTCTCGTCGATTTGATCGCCGCACGAAAAAAACTCCGAACACGAAAGTTGGATTTTGCCATATCCTCTACAAGTTCCGTCTAGGAATTATTTCGTTTCGGACGTCGGAGCGGAAAATATGGAGCGCCGTAATTGATGGTTTGAAGTTGGAAATTGGTTGAATGTCATGCACAAAACTTGCCCAGTCCAGCCAGGACTTTCATCGAACAGTCGTGCGACAATGTTCAAACACTTTTTATTCGATGATTAAGGCTTTGTTTGGATTCTTGTCCAACTACAAAGTTGTTCTATCCCATGTGATCTTTCCAACAGTATCGGGTTTGAGTCGTCTAGTCGAATATCGAAAGAGTTACGAGGCTGCAAAGTAGTGCACTTGGCATGGATAAATAGTTGGTAATGCTCAGGAAAACTCTTTGGTAACGTGATCAGTGGTGAGGCTACGACTTCGGAATCATTTTCGACTATGCTACAGGTATCGATTGGAGAAATTTCTAACAGGAACTTTGTTTGTACAAGCGCCATCAATAGTTTTGGTCTTGGGATCGTAACGTGAGAAGGTTTTAATCGGGAGTTATTGATTCATTAAGTCAGGGGCGTAGCATTTTCGGAAGTTATTTTTGGCCAGTTCACGTTTTATTGACTATAGCCAAGCAAGTTATATCATGCTAACAGATAACAGAATAACTCCCTTTTTCACTGTTGGGGTAACGATTCTTTTTTCTGGGACCTCTAACAGAAGGGAAAGGAGAACAACTTTCTCCTTCTGGATCGACACTACCTTTTCTTTCCGTGGGGACGACTCGTTCTTCTGTTTTCTTCTTCACACAACAGAACCGTAACTGACTCCCTTCATCCCTTCTCTCGAACCACCCACCATCTGCACTCTCTCTAACAAACTCACCAAAAGAAAAACAGTTAACAGCAACTGTAACAAACTCCCCTCCATCGTGTGATCTCTCGTCCCACCATTTCTTCCCACCTTCATCTTCACCATTCTTCAATTCTCTGAAGAATCACAATCAAAAAAGCTCACACTCCCTCAATCTCCACTATCACTCTCACACTTCTTTCTTCAACCAGAATCAACTGCATCTCTCCCTCAATCGTGCGTCATCATAAAGATTGTGGCATTTTTTGGCGAGCTCATCACCTCAGATCCTCTCTCTCGCCTTGGCATCATCGTCATTGATTCTTGAAAAGGTTTGTCGTTCTGATTATGTAAAGGAGGTTTCCGTTGGCATTCGTTTCAGACTCCGACGCGGATCGTGACAAACTTCTCCAAGTGTTCGTCTTCCTCTTCTTGCGTTGAAAAGGTATCTCTCTGGCAGTTTTGGTTCAACATCGAAGCCCATCTTAATTATATCCATCAAGTATTCGAAGTTGGTCTTTTTGGAAAGATAGAAGATTGACGCAAATTCTCAGTCAGTCGCCTTCAAGATTCGGTAGAACGGTTGCGGAGGTTCTGGTGTTTGAATTGAGAACGAGACGCAACGGACGATCTCCGTTCGGTAAGGTTCGTCCATCTGTTTACATTCGCAGTGAACGTTTCCTTAACATGAATTGTGATATGTATCAGTGTAATGGAAAATATATGGTGTTTATTCGGGTTTACATCATTTGCTTGTGTTACGTCGTAATTTCAATCGAGTTGTATTGAGGCTGCACGCATGATCTGTGAAAATTGATACTGGATCCAAATTCTCTGCAAAATTTCGAGTAAGAACCTCGCCTTCCCTATATTTTCCGGTCGTTATGAACCTCGTCGACAGCAGAATCATTGTCGGAGAAGGTGATCGGAAGGGTCAGCTCCGGTGGTATCTTTTCCATGAAATCCCTAGCCGTGGATGCTTCTTACTGGTTCATGGTTTATTTCTTACTAACCAATCATAGATTGACACGTGTCTTTTTCTTTTAAAATAAAAAATATAAAAATCTGATAACTTAAATCTTTGACCAATTGATAATGTCACGTAACCACATAAATAAAAACGTGACAGGTTGTAGTATTAACAACAAAAATCTGGAAATATTTTTGGACAAACAGACTGAAACAATAGAAGATGGGCTTAGTGTTGTTAAGGTCCTGGGCCTAGTGGATTCAGGTCCACACCCCCTACGTTACTAGGCCTTGGCGCCAATTCAACTGAATTTAGTTTAGTTTAGAAGTTTGGTTATACACCCCCTTTATGTTGTACATATCCATATTGACATATAGCTCGAAATTGCTCCCGATTTCGATTCGATTGGCTTGTAAAAAATATTTAAAAAAATAGTTCCTGACATTTTAGGATCTTAGAATTTTTTGATATATTTTTTTAATACTTTTGCAATTAATTTCTTTTAATTTTTAATTCATTTTCAATAGTATGTTCAAAAGTATGTTTCTCCTTTATAGTTTCAGTTGACTAATTGTAGGGGTATAATGACATGTGTTCCTTAGAAACTTTAGGATGTTTTTTTACCATTTAATTGTAGTTAAATGTAAACTTTAGGATTGTAAATAAAATTTCAAATTTAACTTTTAATGGTTCGATTTCGTAGGAACTAGTTTGATAATTGTATAGTTTTCTAACTTCCTTTCGCATGATTAATTTGTAGTCTTTCCTTCATTTGTTTAGATGTTTAGGATAGCTTTAGAGCAATTTAGTTGCTTCCCTCACTAGGAAATTATCTTTAATATTTCGATCTCATTGTAAATAATCACTTTTGCGTCTTGTGTTTTATTTAAAAGCCTCATTGCTATTTCTGACACTCTGTTTTGTATGCGAGGTACACAGAGCATTATACTATTGATTCGGATGTGTAGAATCCATGTTTTGATGTTGCACACATGCGTGTGCACTCTTTATCTGTTTGCTTGGTTTTCACCATTTTTTGTAGGTTATCTGATTGATTTGGATGTGTAGAATTCATATCTGATGCTCGCACACATGTGTGTGCCTTCTTGGTCTGCTTTGTCTGGATTGTAATTTTCATGCAGGTTCATTGGATATACGTCGAATGTGTATCGACACGCGTTCTTGACCGTGCATATCTATGCACATCCTTTGTCTGTATTATCTGGATAGTTTCTTGCAGGTTTATTGGATATACGTCGAATGTGTATAGACACACACTCTTGACCGTGCATATCGATGCACATCCTTTATCTGTATTGTCTGGATTGAAATCTTATACAGGTGTATTTGCTTCGGATGTGTATGACACACATTCTGATTATGCTTTTGGTGCCTCTTCACATTGCTCATCGGATTACTTTATTGCGTGTCAGCAGTACTTGAAGTTTTCCGGAGTATTTCTTAGCTTGCAGTGCTCTTCGGATTTAATATTCGTTTGGTATTTATTTTACTTTGTTTACCGCATTTATTTACCGCTTTTCTAGAGAGCATGAGAAGTAGGGTTTTACCGCTTTCCTTGCCATGAGAAGTAGGAATAGAGATGTATGAAGGGGCTTCCGTAGTTGGAGCATGTTCAGGAACCCCTCTGGTTTATTTAAAGACCCGTTTAGGCGATTCTGTTTGCTAATTGTGTTTGGTTTGTTTAAAATCCTCCATCTGCATAGAGAGGTAATTCTCAGTAAGTGTTTATATTTGTGCTTGCATAGGTCAGAGTGGTTAGGACACCCGACGTGGTACCACCAAGCGAAGTCCCGCTTTTTATATTTCCTGCTATCGAGTCATGATGATATGATGGGCAAGCGGAAAAGGGTCCGCAATCGACCCCCGCACAGTTCTAGTCCGTGTCAGCTCAGCACACGCGAATCGTGTTGCTTCCTTAATCGAGTCAATAATAAAAGTGGCAAGAGTTCCCTATTATGACTCTCCACGCTTTCCTGGGGTTCGCATTTATTGTAGAGCTCGCATCATTTGCTCTTCACACTTGACAATTGTAACACGGTGAACTGACTTTGTAGGATTTTGTATCGCAAATTTGCGGATAGCAAGAGTCGCCACCGACTTTTCTTTTATCCAATTAAGGGAAGGTAAAAAGTACAGAAAAAGACCTTCGTTAGATTCTGAGTAAGGGAGAAGGTTATGAAAAGGGAAGGTATTAGCACCCCTTTCCATCCGTAGTTATCTACGGGCTCTTAGTTGCTCTTAGATCACTTTAAAATTGCTTTTTGTGTGTTTGACAAAAATGTTTTGAAAAGGCATTTCGCTTTGACTTTGTAATGATTCATGTAGGAATGTATACAAAGTGTTCGGAAATGTTTAGTTTTTGAAAAGAGTTTGAACTTTGACAAAAGTGTGTGGTGCGAAAAGCATTTTGATAGAGCAAGCAACTAAAAGTCTTATTACCTACTCAGAATTGGTCGTTTTCGTGTTGTTTTACGTTCCTTTAGAATAGCGCTATCCATACCATTAGTTGGTAGGTAACTCTATTCGTTGGATGTAAGCGGAAATTGAAGGACATCGGATGGTCATAGAAAGCAACTTGTAGGAAGTATCCTAGCACATTCGAAGGGACTATCATCATTTTTCGTAGGCGACAATCGAGGGTCAAGATCATGTATTCGGAGGCGACATCATGGGTCTTATGATCTTTGTATCGAAGGGACTGTGATGATTTGTTTTGAAGGCAACGGTGCTAGAATACCTCTACGTTCGAGGGACATGACCATTTGAATTCGTAAGGCAACGAGAGAGAATTACCCTAAGGGGTGCATGTGTGAGAAGAGTGTGTTGATTAAGATATTTTATCTTGCAATTATGAGTGAGCTATGTTCAATTTTATCTTGCCATACACGCCTAATTACTAGCAGTTTATAGGGTGCGGAAATTAAAATGCGGAAAGGTAAAGTGCGGAAAGATAAATCCTACGCTATTACATGGCTTTGGGGCAGATACATAATTTAAAATGCGGAAAATAAAAGCCCTAATTAAACTATTACATCCCATGAGCAATTAAATAATTTGAAAAAAGAAAACGGTAAAAAGAAATCGTCCGAAACGAGATAACCTGTGAAAAGATGAGAAATCGTAAAATACGAGGAAATCGAATAAGAGGAAAATGTTAGCAAAAATGATAATTTTTAAATGAGAAAAATATTTCATGCTGGAAATAACATTAATATGCTAAAATAATTTTTTGGGATTTTTTGGAGATGATTTAATAATTAAAAACTAATTAAAAGTGATTTAAATGATAAATTAGCAATAAAATTAAATATGCATGCAAAATAATATTTTTTAATTTTATAAACTAAATAAACATTTTCTGGAAATAATGCAAAAATAAAAATATTTTTTGATATTTTTTAATGCATGATAAAAAAGTATGAAAAGAAATTAAAATGTATGCAAAATATTAAATAAAATGCAAATATGGAAAAAATGCAAAACATGTAAAAAAAACCAAATGCCATGGCCAGGGATCGAACTCAGGACGATGCCTTCACACCCCCACGCCTTTGCCAACTGAGCTGGAGTGCACGCGTGTCATTGAATTGGAACGAGTAGTTTGTAAACAGGTGTCTCTTCCTGACTACATCGTCCCCGCGCCAAACTTCATCTCTTTCGTTTTAAAAATTTGAAAATATAGCGTCGGCCTCAGTGCGACGCTATAGCCCCTGCAATTCTCAAAATCAAGCACAGATAATATAAATAACATTCAATGGTATGAATCGATTGGAAACATCATTCTGAACACGATGGTGGTGGTCTCATGGTCCAATTTTTCCGTTTTAAAGAAACCCTAATTCGGTTCAAAAAACCCTAATCATGGTGATTCGTGTTTCAGGCCATAGAAATACAATTAAACCATCCAGAAAGTTTGCAAGCTCCATTCTAAACACAAAACAAACATCAAAACTCGTTAATAATGCATGATAAACAGAATTCGATTTTGGAAAAATAAGAACAAACCGAAATCGTGTTTGCTTGATCCTTGACGGTTTTGGATGATGTAAAGGTCTGGATCGATTCAGTGGATGTCAAGGAATGCAATGGAAGGCTTAGAATTGGCTGAATCGAAGCAAAATCCAGGCTGCTAGTAGCTTGTGAAGCACGGATTTTTTGAATTAGGTTAGGGTTCCTCAAGCCAATTTTTCTGTCCTCAATCATGTGCTATGTATTGTGTATATATAGTAGATGGAATTGGAGCTGATTTGAGGAAGAATCAATCATCAATCAATGCAAAATTTATTTGATTTTGTATCAAATCAAATTTTCTCTTCTTTGATCAATTTCAATCAATTCTTGCCATATCCAATCAAATTTCGAAATTTCCTGGCTTTATTGGTTTTCTTGGATCTCAAGGAAGAGAGAAAAATCAAATTTGCAATTAATTTTGATTTTATACCTTATTTTTTAATTTAATTTGTATTTAAATGAATAAAATCCAAATTAAATAGAAAAATAAAATAAAAATTCGTGGCATTGGGCTTGGATATTCCTAATTGTATAAGGAACAAGTTTGGATGAAGAAAAAGTAAGCCCATTTGCAAAAAATTTGATTTTTAGAAGTATCTCTCTTTGTGCACTTCTTCAAAATTGCCCAACTTGTGAATGGTGTATCTTGCTCTATTTTCAATATTTTTGAGTGTTCTTGGACTTTTTGGAAATCTCTAAGAGTCCTCTAACCAACCTCTTTGGTTTCATCTAAATTGGAGTTTCCATGCTCAATATATCTTCAAAACAAAATGTTGACTTTTTGTTGACTTTGAAAAGGACCTGTAATGTTTTGATCCATACCTTCCAAATGAAGCATTTTTTGAACATTCTTGTGAGACATGAAGTTGTAGAGAATTGAATTTCCTTCAAAACAAGAGGTGGTGGAAAACTTTTTGAGAAAGTATGAAGAAGTTATGCCCAGTCAAAGTTTGGTTGACTTTTCACTAAGAAACCCTAATTTAGAAAGTTTGACTTTTGAACAAATCTTGAGTTTTCTTGATGAATCATGATCAACCCTTGATCAAATGATGAATGTAACTTCAAAATGAGGATGTTGACCAAAAATCATGAAGTTTGACTGTATGTTGACCACAGTTGACTTTTTGTCCAATACAATTGATTTTCAACCATCTGAGTAATTGTCTGAGGAAACTTGACTTCTGAGGGTTGAAACTTGACATGGAGAATCTTTGAAGCATATGAGGAGGCATGAAGACCATTGGAGATGTTGGAAGTCCATCTTGATCTGAGAAATACCAAACCCTAGTTTGGGTTGATTGTCTAGGAGAGGGTTTGTCTGATCAACCCTTGAAGAATCCTTGAGTATGGATGTATGAAATATCTTGAGAAGATGGAGGGCAAATTTTGGGGTATGACAACAATTCATGTCATGCGGTGATACTTTTCAAAGGAATCGGATGTGTCGGCTCCTAGTTGACTCAAGGTATGCTCGTTACTGTTCGAGGCTATGGGACTTCCTCTTTTTCCTGCGCTTGTGTGCCATTTGTTTCTTTGCATTGCATTGTTTGTGTGCTTTTGCCAAAGCATTTGTTTGCTTCATCCCTTTTGTCTTCTTCGACTCTACTTTAGTTAGTGATTCGAGATGGACATAGACTTAGGTTTTAAACCTTTTCCATCCTTTTTTGTCATCTTCGACTCTACTTTAGCTAGCGATTCGAGATAGACATAGATCTAGGTTGTAAACCTTTGCCATGTTCCTTTAGGATTCTCTCGACTCTACCTTAGGTAGTGATTCGAGTTAGACCTTAGGTTGTAATCCATGCATGATGACATTAGGGATATCATTAGATAGTTTCCCTTGTTTGTTTTCGAGTTCCTTTTGCATCCATGCATGTAATAAAACTAAAACTTGTTTTCTTTTTCTTTTGCAAACCAAAACACTTAATAATGGTTCAAACTCCTTTTTTAAGGTAAAAACAACCAACCAAATGCAAACTTTTTGCCTACGGGTTTTCTTTCGTGTTTAAAATTATTTTGTATAAGTAAAAAACACATAACCCACCAAAACATATGATCCGAACTACGGCGCTCTGACTTTCCCATTGCACGCAGGAATACGTAGACATCTTGTCACGGGGCTCGATCGAGCAAACTTTGTAAATACTTCCTTCTTTTCGCCGTGTTTTCTTTACTTTCCTTTCTTTCACATGCATTTTCTTTTAGCATACAAGTATAGCAATTAAGCAGTAAATAGATATAAACACACCCATTAGGTAGAAAATAGAAGTGGATACCGTAGAGTACTACGGGCGTGTGGGGTGCTAATACCTTCCCTTCGTGTAATAGATTCCCTTACCATATCTCTCGGTCGCAAGACCGTGTCTTATCCCTTTTAGGTTTTCGCGATGCGTTCACCTTTCTCCCTTTTGCGAGATAAAAAACGTTCAATGGCGACTTCATTTATATACATATCGCATGATGTTCAGCCGGTTGTTTCATCAACAAGCACACACAAAGATCACAAACATGGGGGTCCATAGGTTCGATGTCACGAGCATGGAGTCAAAAGGTACTACCCACAAGGTATTCTAAGCTTTATCACCTTTAGATCAAGGTTCTAAAAGGAATCCCCAGAGTCTTCATTCCTCCATCCAATACTACCAACTTCCCGATGTACTCGGTAATCAGCAATACCTTTAGGTAATCAGCAATACCTGTGGATAGCAAGAGTCTACACCGACTTTTCTTTTATCCAATAAAGGGAAGGTGAAAAGAACAGGAAAAGACCTTCGTTAGATTTTGAGTACGGGAGGCAATTATGAAATGGGAAGGTATTAGCACCATTTCCATCCGTAGTTATCTACGGGCTCTTAGTTGCTTAGCTCACTTTGAAAATTTTCTTTCTGTGTTTATGTAGTTTGAAAATTATTTGAAAAGACATTTCGCTTTGACTTCGTAATGATTCTCGTTGGAATGTATACGAAGTGTTCGGAAATGTTTATTTGAAAAAATGTTTAACTTTGTAATGATTCTCGCTGGAATGTATACAAAGTGTTTTTGAAAGTATTTGAAAAGTGTGAGGTGTGAAAAGCATTTTGATTGGAGCAAGCAACAGATTCTTATTACCTACTCAGAATGGTCGTTTCCATGTTATTTTCCCTTATCCTATAGAATAAGGCTATCCATACCATTAGTTGGTAGGTCACTTTATTCGTTTGGATGTGAAGGGACAATCGAAGGGTCATCATATGGTTATAGAAGGAAACATGTAAAGATACCTTTAGCAAATTCGTAGGGACGATCATCACTTATTCGTAGGCAACAACTGAGGGACGAGATCATATATTCGTAGGCAACATCGAGGGTCATCGAGGGATTATGATCTTTGTATCGAAAGGACTATGATGATGTTATTCGTACGCTCGTACGCGTCTTTGTTAATGGTACCCCTACGTTCGAGGGACATGACCATTGTATTCGAAAGGCCACAAGAGAGGATACCCTAAGGGGGTGCATGTGTGAAAGTGTGTGTTGAGTTCAGATATGTTATCTTGAATTAGGGTAATCTAAGATTTGATTTTATCTTGTCATGGAAACCCTAGTTACTAGCAGTTAGATATATATGTACAGGAAAATAAAGTGCAGAAAGTAAAGTGCGGAAAGTAAATGTCATACGCTATTACATGGCTTTGTGGCAGATACATAATATAGGTACGGAAAGTAAAGGCAGAAAGTGTAAATCTACGCTATTACATAATAAACCTTGCGACCTATACATTGTTTTCTAGAATTGTAAATGCGAAATAGAGTAAATAAATAGGAGAAAAATATCTAAGAATAAGAGAGAGTGTCTAAACCCTAATTGTAAAAAAAAAATATTTTTTATGTTTTTTGAAATCGATTTAGTTAATAAAACCAATTTTCTAAGTTAATTATTAATTAATTATGAAAAATAATTTAAATCATGAAAAATAATATATATTTATGTCAAAAATTAATTAAATGTTTAATTAACCTAAATCAGAAATTAGAATATTTTTGTGATTTTTGAAAATGTTTGAATTAATTTTGAAAAGAAGTTAAGTTAGTTTTAAAAAATAAAAGAAAATAGAAAATGTGAAAGAAATAAGTGGTAAAAAAATAGAATGGCCCTGGTAGGTGTTGAACTCATGACCTGAGGGTCACAGGTTCAAAATTATGCCACTACACCATCTGCCAATGGTGTTTAGATCACGCTCCTGGATGTATGTATGTGTAACTTGCAGAAAATCAGAAGTTATGAAAATATATGGCAAAAGGCAGGCTCGAACCCATGACCTGAGGGATAAAGAGGACTAGCGTGCGCATGTGTTACCACTAGGGTAGTGATACATCCGTGTATTAAGTCACAAGGATTAATATATATGTGAATGTTGATCAGAAAATTATAACCAAAACACAAACGTGCGCGTGGGACCCAGGGAGTTTGAATGGACAAATCACGTGATGCCACGCCTAGGTCGCCAGGGTCAACGACAGTCAGAGACGCCGGAGCTGAGTTTCGGTCGTCTTCTTCGGTGGTTTCCAAAGCTAAACCTGCAAAATAAAACGGATAAATTGTCAAGAGGGACCCTACCCCCCTAAATTGAGGGTGGAGAATCCAATGGTGGCCTTGGTTTGCACTGAAAATGCCTGGAAGTTGAGATTCAAAGCTTCTCAGTTTTGAAGCCCTAACAATGGCAGATGGATATTTAGCCATCAAATCTCATCAACGATTGCCCAGATCTGTTCTAATGAATCTTAGGAACACATTAGTATTGTTAGTTTCAATTAAAACACGTTAAAAAGTAAAACACAAATTCATGAAAAATATGCAACCGGAGATTCATGTATGGCATGATTCAACGTGTTGTAACCATGAATAACTATCCATTCTTACCCAACAATACCTCAGGAGCACGGATCAGTGCTTGAAATTGCTTGAGGATGGCTGGAAAGTGAGGCTCGAGTTTGCCCTAAACTTGCAAAATTGTGGAAAATTTTCTAGGGTTCTTGAGGCAAGAAATTTGTGTGCTTGAGGTCTTAATGCATTGTGTATATATAGAACAGTGAATTAGGTTAAGAATTATGTCAAGAATATATGTCATTCAATGAGAAAATATTTGATTTGGAATTACACCAAATGTTGCCTTTTTTAGATCAAATCTCATTCAATTCCTTTGCCAATCAATGATTTTCGAAATTGACAGCTTGTATGGCTTGCTTAGACTTCAAGAATGATGAAAAATCAACCTTGCACTTAATGATTTGATTTTTTGCATTTTATTTTAATTAAAATTGAATTAAATTGGATCAATTCAAAAATAAATAAAATAAAACAAAATATGGCGTGCTATTGGGCTCGATATGCTCTTGACAATGTTAGAAACAAGTGTGAGTCAAAGAAAATTGAATTTGCCAAGTATTTTTCTTAATGCATTTCTTCAAAAATGTCAAACTTGCACAACTTGTATCTTGCTCAATTTTCAACATTTTTAAGTGTTCTTGGACTTTTTAAAAAGCTCAAGATGTCCTCTAGACACTCCTTTTGGTTTCATCTTCATTGAAGTTTCCATTTTCATGCACACTGCTTTGCAAAAAGATGACTTTTTGTTGACTTTTAGAAGGAAGTTCTATGGACTTTTGGTCCAAAAACCCTAATTTGGAAACTTTGACTTGTGATCAAATCTTGAGTTTTCTTGATGAATCATGATCAAACCTTGTTCAAATTATGAATATGACTTCAAAATGTTAATGTTGACCAAAAATAATGAAGTTTGACTGTATGTTGACCACAGTTGACTTTTTATCCAATACAACTAATTTTCAACTATCTGAGCAATTGTCTGAGCAAACTTGAGTTGTAAGGCTTGAAATTTGACGTGGTGATCCCTTGAGACATATGAGGAGGTATCATGAACACTTTAGGTATTAGAACTCATGTTTGACTTGAGTGAATCAAAACCCTAGTTTGGGTTGATTGCTTAGGGGAGGGTTCATCTGGTCAACCCTTGAGAAATGCTTGAGTATGGAGATGTGGATTGTCTTGAGAAATAGGAAGGAAAATTTTGGGGTATAACAGTTGCCCCTGTTCAATCTTCTTATACCGGAAGGGTTAGATTGGTATGCTTTCCTTTTGTGACCTGAAGGTAGAAGATGATTGAACACTTGAGTACACCTGAAAATTTGCACTCGCCGGTGTATGGAATGAGATCGTCAGTTGACGATGCGCTGGAATGGGCTTATAGACGCCATCTGGAAAAGTTGATGTTGGGGAGTGAGTCGTACGTTAGCTTCCATTTTGATGTATGGGAATGACTGTAGATGGCTTACCATGTACTCTTCTTCTCCACATACTGTAACAATCTTCCTTCACTGGCTGCCTCATCTTCTGATGCAGGGTAGAGGTAACAGCGCGCCCATTGTATCCAAGGGCGTCAGAGCAGGCAAGAATAAGCTGGATGAATGTCCATTACAAAGAAGGTTGAGTCGAAAGTATGGGAACCTACTCACTCACACCCTTAAGGTATCCTCTCGTGTTGCCTTTCGGATAAACAATGGTCATGTCCCTCAAACGTAGGGGTACCATTAGCAAACGTCCCTCGATTAAATCATCACAAAGATCATATTCTTTGCTGCTCTGACGCCCTTGGATACATGGGGCAGGTGTTGTTACCTCTACCCTGCATCAGAAGTTGAAGTACCCAGTGAAGGGGAAGATTGTTATAGTATGCGGAGAAGAAGAATATATGGTAATCCAACTGCAGTCATTCTGATACATTGAAATGGAAGGCGAATTTGTTAAGACTCCCTGTAAAGATTTTGAAGTGGTTCCACGAGTCATGCCTGTCGACTCTCCTGTCACTCCCAAGGTTACTAGAGTTCCACCAAAGATGACCTCGCTGAAAGATGCCAGAGTTATAGTTGAAGATGGAGGTTGTACTGTTTGGGGTCATCTACCCGAGTTTCCATTCAAATATGATAACACTGGTTTAGGCTTTACTTCCAAAGGCCAGAAAATGATACGCCGCGAATGTGCCAGTGGACCTCCTTTCCGCATTAATAAGAATGGAGTTCATGTTATAGAAGACGATGATGGTGACTTCGGCATCAACAATTGGATCTTCCTAACTCCTGGCGATGGACTCAATAATTGGACGGCTAAGGATGTTATGCCAATCTCCTTTAGACACGAGTAATTGTTTTTTCTGTTTTATGCTTTTATGCTTTATAGTTTCGAACAATAAAACTCTAAGCCTAGTGCCTTTCCCGGGGCACAATGGCTCATTTGTAAGGGTTATTATTTGTCATTCTCATATTTTCATTCAATAAATCATTGGACTTTTGCATTAAAATATTCTGCTCTCTGTCTTTCTTTTTACTTTATCACCTTTTTGAAAGCTATGTGTTCTTACACACACCCACGTAATAAACTGCATATCCACATTCACTCCGGATCCCGTTGATAATGTCTCTACTATTACTAAATATGACTTTGATAATTCGATCTACCAAGCCGAAGACAAAGGTGAGGAAGATTGTGAAGTTCCAGGAGAACTTTCCAAACTACTACAACAAGAGGAAAGGTCTATACAACCACACAAAGAGCCAGTCGAAGTTGTGAATTTAGGTACCGACGAAAACATAAAAGAAATCAAGATAGGAGCGGGTCTTGAGAATAGTGTTAAGGAAAGATTGATCCAGATGCTGCGAGAGTACATCAAGATTTTTGCTTGGTCCTACGAAGACATGACATGTTTAGATATTGACATTGTGGTACACCGACTACCAACGAAAGAAGGTTTTCTCCCTGTGAAGCAAAAAGTTCGTCGCATGCGTCCTGAAATGTCCGAGAAAATTAAAGTCGAAGTTATGAAGCAGTTCAATGTCAGATTCTTAGCTGTCACTTCTTATCCATAGTGGGTTGCGAACGTGGTGCATGTACCAAAGAAGGATGGCAAGGTGCGTATGTGTGTGGATTACTGAGATATGAATAAGGCGATCCCGAAAGATGATTTCTCGCTTCCATATATTGTGTCTTGGTTGACAACACCGCTCAACATAAGGTTTTCGCTTTCATGGATGGTTTCTCTAGTTATAATTAGATCAAGATGGCTCCCGAATATATGAAGAAGACTACCTTTGTTACACAGTGGGGTACTTTCTGTTACAAAGTCATGTCGTTTGGGTTAAAGAATGTTGACGCAACATACCAACGTGTTATGGTAGCTTTATTCCATGATATAATCCATCACGAGATAGAGGTCTACATCGACGACATGATAGCTCGATCACAAACCAAAGAAGAACATCTTGATCATTTGCGTAAGCTGTTTGATAGACTGAAGAAACACAGATTGGGACTAAATGCAAAAAAATGTACATTTGGAGTCAGATCTGGCAAACTCCTGGGATTCGTTGTCAGTGGTAAAGGTATCAAAGTTGACCTCTCTAAGGTTAAAGTTATTTAAGAAATTCCAGCTCCCTATACCGAGAAGAAAGTCATAGGTTTCTTCGAACAACTAAATTACATTGTCAGATTCATTGCACATATGACTGCTACTTCTGAACCAATCTTCAAGTTACTAAAGAAAGATCAAGTAGTAGAATGGAATGACGATTGCCAGACATCTTTTGACAAAATCAAAGAGTACCTACAAGAACCTCCAATCTTGATTCCACCAGTTGAAGGAAGACCTCTAATCATGTACTTAATAGTATTATAGAACCCAATGGGGGTGTGTGTTGGGGAAACATGACGAGTTTGGTCGAAAAGAGTATGCAATATACTACCTTAGCAGAAAGTTTACCGACTGTGAAACAAGATACTCACAGCTAGAGAAAACTTGCAGCGTTTTGGCGCTCACCAACTAAGACAGTATATGTTGACTCACACTACCTTGTTGACCTCTAAAATGGATCCGATAAAATACATATTCGATAAAACTGCTATCTCCAGAAAAATAGCAAGATGGCAAATGATCTTGACTGAATACGACATCCAGTATACTACTCAGAAAGTGATCAAAGGAAGTGTAGTAGCGGATCATTTGGCTCATCAAGCCGTAGGTGACTACCAGTCTATGCATTTCGAGTTCCCAGACAAGAATATTATGTTAGTCACTAATTACGAAGAGCCTGGACTGGATGAAGAACCTGAGCCAGGATCCCAGTGGACCATGGTCTTTGATGGAGCTTCTAATGCACTCGGTAATGGTATTGGCCCTGTGATTATATCTCCTAAGGGCGGTCATACACCTTTCACCTCCAAGTTATGTTTCGACTGCACCAACAATATGGCTAAATACGAAGCATGCATCATGGGGATCAAAGCTGATATTGACTTGAGGATCAAATTCTGGCAAGTATACAGAGACTTATCTTTGGTGATTAGTCAGATTAAAGGTGAGTGGGACACGAAGCATCCAAATCTCATTCCATATTGAGAACATGTGTTGAATCTGATCCCATACTTCGATGAAATAACTTTCGAGCATATCCCACGAGAAGAGAATCAGCTGGCAGACGCGTTAGCTACCATGTCATCCACGTTCAAAGTCAGATGGGACAACAAGGCTCCTCAGATTACTATTGAAAGACTAGACGAACCAACATATTATTGTGAACTTGATACCAAAGAAGTAGAGGAGAAACCTTGGTTCTACGAAGTGAAGAGGTATCTCGAGGCTCAAGAATACCATGAAGGGGCATCTGTCAACGATAAGAAGTTTCTAAGGAGATTCGCTGCCAAGTTCTTTCTCAGTAACGACATCTTATACAAATGCAACCATGACTTTGCCTTACTCCGGTGTGTAGATCAGAAGACAATCATAATAATTATGGAAGAGTTGCATGAAGGCTCTTTTGGTAATCATTCCAGTAGGCATACAATGGCTAAGAAGATTTTGAGAGCAGGTTACTACTGGTCCACTATGGAAGTCGATATTTATCATTATTCCCGGTCCTATCACAAATGCCAGATATACGCAGGTAAAGTGCATGTGCCTCCGACTCTATTGAATATTATGACATCTCTTTGGCCTTTCACGATGTGGGACATTGACATGATTGGAGAAATTAAGCCGACCGCTTATAATGGACATTGTTTCATCCTCGTTGTTATCGATTACTTTACCAAGTGGGTATAAGCAGCCTCATTCGCATCTATTACCAAGAATGTGGTGGCTCGATTCATCAAACATAATCTCATCTACCGATACGAAGTCCCCAAAAGTATTATCAAAGACAATGGTACTAATCTCAACAACAATATGATCACCGAACTCTGCACGCAATTCAAGATTACGCATCATAACTCTTCTCCGTATCGGCCAAAGATGAATGGTGCAGTGGAAGCCGCCAACAAGAATCTTAAGAAGATTATACAAAAGATGATTGTGACGTATAAGTATTGGCATGAGATGTTTTCATTTTCTCTCCACAGCTATCGCACTACAATACGAACATCTACAAGGGAAAACCCATTCTCTCTCGTGTACGGTATGGAAGCGGTTCTACCTATCGAGGTTCAGATACCCTCACTCAAAGTATTGAAGGATGCAGAGTTAGATGAAGACGAGTGGTCTAGACTCGACTTGACTAGATAAATTTGATTGATGAGAAATGACTCACAGCCATCTGTCATAGACAGATATATCATAAACGCATGATCAAAGCCTTCAACAATAAAGTCAAGCACCGAGTATACCAAGTGGGCGATCTAGTAGTCAAACGCATCATCCTACCATAAGGTGATCCCAGGGGAAAATGGACTCTCACCTATGAGGGACCATTTGTAGTCAAGACAATATTTTCTGGCGGAGCCATGATACATAGCACTATGGATGGAGAATACTTCCCGCACGTTGTGAATGCAAACATAGTTAAAAAATACTACGCATAAACGAGTCCCGCTAGGTCGACTGGCCTAAGAAAAAATAAGGGCGTCCCGGAGAGCCAAAAGGGTACGGGCAAAATTTAGGGACATATATAAAGAATGTACACCCGGTAAATCGAAATTAAGACAATTTCCCTTTTCCAGTTCCAAATTTTTTTACTTTTATCTGTTCTGTTTGCATAAACTCCAATGTTTTCTTTGAATGATTATATGCATGTGACAATAAATATATGTTCACAAATACACGAAAAGCGAACAGAAACAACAATTACTACAGGCTCTAGGAATTGAGATGACAATCCAAGTCACCAACACATCCCCGCAGAGTCAGTTTCACAAAAGTATTCCCACAGAATAATCTCTACAATTCCCGCAGATCCATCGCTCTCTCAACAAGGACATACTTCCCCAACAAAATTACTACTCTACCATCTCCTTTCAGCAGTGTCCAACACTTATATTCATCACGTTAGTCCCCGAGTAGTGATCCTATCAACTCATCACGTTAGTCCTCGAGCAGTGATTGTCTCAACTTATCACATCAGTCCCCGAGCAGTGATCCTATCAATTCATCACGTTAGTCCCCGAGCAGTGATCGTCTCAACTTATCACATCAGTCCCCGAGCAGTGATCCTATCAATTCATCATTTTAGTCCCCGAGCAGTGATCATCTCAACTTATCACATGAGTCCCCGAGCAGTGATCCTATCAATTCATCAAGTTAGTCCCCGAGCAGTAATTATCTCAACTTATCACATCAGTCCCCGAGCAGTGATCCTATCAATTCATCATGTTAGTCCCCGAGCAGTGATCGTCTCAACTTATCACATCGGTCCACGAGCATTGATCCTATCAATTCATCACGTTAGTCCCCGAGCAGTGATCATATCAACTCATCAAGTTAGTCCCTGCGCAGTGAACGTCAACTTCGTTACGTTGGTCCCTGAGCAGTAACAAATCATCAATCAACTTACCACATCATTCCACAGCAAGGGTTATACACAATATATTCATCCCCATCCAAGTATCACAAGGCTTATCATTCCCTAAAATCATCAACATCCAGACCTGAAACTTGGTCAGATAGTGCATCAGATGAATTCACATCTCTCTTGCTCCCCCAGTCAGGGTCTCTAACAACTACATCCCCAAGAAAAAGTCAAAGATCTCTAGCAGAACAATCATATCTTCTTCAAGATGGATATATTTTGAAATTCCACAACATCTACATTCATACATCATTAATAAAAAATCATAACATGTGCATATATCATACTCGAGCATTATTACGGTCAAAGATTAATGCCCGAAACAAGACGGGAAAACTATCTAAACGACCAGACGGGTTTACCAACAGACAGCAGGATACATATTAATACCCGAAACAAGACGGGAAAACTATCTACATCATAAAAAATACTTATTTCAGATAAATCTAGGACAAAGGTTTATTTTGACTCCTTATTATCACCACGATCTCTTGATGGCATCTTTAATCTCATCTCCGACTACACGTTATCATCTCTCCACCTGCAGAACGTTGCATATCAGGTTAAAAATCAATGCATACTAATAACCTCATTCAAAGACGAGCATGGAGTCCAACATATGACTCACTCCCTAGCATCAGCTTCTCCAAATGGCATCTATAAGTCCATTCCAGCACATCATCAGCCGACGGTCTCACTCCATGCATCAGCGAGTGCAAATTTCAAGTGTACTCGAGTGTTCAATCATCTTCTACCTTCAGGCCACGAAAGGCAACATACCAAACTAACCCTTCAGGTACAAGAAGATTGAACAGGGGCAACTGTTATACCCCAAAATTTTCCCTCTTATTTTTTTCAAGTCAATACACATCTCCACACTCAAGAGTTCCTCAAGGGTTGACCAGATGGACCCTCTCCTAAACAATCAACCCACAACTAGGGTTTTGACTATCTCAAGTAAAAGATGAGTTCTAATGCCTCAGGTGATCATCATGTCTCCTCATATGTTTCAAATCATCACCGTGCAAAGTTTCAAGCCTCATAGCTCAAGTTTGCTCAGTCAATTGCTCAGGTGACTGAAAATCAATTGTATTGGACAAAACGTCAATTGTGGTCAACATACAGTCAAATTTCATCATTTTTGGTCAACATCAACATTTTGAAGTCACATTCATCATTTTATCAAGGGTTGATCATGATTCATCAAGAAAACTCAAGATTCGGTCAAAAGTCAAAGTTTCTAAATTAGGGTTTCTTAAGGGAAAGTCAACCGAACTTTGACCAGGCATAACTTTCACATACTTTATCAAAAAATTTACACCAAAGCTCATTATGAAGGTGTTTACAGTGATTTCTGGTAAACAACCGCTAGTCTTCCAATTTACTGATTATTATTGGTTACTTGCAGGATCGACTAGATTGATCCTAGGACACATGTGTCATAATAGATTCTCATGTTTAGACCTATTATCTTCATGACTTTTATATTGCAGAACTTACAATTCTTAAATAGTTTCTCTAAAATGGCCTATATAAGTATACTGATTGAATAGGGAAAATGATTTCTAATTTGAACTTAAACTTTGACACTTAAAACGTAAAATGATTTCTAAAAACATAAAAGTATATGGAAAAATAAAGTGTTTGAATGAAAAGATAAAGTGAAAAGACACAGTTTCTGAAGGAATAAAAGCGTTTACAAAACAAATAAAGTAAGGACATGAAAGGAAATCCAAGTGTTCTAAGAATAAAAGTGCAGTAAAGTTGAAACGAATATAAAAGAACTTGTATTTAAATTGTAAAGGATCATGATGTTTATAACGTACATTTCGTCTCCTTGACTCGTTTCCCTTCAGTTACGGTAGTTTGAGTATTTGAGATTTTTTAGTACATACAATGAACACCCCAAATCTAACATAAAACACCTATTTATAGTGTATTGACCCTAACGGTCCTACTTTAACATTGCGCCACGTTTAAAGCATGTAGACCTCCTTCGTTCGCTGGCTTCCACGCGTCCTCTAAAATGGCGCTTCTATTTAAAATTCGAATCCTTAGTCTATTTGAAATTCGAATTCTATATTTACTTGAATTTCGACCTGATCCTCTTGTTTGGATCGTTCCAATACTGGCACATTCACCAAAAGAGTTTCTTCATATCTTAAACACTAAGGTCTCCAATCGAAATTCCATTATCTATCACTGGTAATCGAAGAACCCCTTTTTCAGAAGAAAAAAAGGTCTTATATTTCTTCACCAATACTCGTCATTAATATTGACTTCTTTTCCCAGGTTGATTCGAACTATTATTTACTTCTGCCAATTTATCCAATCGAAATTGCCAGCTAACATAAGGGAATTCAATTCTCTACAACTTTGTGTCTCACAAGCTTTTCCAAAAAATTCTTCATTTGAGAGTTATGGATCAAGACATCATAGGTCCTTCTAAAATTCAACAAAAAGTCATCTGATTCCAAAGAGGTGTACATGAACATGGAAGCTTGAATGAAGATAAAACCAAAAGGAGATCTTAGAGGAAATCTTAATATTTCAAAAAAGTCCAAGAAAACTCTCAAGTATTAAAAATTGAGAAAGTTATGGTTTGGGAAAAAGTGGAAATTTTGAAGAAAGGTATGAAAGAAATATTGAGCAATCTTGAAGTTTTTCCAAATGGGCCTACATCTTTATGATTAGAACTTGTTTCTAACATCATCAAGAGGACCCAATTTCATCCATGCACCATGTTCATTTTTATTGTATTTATTTTTTATTTTATCCATTAAAAATCAAATTAAATCAAAATAAAATACAAAAATTAGAGATGAGGCGTGCAAGGCTGGATATTTATCATTCTTGAGGTCCAAGTAAGTCACACCAAGTTGGCCAAATCATACAACTGATGATTGCATGAGATTGAGCAGTTTTGGAAGTTTTTCATTTGATTTCTAAATCAAATATTTTTCAATCAATGCAAGATATTTCCACACTTATGCTTGACCTAATTCTCTTGCCTATAAATACACAACACTTTCAGACATCAAAGACACGAATTTTGGCAGCCAGGAGACTAGGGTTTGTGTTTCAAAATTTCCAAGTGAAGTTGCACCATCGAAACCCTAATTGTATCCTTCCTCAAGAGATTTCAAGTATCAATTAGTGTTCCTGAGTTATTGTAGAGTAAGTACAAGTCCAAAGCCATGGCCAAACACCCCTGAAACGCATGCATCATGAACTCAGTTTGCCTTAAAGTTTTGATATTCGAATTTTAAATTTTACTGTGTTTTTGGTTGAACTAACATCACTAATGTGTTCATGGGATGTCATAGAATAGGTTTGATCCATCGTTTTCAAGGTTTGATGCCTAACCCGCGAGATGCCACTGTTAGGGCTTTGAACTCGTGAAGCTTCATACCTAGGGTTCTAAGAAGTTTCAGACCAAACTAACTATGCCATCGAACTCGTAATACCTTAATTATACAATCTGGGCACTTTGCTTTTGTGTTTTTGATTGATTTCACAAGTTTTCGAAAATTAGACGATTGGAGAAGGAGACCGGAGCTAGGGCTCCAATGAGGTCTTCGATGCTGACTCGTTGACCTGCATGCGTGGCTCCATGTCTCATTCTGATTGGTTCGTTCACAACACTGGGGCCCACACGTGACTTGTGTTGAAAATTCAAAATGAAACGCGTGTTACTTATATAATCAAATGGACGAGATTCAATAACAACGAAGTAGCATGGCTCAGATGGCAAGGCGTTTGTGTGGTAACCCAGAGGGTCCTAAGTTTGAACCTTGGTGTGACCACCCTTTTCCAACTTTTCTCCACTTATTTTTCTTTTCATATTTTCTTAGTTATTTTCTTAATTAACTAATTAATTAATCATTAAGTAATAATTAGACATTTAATTAGGTTAAATAATTAGAAAATTAAGATTAATGACTAATTAACTTTTTTATTTTAATTAATTAATTTAATTAGTTTAATTTAGGTTAATTAATTTAATTTAAATAAAATTTGTCTAATTAATTAAAAACAATTAGAATTAGGGCTTTCTGATTCACCCGATTTTTCATATAATAATTAGGTTAATTAGGACTTAACTTAACCTCAATATTTTCACTGACTTTTTTTCAAACTTTTTCCAACTTTATTTCTTTATCCCGATTAATTTGTTCCGCGCATATTATTATAACTGCTTCCAGGATGTATAGTTTTTCGCGCTCGTTCCTTTTATTATTATGTATCTGCTCATGGGATGTAATAGATAATTAGGACATTTAATTTCTGCTCCTCCTATTATGTATCTGCCCCAAATCCCTGTAATAGCTTAGAACTTTACTTTTTCGCACCTTTATTTCTTGTACATATACACTGCCTAGATGTATGTTAACTAGGATTGTATGGAAAGACTAATCAATGAAATCTTAAATCACCTTAACTTCAAGATAAATATCTTAATCAATATACTATTTGCACCCACTCACACCCTTAGGGTATCCTCTCTTGTTGCCTTTCGGATAAACAATGGTCATGTCCCTTAAACATAGGGGTACCATTAGCAAATGTCCCTCGATTAAATCATCACAAAGGTCATATTCACTCAATGACCCTCGATGTTGCCTACGAATATATGATCTCATCCCTCGGTTGTTGCCTATGAATAAGTGATGATCGTCCCTTCGAAATGCTAAAGTACCCTTACATGTTGCCTTCAATGACCATACGATGACCCTACGATTGTCCCTTCACATCCAACGGATAGGGTTACCTACCAAATAATGGTATGGATAGAGTTGTCCTAAAGGAGAAGGAAAATAACAAGAAACGACCATGTTGAGTAGGTAATAAGACTCTATTGCTTGCTCCAGTCAAACAAATCACTTTTCACACCTCACACTTATTTTTAATATCCTTTTCAAACAAACACTTTGTATACATTCCAATGAGAATCATTACAAAGTTACATTTTTCCAAACAAATATTTCCAAACACTTCGTATACATTCTTGAGGACTGGTATAAGAATCATTACGAAGTTAAAGCGAAATACTTTTCAAATCACATACACACAAAAAGTAAGTTTTCAAAAAGTGAGCTAAAGGAATTAAGAGCTCGTAGATAACTATAGATGGAAAAGGTGCTAATACCTTCCGTTTTCATAATTGCCTACCGTACTCAGAATAGAAAAAAGGTATTTCCTATTCTTTTCACCTTTCCTTTATTGGATAAAAGAAAAGTCGATGGCGACTCTTGTTATCCGCAATATTTGTGAAAAACGCAAAACAAACAAGTTAGTTCTCCCACTGTGCTACAACAGCCAAGGAGGTCTCCACTGAGTGGGGGATATCATGTCTCCTTCTTCGGGATTACTCCCTAAAAGTTAACATGACTATACCGCCCGTCCTATCTTAAGTTTGCCCGAGTCCGGGTATAGGACTCAAAAAGAAGATCACCAAGCACCCCTAAAAACTATAAAAATAATCCAGACAAACAAGCATACATAATATACAAAAATATAGCACATATATACAAAATAAACAAAAAATAAGGTCAACTCACTTAGTGATGGTCCAGCAATAGGTCAAATATCCCCAACAGAGTCGCCATTTTTCTGTAGTGGCAAAAACTGCGAGTATAAGCCATTGAATTGACTTAACTAAAAAATAACAAATGATTCGCCACCGCGCTTTTATTTTATCCAAAGGACTAGGAAAAAAGCGAATAAAATCCTAACAAAAAAAGATCATAGATCTGGGACCGGGGGTTAGTTATGCAAAGGGAATGTGTTAGGCACCTAAAGCATCTACGGTACTCCGCATGAACCTTTTTTTGAAAATATGTATATGTGTGCTAAAAAAGAGTATATGTTCAAAATGGATGGTGGGGGAGAAAAGAAGTATTTTTTATAATTTTGGTTTGATAGAACTTCCAATGAGTTCCAGGCCTACATACCAACAATGTGCAATGTTGAAATCAAAACCAATTAGTTCGGCTAAAAAGACCAAATTTGTGTGTTGATTGATTTTAAGAAAATGTTAGTTTAGAAAAGATAAAAAGAGCTCAAAATATTTGAAAGAGGTTAGGTGTTTTTTAGTCTTATGAAAAGAAAATTCAAAGTATTGTTAAATTGATTGAAAGTTTATTAAGAAAAGAGGTTTGAAAATTCACAGACCTAAGTCCAAGTTTTTTTATGAAAGTAATTCGAGTTTTGAAAACAAGAATCCTTTAAAAAAGATGGGAGATTTTGAAAATTAATGAATAAGGAGGAGATGAAGAGGTTAACCTAAGTGCATAAAGTAAAAGGTAAGGGTAAAGAAAGATCTAACCGGGTGAGAAGACTAGTACTTGACATCAAGAGCCAATACCATATCCCATCCTTTGGATTACCATATAAACAACAAATAACCAGACAAAAAAACCAAGCTTCAGATAAGTCATTGCCTCAGATGAACTCTCTTGTCTCAAGAAAAATAGGCAGAGTAACGGTTGTATTTTGAGGAAATCCACTCTTAATTGAGTATAACGGAGTGACCTGCATATAAAGATAATAACCAGACAAGACATAATAACACCAAGGGCACATAAACTCCAAGATGAGGTAGAGGTCCTAATCCTAAGTCCAAAGATCAAGATCCAAGCACAAGGATATTAGGAAAAATGACAAGAAAACAAAGCTCAAGTGAGCAAATTCAAAATGACAAGAAAATAAAGTGTTCAGGTGGGCAAAGGAAAAATGACAAGAAAATAAAATGCTCAAGTGAGCAAAGCAAAAATGACATGAAATGTAAATGCTAAAACTAAAGGTGCATAAAAATAAAGAGCGTAAAAGTAAATGGGGAAAGTAAAGAGCGGAAAATAAAAAGGCAATTAGTAAATGTTAGCAAGATGACCATCTTGAAACTTGTCAAGTATATCATCGAAGTGTTAATTTTTAGTCGTCGGCAAGGTGACCATCTTAAAACTTATGCATGAAGACTTTCCAGAAGCTTGATAGAATCAACGCGACCACACGACAAGTTTCAATTGTTTTTTGTCAAGTATATAACCGGTTTTAGAATTATCACATCACTTGATCAAAGATGATTGAGAATTTCAAATTGATAAAGTTAGTGGAAACTTGACAGAAGCTTGATTAGAAATCAACGCGATCACACGACAAGTGCCACAAGTGTTGAACCAAGATCAAAGCTCAAATCATCTTTTGGGGCTTATGTTAGAATATTATGTTTCATTCTACCAGTTGATCACTTTCTCCGAATCGGGACATAAGAAAAATAAGATGAAGAAGAAGAAATAATATTCAATTGTTATTTTGCATCAGATGGATTTATTCAGCCTAACTTCGTCAAAATCAATCAACTTTCTTGGTGGATTTGGTCAAGAGACCTATCAACATTCAAATTCCGTTGATGTTGAAGACATTTGTGACTCTAAAATAAATTCAAAATTCATCAAAATGAAAATGAAAATAAAATCAAATAAAAGGATTAAAAATAATTTTGAAATTAGGTTATTTAATTGGATTTTATTGACGAAATACATAAACATTTTTTTCATCAAAATAAAATTCCAAAAAAATTACCCAAAGTCAAACAGAGGTCAACTAGTGTTGACAAATTTTTTGAGAATTTTTTAAAGTCAGAAAATATTTTTAGAAGATAAGACAAAAGGTCAAATAAACAAAAAATGGTAAAAAAATAGTAAAATCAAAAGTAAAAATAAAATGAGGTCGTCAATATTTGTCAAATGGCCATTGGATCCTTCCAGAATTTTTTCAGAATTTTTAAATGTCAAAAAATATCTTAAAACAATTAAAAACATCAAATAAAAGAAAAAATCATAAAACATTTCAAATCTGAAAATAAAATAATGAAAAAATAAAATTCAGAAAGATAATATTTCAAAATATTTTTGTGAATTTTTTCATAATTTTTGGACTAGAAATGAATTTTATATGCTTTTTTGAAGTTTAAAACATTTTAATTATAAAATCAAAAAATAAAAATAAAAGCTAAAAAATCAGGACCATCTGATCATAGTTAAAATGCGATAGTAATCACATCCAACATACATGGCACACTGTGCTTGATATGGACCTCCTTGGTCTTCACACCGGATAATAAATTAAATTAAGTTTTAAAAAATAAAATCAGAAATAATCTCACGCGTTGGATTCAGTCTGACTCACAAAAGTAATCAGATTGAAGGGCTCCAGAGACGCGTGTATGGTAAAATTTTATCACAGGATCCAATTCAAAAATATTACACGGCACGCTTTCATTGGTTGAAGACGTCCATGTCATCGTCTTCAACCTCTAGCCTCCCAAAATTGGAGTTCCTCAAACTGTAAAATCAATAGAAATGGGTGGTATCCTTGGATTCGTCTCTTCAAGAAGATCTCAACCACATGCTCACGAAAAATTTATTTACACTAAGTGAAGAGAATTTTGGAAAAAAATTAAATAATAGTGAATAGGATTTTGATGAAGTTCTCAGTCAATACTTGATGAAAATGCAAACGGTGAAGATCAGAAGGATCGGGGAGATAATGAGAGTGCAATGATGTTTTATTTTGCAAGGTTTAATAGAGATTCCTACCTGAACGAAGTTCACTTTCAGAGGTCTGAAACTGGACTTGGATAGCATAATTTAGGAAGCTTCAAGGCATGATTCTTGTTCTGTTAGCTTCAGTGAGGTTCAAGGAAGAAGAATGAATGGTTAATTTCAAACTGGAATGGCTTTGAGAGTGAAAACGAAGTTGTAGAAAATCTGGTTCAAGAGAGAGTTTGGAAGGTTTTTTTTTCTATCAAAGCTTGAGGAAATGAGTGAGGAATTGTCCTCTATTTATAGGAGAGTGAATGGTGATGAAAATGAGAAGGAATTGTGAGATTTGGAGCGAAATCGTGCAAGGTGTGTGCACGAAGGAAGTGTGACCTCATGTGCATCAGAACTCGACCAAAACTTGCATTTCAAGGTGCTAATTAATTCTAGACAACATCTAAACATGATTTGTCATGAAATCAAGGCTTAATTTTGGCTTAAAATTGATTGATAGCGCAAAATGCACAAATTGATGTTGTGCTCGAACAGATTTTGGCACAAACTTTGAGCTGAGGCCAAATCAAATTCCCTCGTGCATTTTCCATTTTTTCTTGAGTCAAATGAAGTATTCAAATAGTAGAACATAATTCAAAAAGAATCAAATCAAATGGATCCATGAGTTGAGAGATTGAGCCTTTAGGATTCTTGAAAAATCATTGATTTTTCTGGCAAGGCCTTGGTCAAGCATGCCACTTTCTAAAAATGACTTATAATGTTTCTTTTACAAACATTCCATTCCACTCAAAACTTGCTCTTGATTTTCAAAGATGATATGAAGTATACCTCTCAAATAACATTTCCCAAAAAGAATCACTCAAAATTTCCAAAAATTGAGAAAGTTATGATCTTGTGAATTTGATGAAAATTTGTGAAGTGGCCTATAATCTTTTGACTTCTTCAAGCAACTTCTAAACACTTTCAATCTTCAAAACTTATGTGGAGATAAATCTCACATTTTCAAGATTTTTGTGCAAAAATAATGACCTCAAGGTGATAAGTGATGATCAAGATATGATCTTTTGAAGTTGATTGTCCAACAATTGAGAAGTTCATCAAGGACTTGTAATCTTTTGACTTCATAAGCAAGCTTCCATGCATTTTATCTTCTCACCAATTGAACTAATTTTTATTAGATATCCTTAGGTTCATTGTGAAATAAAAATGAGATCAAGTAGACAAGGGATGACAAAGTTATGATCCTTTGAAGTCATACAAGATGAATGAAGCATCAATCTAGAGAGTGGGAAATCATAGACCTCTAAAACAATCTTTTCATCAATCAAACTCCTTGGATCCAATCATATTAATATTAGAAGTCCTATTAAGAATCAAATTACTTTGAAATCATCCACAAACTTCATACAAACACCAAGATATGGTCCTCAAAAGTCTAAAACCCTAATTTCAGGATAGATGGCCATAGGATGGAGAATTCTTTGGATTTGATGATCTCTTTCAAATATGAAGCATACACTCAAGATAAGAGACCATGGTTGATGACAAGAGGAGTCTTCAGTGAGAGACAATACTTTTGAAGTCTTGAGAATTAAGGAGAGAAGGCGTGGAAATAAATACATGAACCTATTGACCACTTGAATAAGAAACTTATGCACCATTCACCTACAATATTTAGCAAGAAAAGTGTACACATTTCATTGTTAGACAAGTATCAATCATAACACACAAGAAATAAACACATACACAAGGTTCTTGGTGACCTCCTAAGGGCAAAGCCAAAGATAGGAGAGAGAGGTAGATTCAAATTGTGATCTTTGTGTCATGCAATGATAGGGAGTATGAGTGAATCTTAGGGGGAAAATTGGAGTGCAATATCTAGCTACTGCAAGGTATCTGAGGAGATTAAGAGATTGAAGTAACAATCCCATTGTGGTGGTTTTGTGCAGTTTGGGAGGCATCAGCGTATTCGATATGTCTTAGTGCTGGATGCATTAAATCAATCTGAATGTTGTTGTTTTGTGTTCAGACAAGAGTTGAGTCGCCGTGCTAAGCTTCAGGTAGTCGGTGGGGGATAATAGGGGGAATAATTGCAGGAATGCATCCATCACAAATTTTCATTTATTGCAGGAAGGTTCTTTGGCTTTTTAGTGGCTCAGGTGTTGTCTATTTTGTTCGGAATAGGGTGTTTTAATTTGTAATTGACCTGCAGTTTTTGTGTGGGTAAACTCTGTTTATTGTTTTTGTTTGTGGCACTTCTTGTGTTGTGATTAATATATCTTTTTCCTTTTCCAAAAAAAAAATCTCAATGATATCAAAATTAATCAAAAAAACCTCCATTAAAGAGGATCTCTAATTTTAAATACCCTAACAAAACCCCAGCCCAAAAAACCACCTAGTATCAACCACAAAAAGCAACTTAGAGTATTCACATCCATGTCACTTAAATTGGTGGAATAAATTAACTCTGTTTAATTTAATATATTTTTTTCACATTTTTTAATTATTTAAGAAACTTAACTATATCTTTCAAATATCCATAACACTCATTTAAAATTTTAAATTGGATCTCACTAATCTCAAAATATACTTCACATTTAATGTTTTTTATAGGCAAAAGCTTACATGTGCCCCAAGGGCACATGTTAAACATATTATTTGCAGAAATATTCTTTCGAAATCCGTGAATTCAATTTATTGAAATTTTAAATATGACTTTATTGCACATGTTTTTTCTAATTATAGTATCTTAACATGTTCCGTAAGGGCATATGTTAGCATGACCCATTTTTATATAAAATGTGAAAATTGTTAGTTTTATAAACAAAAATGTTCAAAACTACCGTGGTATTCTGTAGCCATCGTGGTTTAGAAATTTGGTTCACTTAAATTTAAATAATACTATTTTCTGGCACATGTGATATTGGAATTGCTAAGATTCCACCAATATGGATGCTCTTACAAGTTCGCTGTAAAGTCAAAAGACGGATATAGATATTACCTATGATAGAATAAGCGTCAATACAAAGTCAAACACAAATCTTACTACACCAATTCAAAGACACAGATCAAGAACCAAAAACATTATTTGTGTCCTCCTCCTCCATCCAACACAGCAAACACACTAGATTATGAGGCCCCGTCAAAATCCGTCGCTTTGACAAAGCCAATCTAGTGAGAGTCTTATTCAAAAGAAGCCTTCAACAAAAAAATTAACACTTTTCTCTGAATCTTAGTCTTCCATAAGCGGGATAACACACTAGCAACCTCAACTTCCAAACCTCTACCCCAAAAGTACCCCTCCATTATCATTTCATAAGAAGCCTTCACCAAAGAACCTGTAGAAGTTTCCTCCAAAGAAACATATCAAATGCCTCGACCATAGGCTGTCCGACCCTAAAAATCGAACCAAATCCTCAAGACTTTCCCCATCTACCAGTTCAGTCTAACTACCTACTCTGGGGGGCAATACCAATCTAGGAAGGAAATCCATTATCAGTAGTATCAGTAGAGCTAAACTACCCCGTTTACAACTCCTCACTTAATCACTACCCAATGCAACTTCTACCTAAGTTCTCCCTAGATATGAGAAACCCCTCTCACTTCTAATCACCGCAATCATCTCTAACAGTCAACAACTCAACCACTGTATCGACGACTTGATTTGCAACAATCTTGTGTCCACATAATAGAAGACACATTTCCATGACGAGGAGACATACTCCTATGTCGGGCATGAAGCCGCACTTCCATCCATACTCATCCTTGACTCTATACTAAGAACACATACTTGGAGTTGCTTAAAATCTTCCTCCAAAAATAATACTTAAAAATAGCACGATGACCATCCCACAATTGGGTGGTTCATCTACAAACACAACCCTTATAATTTTACATGTTGGTTAGCTTGATTTTTATAGGTTACAATGCTTCTATTTATAACCTAGTACATAACTGGATTTGGTCATCTAATCACAACAAATCTGATGTTACAAATATGCAAAAGATTCTCCTATAAAATAGGTCTTCAATCAAATCTTCCTAATTAATCTCCAAAATTAGAAAGTCTTCATTCAAACTTATTTTGACTTGATTCTTCCAGATCTTTCTTGCGCCACATAGTATAGCGTAATATCGGTTAAGAATATTTTGCATTTTGTTAATTGTCGAGTCTGATCCAATTAACAGTTATAGTTCATGCGTGATGTCGAATGGCTCTGCATAGGATATCTTCTTGAACATGTTCTCCCGATGTTGAAACATTTCAACTCAATGTGTTCCTTTGTCAAATAGAACTTTAACCTACTTTCTCTTACAAGTTATAAACTCTATCTTACTAATTACTACTATATTAGTTTTGCCAAACATAAATCCAATTCAAAAAATAGAGAATTAACAGAAAAGGAAAGCATCACACATATGAGACCCACTCAACCAACGATTGGCCGAAAATCAAGATTGTCACCATTCCAAAGCTTACAAGAAAAAGAAGAAGGGAACCAATTTTCCAACGGGCCTATTCCACCTGAACCGACTAAGCAAACATCTTTCCACCAAAGAGAGACCTTATTCCTTTTATGAGTCACTGAATCAGAGAGCATAGCTCTCCTAATATCGTCATACCTACATGAAAGAATTTAAATCCATAAAGAGTTGTCCTCATTCAAAATATTTTATCTCCCCTTGCTAAGCAAAGCAATATTGAACTTCCTGCAATATTTTACTCCTAAACCACCTTCCTTCTTTGACAAACACACGGCAATATGCAGAGGCTGTTCCGAATTCGATTGAAGATGGGAATGGTGAATCAAGTAGAAGACTGACAAGGCGCAGAGGTCTACCTCAACGACTCCAAGATTGTGAAGTATTCCATGATAATGAGATTGACAATGATGGTGATCTCATTCACTTTGCACTTATGACCGAATCTGAACCGGTGAGTACGAAAGAGGCTTTGAGCAATGAAAAGTTGGTGTGTGCAATGAAAGAAGAACTGGAATCGATTGAGAAACACAATACTTGAGAGCTGGTTGATTTACCAGAAAGAAAAAGGCAATCAGAGTAAAGTGGGTCTATAAAGTAAAGGTAAATCCTAAAGGCGAGATTGTCAAACATAAGGCTCGACTAATAGCAAAAGGATTTTTGCAGAGAGAAAGTATAGACTTCGGCAGCTAGATTGGAGACCATACAGTTGGTTGTTGGTATTGCCAATAGCAAAATTTGGAGAATGTACCAAATGGATGTGAAGTCTGCAGTTTTGAATGGTCCACTTGAGGAGTCTATGTAGAGCAGCCCCCGGTTTTGTGATAGAGAACCAAGAGGGAAGAGACTACAAGTTGAGGAAAGCACTATATGGTTTGAAACAAGCACCTAGAGCTTGAAACAAACGCTTAGATACTTTTCTTATTGAAGTTGGCTTCAAGAAGTGTGTGTCCGAACATGGTGTTTATGCAAAGTCGGATGCAAGCAAAGGTGTGATTATACTTTGCTTATATGTGGACGATCTTTTGATTACGGGCAGCAGTGAGGAGTTTATTTCCAAGTTCAGAGGTGAGCTTATGGAAGAATTTGAGATGAGCGATCTTGGTTTCATGACATACTTTCTTGGCATAGAGTTTCACAAGTCAAAGTTGGAACTACTCATGCATCAAAGAAAGTATGCTCATGAGATATTGAAGAGGTGTGATATGGAGCATTGTAATATTGTCAACTCACCAATGGAACCAAGGTTGCAGTTGTCCAAGAATGAGGATGAGAGTGACGTTAATCCAACTCAATATAGAAGGTTGATTGGATCATTACGTTACTTATGCAATACGCGACCGAATTTGGCATTTAGTGTCGGTATTGTGAGTAGATTCATGGAGAGACCAAAGGTGTCTCATTTGGCAGTGGTCAAAAGGATCCTTTGTTACATCAAAGGTACTCTTGGCTGCGGAATTCTCTTTCCCGCGGCTGATATGGACAGCATTGAGGTAAAAGTTGTCACACTCTTTGTTGAAAACCTCTCGGCTATTAATCCTGCAAATAATCCCATAGCAAATGGGAGAAGCAAGCATATAGAGATGATGTTTCATTACTTGAGGGAGCTGGTGTGTGAAGAACAACTGAAGCTAGCTCATTGTCAAAGCGAAGAACAACTTGCGGATGTGTTGACTAAAGCGGTAACAAATGAAGTGTTCAAGAGGCTTATGAAGAAATTGAGCTTGAGGAATGTGGAGCACTTAACTTAAGGTGGTGTGTTTGAATGTATTATATAAGCCAAGTGCAATTGGAGTGCTTGAGATGCTGTTTTTGGAAAACAACTTATTTGGAAAAGTAGTTCTGCATCACTGCAGGAAAACACAAAATCGAAGAGGAAACCGGTTTCTATATTTGGGGAAATCGGTTTCTGGTGCAAAAATCAGTTTTTCTGGTTTAGCAGTCTGTGCAGTTTTCTTTTGTTTGTTATGTTTTGTTATTTTGATGTGTCATTTGTGGACACTATATAAACACTCCCTCTCTATGTAATGTGTAGAAATTGTATGCCATTTAGAAAATAAAATAATTTTCTCCTCAATTACTCTCTCTCTCTCTCTCTCAATTTTTCCATTTTCTCTCTAAACTTCCTCTTCTTCAATTCTACCTTCACCATTCACTCACCTCAATTGTGTATGTTCCAACAATATTTTGTAGAGATTGAATTAAATTTTATACCTATATAGTTTTGTTATAAAGACCGATCTATTCAACCAAATTCTCCAATTTACTCAAATTTTAACACGCAGTTCGATTAGTGACTCAGTAGTTTGACTAATAAATCAGTGACCCAATATCTTCACCGATTTAATGTTTGGTCCGATTTTTAAAACTAGTATGGATCATAAAGAATATATAGGAAATAAAAAGTGAATTAGTTATATCTTAGTAGTATAAATAGTGACATTGAATTATTAACAAATTGTATCAATTATGTTAAATTATTTAATGAACCATTATGGTTAGGCAGAGGAGTCGTCTCGTCTAAAGAGTTTTACTAAGGAGTAAATTGAAATTAATTCTTTTTTACGGTGTTCTCTTTCTCTATCTATTGAATCCTTTACATTGATATATTTCTTAGAATGAATTTCGGAGTAATACAATGCTAAATAACATTTTTATTAGGATTTATAACTATTCATTATGCATTCAAAGAAATAAGAAAAATTCATTTTTTTTACAACTTATTTTCTGCTAACTTTACCCTCAACATATATTAGGGCGTGTTAAATCTTTAATAATCATATCACCGAAACTGACTTGTTGCACCTGGTCGATATTCCCCAATTCCTAGTAGGTCCTGTAAAAGTATCAACATATTACAACGATCTTTGTTAGTATACAAAATAATTCATAACATAATTTTTGAGTAATTTTTCCTAAACTACATGTTTATGACTGTACTTTTCTCTCTTTCAAACTCAACAGGACAATTAAAAGATAATCATTTTAGGTTGGCATACAATTTTACTTGCAATTACTCAATTTATTGATGAGAAATAAACAACTAGAGCCTATTGAAGGACACGCCAAATTGTTGAAAGGAATTCAAAAAAAGTATAAACATGATTACTTGACAAGCTTTATTTTTTGCTCTAGTTTCTGCTGTGCTTGGTACATCATGATTTGGCTTCTGAAATCTCTTTTCACGTCGATCACAAGAGCCCCATCCATCGGAGAACCTGCCACCTCTAGAGTAGAGAAAAAAATCAATAGCGACAGTAGATTATCCGTGGTTAGAACTTAGAAGAGTGATGATTTGGATGAAAAATTAACAAAAACGAAACATACTGCATATGTGCACGAATGACAAACTCAGCTCGCTGAACATTGTGATCCCCATCGAACTCAATATTCTTGTCTCTAATTTCGTAAGAAATGTTGAAGTAACAAGAAATCTTTCTCCAACCTAAAAAAGAAACATGTGCGCCAAGTAACATCTACTGTCTTGTTTTAACAGTTAAGAATGAAAACAAACTCTGTACTTTACCTGTCTTTTTAATGTAAGGATTCCCCGAAATCAAAGTGTAATCACTTTTCTCCAAAATCTGTCCATTGAACGTACAATAAAGGATCGATGATCATTAGTTCAATACCAGATGAAATCAAATAATTGTATTACACAAACTCTTATATCTTCAGATAGTGGCATAATGAACAGTGGAGACTATAGATACTGTTGTGTTATTCTATATACATGTCACAATGTATCTATTACAGTTCTGAAATTTAATAATCTAGACTTGAAGTATCTGCTAAGATACATCTGCTTTTACAAGATTTTGAATTTATCCAGAGAAGGGCCAGTCCCAGTAAGGTATGAAAATCAGGAGAACATTACTTCAGCTAGCCAGGATACATAAAATAGACATAGCTTATTTGATGAGTTAATTTTTTAAGATTACATGTCAAAATAATTTTGAAGCTAACACAAGCTAAGCCTTTTCGATCTTTCGCGGGCAAAATTTTCTTAGGAAAACAGGTTATATATATGTTATGACCAGTTAATCAGAATGCAACTGCGGCTTCTCTTCCTTTCTTAAGTGATTAGTTGATCGGTTTAATGCCATACATACACTATCACTGTGAATAAGTTACCACCAAGTTATTACAACTATTACTGTGAATAAGTTACTATCAATTTATCATGTTATACAATCAATTAGTAATAAGGCGATGTAGCACAATGGTTATGTTGGTTTAACAAAATGTCATTAGTAACAATGAGCATTATTACTCACCAAGCAGATTTCCAAAACAAACAAAAGAAGTGATTTATTTGCTTAATTGAAATTTGTTAAAATAATTGTCATCAAGGTTTCAGAAAAAGGGTCCGACGAAAACAGTAGTGACAAAACGGTATTAGAAGGTACCGATACTGATACCATTATTTTGTGATAAAGAACAAATTTTGGCTATAATTCAGGACTATCGCAATCAACGTCACCAGACCTTTACGCAATTGCAATGCGACCGGTATTTAAAACCTTGATTGTCATTATAGTTAGCACTAGTCATATTATTATAGTAATTCTATATGTTTATCATTGTTTAAGATTATCAAAAAGATTAAGTTCATATCCTAATTGTGAGAAGGAAAATAAACCTATCATATGATATGATATCAAAATCAAATAGCATTGAAAAAGAAAATGAATGAGAGTAATTACCGCCATAGCTGCATTTTGATACTCCTTAAACAAAGAAACAGTAGGAAACATTCCAGACAAGCTATGCCTCATACCGTTATCTTTCTCTTCATCATTCCTCCCAAGCCACCGCGGCGATACCTCATTAACCTTCCCGATCTCCGGCGAAGAATAAGTCATTGCTGTCGGCGTCTTCTGCGCAGTTTGAACTAAAGCTAGAGGACTCGTTTCACATGAACTCGAACCGCAGATTCTCGCGATCTTCCTTGGAGGTCCGTAAGGCCAAGGATCTTGAACAACTTCGCCGCTATCGGTGGAATTACGCGGGAATTTCGACGGTGGAGGAGGCAATGGTGAGGGATTCGTGATCGGAGAAGGTGGTTGGCGGTTACTGTGGTACTTGATCGCGAGTGGTTTGTGCTTGGAGGATGAATGTGAGGCGGAGGCGGAGTCGATCATCGCCCATAATGCGGCGTCGTCGAGATCCTTGTCGTCGGTGATTACTGGATATGTGATCTGTGATGACATTTGAGGCGATTTAGGGTTTTGAAATGTGAATGGTGAACGCGGGTAGAGCTATTTGAATTTAAGTTTGATAGGAGCAATGGAAGACGACGTCGTGTGGTTTCACTTTCTTTCTAATGCAATTTGGCCTATTCAAAAATAACTATTTCCACCGTTTAGTACAGAACTGCAAATAGAAAGGAAAGAGATTTTTGAAGTCTTAATATAAATATTTTATATTTAATGCTCTATGTACCAAAATTGTAAAATAATAACAAAATTATTAAATGTAATTTTTTAAAGTATAAAAGTGTAGAATTGATTTTTTTGTTCAATGTTACATAACTCATTTCACAACGGTTGGAAAATGAATACTATCACGCATGACATACTATTGTTAAGTATGATGTGGTTGTAAGTTCGTTGTTTCTACACTGACTTAAAATCGTTATTGAAAGGTAGGACACGCGCAACATATAACAACAGTTATATTTATATATTGTTGTGATAATACACTTAGGTTTTGGGTTTGAAACCCTTCAGTAGCAAATCATGTAAAACATAAATTACTTTTGATCATAGTCACAATAGATAACCGTTGTAGAAAGTACCAGATTTTATTATATAATATGTAGATTGCTTGTTTTCCATACATCTCCCTGAAGAAATACAAAGCATTCAAATTGATGAAGAAGTCCATAATCTGAAAATTAAATTATTCTTGAAAATCAAACTTCTTCAAACCATTGTTTTCTAATTGCATGCGTCTAAATCGTGCATTTCATTCTCTTTTACATATGTATTGTGATTTATTGGTCTGGATACTTAGGCATCGATGTCTTCGAATATAGTTAAATTTCCATAACAACAAGACATTGGATAATTTGTCTCACCATCATCACTGATCATCGTAATTTTTATAATCGCAATTTTTACGATTACAAGTGCTGAGGATGAGGCAGATTATCTAATAAATTGCAATTAATAAAATTTAACTATAATTGAAGACACTGATGCCTCTAAGGATCCATATTATTATACCATAATCTATATGTAAAAAAAGCATCAAATAAACGATGAGACGCATGCAATTCGAAAATATTGATTGATATAAGTTGGTTTTCAAATACAACTTAATTTGCATATTATACGTATCTATGTCAATTTAGATGAATGTATTTTAAGTGAGGTTAGTAAAACAAAAAATCTACATAGAATATAATAAATTCAAACAACATCATACAACAGAACTAGATAGTATAAATTTTTTAGCAATGAAAATGATATATTATAAATTTTCATGACGCACCTTTTATTGAAACTAATCGTGGAACAAGAATCAATTATCAAGTTCATAAGGTTTGTGAAGCAATAAAATGAAATATAAGGAGTAATAATCTTACACAACAACGTCATACTTCTTATATTTCTTCTCATTGTCTCTCAAACTATGTGAAGTTTTGTTCTTGTTGAGTCCTAGAATAACCATGAAATTTATCAACATGTGAGACTGCAAACTTATTTGTCAACAGAGTATGAAAAATAACTTATTTATGAAGCTATGAAAAAGTACAAGGTGGATGACGTTTCCATAGCCGAAGTATGGTCTTTGTTGATGTAGTGAAGACGAATTTGAAAAAATGAGATGAAAAAATGAGAACAATCAACAAAAATAACATGCAACAAACGAGATAATAGGGAAGTATCTAACAATATGGAAGAAGAAGAAGAAGAATACTTTAATTTATGAAGCACAAGATTCACGACTAATGGCGAAGAAGAAGAGAAAAAATGGGTGCTAGGATTTTGCTGTGAATGAAACGGCGCTATTGTGACCAAGTGAGAGTTAATTCGCTTACATATGGATAAACTATTTCACAATGGTTAACACTAGCACCCGTATTGATAAGTATTTATTTATTATAAATACATCACAACGGTTAATCTAAAGCAACATAACGATATCCCTTTATTTATCATATATAACTCCAACACCAAATCTTGTTGCTGATATTATCGAGAGCGACAATTATAGTCCTAGAACTACTGGACCTAAGGTATTTCAACATATTTCTTTCTCTTTGTTGCACTTTTAATATTTCGATTTATGCTAAGTTGTTTCTTTCACAAAATGGTTAGGTTGGTACCTCTACTTCAAGCATCAAGTACATAGCTGGGAGCGCTGACTCTCGTTCCATTCATAATATTTTGAATAAAGGCTCCAACAAAGGATCAAATAGAAAAGTAAATACCTTTTGGAAGTTCAGCATCCAATTCCTCCTCCTTCTCCACCCTTTCCATCTGATTCATCCGACATTGAAACTGAAAGTGATGAAGACATGCATAATGTCATGGATATACAAGACACATAGGAACAATATCAAGATCAACCATAAAATTCTTCACTGATTATTCCTCAAGAAAACAAAGGCGGGATAATTAAAGAAGACGTACACATGACAACTGCTAATGGGGAACCTCGGAGTCGGAGCGAAGAGAAACCTAATCATGGTGAAGAGCCACATAATGAAGAAGAGCCTCGAATTGAGAAGACACAAACAGATGGTGCTGGAGATATTAACCAACCCTTTGGGTCTATTAAAGATTTTAGGACTTCGTCAAATGCTACTCTCACAGATCTCTCTCAAGAATAACTAGAGGATTTGAAAGAAACTAGCCCTAGTGGCTACCTCAAAACCATGATGAATGCAAAGGCAAGTTCGTCTAAAAAAGGTGCAGCCTCTTCTGCCAATTATTTGGATTTTTCCCATGTGCTTCTTTATTAAACTGGTTACTTATTATTTTTCTGCTTCGACTTGACCATTTGAAAGGGCACAATAAGGTGTAGATGTTAGCAGATTAATTCTCATCTCTTTTGCAAATTCTTGCATCTTTCTAATAGTAAACACTGACCCTTGATCAGTTGTTATGGTCTCAGGGATTCTAAACCGGTACATTATATTCCTTTGGATGAACTCTATCACATCTTCTTGATCTACCTTCACTAAGGGAACGACCTCAATCCACTTAGTAAAATAATCAATCCCAACTAAGATGTATCTTTGACCCTTTGATGGTGTTGGCAGAATTTCTCCAACCAGATCCAAAGTTCATCCTCTAAAGGGCCAAAGTTTGAAAATAGAGTGTAATTCTCTTGAAGGAACATGTTGAATACCTGCATGCATTTGGCAATCCTTACATCCCTTAGCAAACTCAGTGCAATCTTTTAGCATTGTAGATCAGTACATGCCTTCTCTGAATAACAATCATTTCATCTTGTGCCCAACTTAATGGACTCCAAATGCCCATTGTGAACATTCAAAAGAGCTAAATATGCCTCACTTTTACTAAGACATTTGAGCAAAATTTCTTCAGGCGCCTTTCTTAGCAATTCATTACCCATAAGAGTATAACTTAATCCACGGTATCTAATTTTTCATTCTCCTGAAGTTGTGGGATTTTATGGGATTTTACAAATACTATATTATTGGCTTTCTCCGATCTGTCTTTGTCATGCTGGCAAGGTTAAAGATATAGATGAAATACTAATAATAGGGATGGTGTGGCTAGAAACAGTTTGGAACTTATGGCTAGTGCGAAACGATATCATGTTCAATGGTAAGATTTTCAGATTCGTAAGTGTATGCCAGCTTTTTTTTCTTTCTTGTCTTGGAAGTACTTTAGTGCGGTTAGAACTTCCTCTTCTTCTTGTAACTTTAATATTTGAAACACTATGCCTCTACTTTGCTTAAGAATGTGAGGATGGTTTGTATTGTAATTTCTGGATTGGTGTACCTCTTGTAACCAATATTTTGTTTTCATTAATATCATTGCTTATTGGAAGAAAAAAAACATGTGCCACTAATTCTTTTACCAAAATTAAAAGGGTGTGTTAGCAATCGTCATTACTTTTAATTATATGTCACAATCATTTCATTTATTAAAAAAAAAAAAAAAGATATGGTTCAATATCTTTAAGAAACTCTAAACTATCTAAGATTTAATTAATTCTGTTGAAAATAATCTACTTAATCTAAATTTAAATCTAAAGTAGTCATAGCCTTGAGCACCACTATTAAAAATAAGAATAATATAATATCTAACATAATATAATATCTAACTAAGAATTATAATAATAATAATAATAATAATAATAATAATAACCAACTACAATAATTATAAATAATAATATATTCAACTAATACTATTATATTTTAATATCCTAATTATCATTTTATACAAAAAATATTTAATTCTGAAATTATAATAATATTAAAAATTCATTAAAAAAAATTTGGGATTTAAATATTAAAAAATATGAATATTGTGTAATCTTTTGATTTATAAAAAATAGTTAAGACAAATTTTGTAGTCTAAAATATTTTTATTCAATATAAAGTAAAAGATGAAAATGAAGTGAAAAATATAAGATTTTGAAGATGTAACTTAGAATTTTTATCACTTTTTAATTCTTCACACCAACTCCTATTCATTACAACAATTAATAATAATATTAAAATAATAATAATAGTATAATATCTAACTAATAATTATAATAAAATAATAATAATAATAATATAATATAATAACCAACAACTATAATTATAATAATAATATATTCAATTAACATTATATCTTAATATCCTAATTCTCTTTTTTTACACAAAAAATCATTAATTCTCAAATTATAATAATATTAAAAACTCATAAAAAACTTTTGGGATTTAAATTTTAAAAAATATGAATATTATGTAATTTTTTTATTTATAATAAATAGTTAAAACAAAATTTATAGTATAAAATATCTTTAACCAAAAGATGAAAAGATAAACTAAATATAAGGCCATAGAACAAGGTGATCAACTGCAGGTACTAGAACAACGATCACTAGTAAAGGAGCAACCAACAGCTATGTCCAGGCAGAAAGTGACATAACCGATTAGTCAGAGGATATCAATCCAACAAACAAATGAAGATGATGCCGCTAACTGGACGGAAGTCAAAAGACGAGACAAGGAAAAGAGTAAAGGAAAGAGTCCAAAAATTACAACTCCTAGAAACAATTATGGGAACCTGTTTGCAACACTCGGGGATGGTTCGGCCTCAGTGTTCGTAGAGGATGTTCCATGATCGACTCATGGAACGTACGAGGGCTGAATAAAGTGGGCAAGTTGAGGGAGATCAGCTCCCGTCTCCCTAAACTTGACCCGGCTATCACAGTGTTAATTGAAACTAGAGTGAAAGAAGCCAAAGCTGATTTCATTCGAAAGAAAATAAAGATACGAGGCAATTATATGGATAATTATTCGAAGTATGCTAACGGTCGAATCTGGCTTCATTGAAATGAGGATAGAAGACATGTAGAGTGTGTGGAAGCTACAGATCAAATGCTGCACTACAAGGTGAAAGATGCATATGGGGAATTCCTTTTCTGGATGACGGCCATATACGCACATAATCAACTCAACCGTAGAAAAGAGTTGTGGCAAGACATTGAGAAGATTTATGCGCAACAAAACGACCCTTGGATCCTGATTGGTAACTTCAATAATGTCATGAGAATCGAGGATAGACTGGGGGTAATGAGGCTACTGAGAATGAGTATAAAGATCTGGTTTGTATGACAAGCAAAGTTGAACTCTATGAACTAGGTAGTGAAAAAGACTACTTTATGTAACACCCTTCTAAAATACCCCGCGATTGTTAATAATTTCAGAGCTAACATGTAATAAAAGGGAATTACAATTTATTTAAAAGAAAATTTCATTTAAATGTCATGCTTTACTGAAGAACATTATTAAAATAACAATCAAAGAAACATGTTCTACACAGCGGAAGTTACCATCAAAATCGGAATAAATTCAATCAATAATTATCCCAAAATAAATCGAAACGAAAAACAGAGTTTAAATATAACTCTAAGCCAAACGTCCCCCGGTGTTACAAATTAGAGCATGACACCGACACGCGAATAACATAAAAGCATAGCTCAATGAGCCATCCTCACCAGCTCCTAAGCCGCTAAACTTCAATCTGAAATCATCAAAATAAGATTGAGACGTCATCGAAAATTAAAATGCATTATACGTTTCTAAAAGCAATAAAAATAGCTCAAGTATATTATTCCACCCTCCTTAGCATAATCAGATTTAACACACAACACAAGTCACAAAAGCATATTATGCACAACGATAACAACAACAATATTATAACACTGGAAACCATCCTATCATGTTATAATCCATATGCAATGCAAGACTCTTTGCATGTGGTATCGACAGTGAACTAAATTCACATACTGTTCCATTCTAACTCGGACACAACATTAACATCTATTCCATTCCAACTCGGACATAGATAAAACCTCACCGCCCATTCCAACTTAGCAACGGATATTGGTCAACTCACTAATTCCACACAATGGGAATTAGCTACCACCAATGTATATGCATGTACAACCAACAACATGCAACATCAACAACGGAACATGATATCAACAACAACATACCATGAAATAAGCAACATCGATAGTAGCACATGATATCAATACAATCATGAATAAACAACAGGAAAACAACATACAAGCATCAATCCTCATTCAACCTGTCAAAACAATCCTATACCAGTTCATCCACCATTCCTATAACTACCATTGTTCACAATTCAGAAAAACGACTCTTTTCAAAATAAAATCTATTAATTAGTATTTACTTCATTTTATAAAATAGGTTATTTAATTTAGAGAACACTGCCCAAAGCGACACTCAAAACGGAGTTACGGTTTAGAAAATATGATTTTTCAAAGTTTTAAGATTTTTCAAAATGACACAGTGGTAACCGGTTCCTCCTATGGAGAACCCGGTTCCCACACTTACAGGAAACACGCTCTCTGGTTTTTGTATGGGGAACTCGGTTCCTCCAAACAGGGAACCGATTCCTGCGAAAAATATTATTTTCTTGTGTAAAAATTGCACCGGGAACCCGGTTCCTCCCCAGGAGTAACCGGTTCCTGCAGACTCAGAATCCTCCTTCTCTGGATTTTGTACCAGGAACCCGGTTCCTCCCACATGGGAACCGGTTCCTACGACTAGCAGTAGCTGAAAACTATAGTTGATAGCATCCTGTTTTCCCCCAATTCATTCTCCTCATTCCAACACGAATTATAACATCCAATAACATCAGAATCATCCAATAAACATCAACATAATGTCATATAACATAATCCAATCATTCCCAACAACCCTATAACATACGATTGGTTCAATTCCATACACTTTGACAATATTAGGGATAATTCCTACAAACCTAGAAAGTCCTAATTTGGGATTCTTAACATGCTCTAACTATTCTATCGATTCCCAAAACCCATAAGGCATAGTAATTACGAGAAATCACCCCTTATGTAACACCCCAATATTACCCACTGTTTAATATACACAAAAATCAGAGTAATTAAAAATTTCATCAATTCAATACTGAGGCATCACACCTTAAAAAATAACTCACTTTAAACTATTTACTTTAAGGTATAAATCTCGGATACATAGCCTCGTCGCAAATCATAAATTGATTCATAAAAATCCAAACATCTTCTTTATTAAACTTCCTCATAAAATCATATTTTCATAAAGTATATTCCTTATACATAAAGGTATAACAACCATGGAACAAGAACAAAGCAACATAAATATTCCCCCCGAGTGCTACGTATTAGAGCGACACCGACTCGACTAATAGCAGCTATAAACTCCGTCTTCATAACCTGCACGTTACTAATGTAAAGGTAACGGAAAAACAAGTAAAGGGTGAGATAATCCAAAACATATAGTTAAAGGCAGGATAAAATATATATATAGTTTTGGAATTGTAAAGGATATAAGTTAATAATTGCACTCCAACATATACCCAAACCTCACTTACTTTGATCGTCATTCTAATGTGTATAATCTACACTATATCGCCATAACCTCATCGGCATACTTCGTCGCAACAACACATAAACTTCTATCGCCACAAAATCATCACAAGATAATACGTCACTAACCAATACGACAATTATAAACAACAAAATCAAACAATACTAATAACTTAAGCATCATAAATGAAATCATCACAATTGGCTACAGCCCATCGTCGCTTTTGGCATAAAAGCCCATCGTCGCTTTTGGCATAAAAGCCCATCGTCTCTTTTGGCATAAAAGCCCATCGTCACTAAACATCATCACATCATATTTGCATTAAGCATTTCATCAAAGTTAAATCATCGCAAAACTCATTATTTATACTCATCACCTAGTTATCATGAAACTATCAAGTTATATTCACTTCCTACTCATCATAAAGATCATTACTAAACAAAGCATCATACATCATCGTAATTCAATCATCGTCAATCAATTAAAACTCAACGCCAAACAACTCAAACATAAACATAACCGACTCCATGAGACACGACTATGTTATGCATGTGGTACCCATCGCTTTGTCCATAATTAGGAACACTTGGCGTAAAAGCCTCGTCGCTTGGCATAAAAGCCTCGTCGCTTGGCATAAAAGCTCATCGTCGCCAATGCAATGTATGTGACTCGACAATAAACAACACAACACAAAAACATCATCGTCGCTTATCAAAATTGGCATAAAGCCCACATCACCATAATTTATCCAAATCAAGATAAATATATCCTCGCATCATAATTGCATTATGCAAAACATCACTAATAAATTCATCAAAAGTCATGCATTCACAAATCGGAAGCATTTATTAAAAACTTCCATATAATCATCACATCATCATGTACAAAGACCTATATCATCGCATTGCATATCAACAAGTATTCATTAATAAATACACCGTCGCAAACCTAATGTTTATCTACACCGCATTATTATCAATTAATTCACCAAATTCTAAAAATGGAAAAATAGTCAAAACATCAATAATCGTCGTGAAAACCATTCATAATAACCGGTATTAATCATAATCGTCTACATCGAAATCGGAGTGTTCATACGTGCCTTAAATCTGCTAAAACACAATCCGGTTCAATTTAACCGTAATTTGACCTATTTCGGGTCATCTCTTAAAAACTCGTAATTTTGAAAAACTAACCTCACCACTACGTTCTACACGTCGAACTTAGCTAGCACGTCAATTGTCGTTGAATTCAGAGCAACTTGCTCCGTCGTCGAATTTACCGTAATTGGAAAATCGGAACATAATCGGGTTCTAAATTTAATCGGCTATCTTATCCCCTAATTATATTTTATGGGTATCAATTGCTACTAGGTGGAATTGACATTTTTGACAGAAACAAAATGTATTCCAAAGAAATTATGCAGGAAAATTCCATCTGCAGAAAACAGCAAAAACTACAAAACAGCAAATGGAAAATGGAAGAATTGCGTTGTATCCCCTTGGTCCTAAGGGACGGTCGTCCCTGCCTTATGTGAGGATGGAGGCGAGGGCCTCAGGGAAGGGGGTGGCCGCCCCACACATGGAGGTGGGCGCCTCCCCCATGTAATACTTCCCATCCATTTTCTTCTTCCCTGCGTTTATTTACTGTATAACATTTTCTGGTTTTTCATATTTTGCTGTTATGTTTTTCTTTCCTATTTCCATTTCCATTACTTCATTCAACCATCCTTATAGTACAATACTAACAACAACACACCCATAATTTCTACACCTAATTCAACTTTTCTAAAACATTTCAACAATCATTCGACAAAACCCTATAAACCAACCCTCAATTTTACCCCTAAATCCAAAATATAATCATCAAAACCCTAACTATATGGATGGAGAAATCAAACCCCTTACCATGGAAGCTTTGATTGATCTTGATGATTCTACAAACCCAACCTCAAGCTCCTCTCTTGCTCCTGTTCTTCTTCTTCTCAAAACCCTCTCTTTCTCTTCCAAGTTTCTATACTATGTTTTTGGTGTTATGTTTGGAAAGTGAAGAAAAATGGTTTTATATGAATGTTGTCATACTAACCAAGGGTGAGAAGCCAAATTCTCTAAAATTTCCCCTACACCCCTACTATCCTTAAAACATTAATATCATCTAATTAATCATTAACTCAATTTATTAACATAATTCCGAGGAATTAAATATCGGTCCGAATAATATTTTACCGAACCGAACCGAACGTCGCCAAATATATTAATAGATATATTAATTAACGCAAATATTCTCGTTGCAAAATGAATATCGATCGGTAACTCAAAAATATTAATATAGTATATTATTAATTAAAACAGGGCGTTACACCTTACCTGGGAATTTCTTCCAAAATTTGGAACTCTTGATTCTTATCCTTCCTTCTGCTCTTCTCACTTTCTCGTACGATTGATTTTCTCCAAAATACTTCCCAATTCTCTTTTTCTTTATGTTATTCCTTTTTATTATTATTATTCTACAATAATAATAAACCAATAATCCATTCTTTTATTTAATTAAATAATTCCCAAAAATACTAAAAAAACTCCATTTTAATTAAATAAATAATTAAAATTCCATTTATTTAATATTTTGGAAATATTGGGGTGTTACACTTTACATGGTCGAATAAACAGGCGGACAATTTTATCTACTCAAGAATTGATTGTGTCCTTAATAATGCAGCGTGGATACAACAGAATGGTATTGTTACTCTCACGAATATGAGTCCCATCATTTCAGATCACTCCATGTTGGTTCTTACTGGTCAGGCACATACACAAAAAACTAGAAGGAATTTCAAGTTTATAAATTGTTGTGCTGATTTGGATAATTTTCAGGAGACCGTGAAGAATAGCTGGAGTATTCCGATGGAAGGGAGACCTATGTTTGTTGTTTGGAAGAAATTACAAAGACTTCAACCTCATATCAAGAATCTTTTCAAGACCTTGTCATATATCCCAAAGAAGATAACGCAAGCAACAAATAATATGGCCAAAGCACAAGCTGTGTTGACAGGAGACAGATTAAATAGAGGCAAAATTGAGGAAGTGGAAAAATACGCTGCAGAACTGATAGACTGGCAAGAAAAAGAAGAAAGCATATTGAACCTAGGAGATACGCAAAGCTAATGGAACATTTACCTCGAACCTAGGAGAAATAGAAATAGAAGTGGTGCATTTTTACAAAAATATGATGGGAGTAGCTGCTAGCGGACTAGATGCAGTAGACACCAGTGTGATGAGAGACGACAACAAGCTAAATACAACCCACAGAGAGATGCTAATTGAGCCCATTTCAGAAAAAGAAATCATTGTTGCCCTCAATGGTATAGGTAATGACAAAACTCTCGGATTGGATGGTTTTGGTTCTTATTTCTTCAAAAAGGTGTGGCATATTATTAAAGTGGATGTGATCAAAGCAATTCAAGATTTCTTCCAAAACAATCGCATGTACAAAGTTGTGAACTGTTCTATTGTGACTTTGATTCCAAAGCATAGTGGTGCAAAAGAGATTAAGGATTATAGACTGATCGCTTGCTATAGTACCATATACAAAATCATCTCAAAGGTGTTGGCTAATCGGCTTAGCAAGGTTCTGGGAGTGATAGTTGGAGATAACCAGGCAGCCCTTGTAAAAGGGCAAAAAATCCATAATCATATTCTCTTCACCTACGAATTGTTCAGGGGATACGAAAAGAAAAATATCTCGCCAAGATGTCTATTACAAATGGATATTCAAAAAGCGTACGATACCGTGGATTGGATTGCATTAGAGAAGATTCTGTTGAAAGTTGGCTGTCCTCGGTAGTTTACTGACTGGGTCATGACGACGGTGTCAACTGTTTCGTACAGATTCCCCGTAAATGGAAACCTTTCTGATATTATGGAAGCGAAACGGGGCCTTCGGCAGGGTGACCCTATATCATCCATGTTGTTCGTCATTGTGATGGAGAGTTTGAACAGATACCTTCACCAGATGCATAAAAATGGGAACTTTAGTTATCATCCTAAATGCGAAAAGTTGGAAATTGCAAACTTATGTTTCGCAGATGATTTACTCATGTTTTCTAGAGGTGGCAAAACATCTCTTGAGTTAATGATGGCAGCATATGGAAAATTCTCAAATGCAACGGGTTTGGTTGTCAATCCTAATAAATGTCATGTTTACTATGTGGGGACTAGTGAAGAGATAAAAAGAGAGATTTGCAAAGCTACTGGTTTTCATGAAGGTCGATTGTCGTTCAAATACTTGGGTGTTTTGGTGACAGGTAAAAGACTTCCTATTAGCAAATACTCTCCATTGATAGATAAGATTGTGGATAAAATTAAGCATTGGACGACGCAACTGCTTACGTATGCAGGAATACTACAACTTATAAAAAGTGTTTTATTTGCTGTAACCAACTACTGGTTGAATTGTTTCCCTATCCCAAAAACTCTCATTCAAAAGATTGAAGCTGTCGGATTTTCCTATGGACAGGCGGATTTGAGGGTAGTCATAAAGCACCTGTAGCTTGGAAACGGATCTGTAGCCCCATTAGCCAAGGTGGTTTAGGTGTGATAGATATTAAAGTGTGGAACAAAACAATATTATTGAAGCTTATCTCGAATTTAAGCGGTAAAGAGGATTCTTTATGGGTAAGGTGGATAGAAGCTTATTATGTGAAAACCAATGGGCTGATGGATATCCATTGTAATAATAATTATTCTTGGATGTTTAAAGTTATTCTTAACCAGCGAGATGAAATTAGAGAAATGGGTAATTTGGAAGAAATAATGAAAGAGGAAAAGTTTAACATGGGTAATATCTACAGGAAGCTTCGAGATTTTGGGGAGAAGATAAAGTGGAAGACGTTACTATACGATAATAATGCTAGACCCCGAGCTAACTTTATCCTGTGGCTTATCTGTCATGGTAGATTGGCAACCAAAGATAGATTGTATAGGTTTGGTATGATTGATAACTCCGGTTGTTGCTTTTGTGGAAAAGAGGAATCAGTGAAACATCTATTCTTTGAGTGTCTAACTATGAAGAAAATATGGCTGGAAGTTCTAGATTGGGCTGAAATATCCCATACTCCGGGGGAGTGGTCAGAGGAAATTATGTGGTTAACACAACAGATGAAAGGGAAGGGAGTGAAAATGGCTATCATTAAAATGACAATATCGGAAACACTATATGAACTTAGGAAGATTAGGAATAATAAAAGTTCCGGGGAAAATGTTGATATCACAAGTATAGGAAAGAGAATTATAGATACTTTGGTGTATAGAGGGTGGAATAAAAAGAAACTCAGACCTTACATTGCATTCCTTTTGATGTAGGAGATATAATTTTTTCTGTTTAGATTGTTGAATTTTGTCAGTCATTGAAATTGTAATTGGACAGTGTAGTAGCTGAATCCCTGATTTGGATCGTTTGTTTCTTAGTGCTTTTTGAATTAATAAAATAAATTTATATTCAAAAAAATATTTAAAAATATTTGTAACGATGAAATTAAATGTGTAACTATTAAATTAATAAAAATATTACTATCATTAAGATAATTGAAAATACAAACCTAAATTATATTTTTAATTATTTATCCCTACATTAAAATAAATAATAACAATAATAATTTAATATCCAACTACCACTATTATAAATAATAATAATAGTAATAGTAATTATATTAATAATACGATATTCAATTACTAATTAAATAATAATAATAATTCAATATCCAACTATTACTATTATAAATAATAATAATATTAATAATAATAATAAAAATAAGAATAATAATATAATATTTAATTATCACTATTAAAACCTCCAAAAAATCATTTGGATATAAATCAATTGCTTAGTTTTTCTATATAATAAATACAAATCATAAATATAAAAATTATTTTAATATTTTTCAAATTAAAATGTTAATAAAATTGACATAATTATAATATCTTAAAATTAATATAATATATGATATTGATATATATTTAGTAAAATTAATTTAATATATTTTTTTGTACATTATGAATAAATAATAATAATAATAATTATAATAATAATAGTAATAATAATAAAAAATAGAAATGATAATAATAACAATAATGTAAATATTATAACTATTATAATTATTATACTTGATTAAAACTATTATAATTAACTTAATTTAAAATAAAATTGTTATAAATTAAATTATAGTAAATATTTATTAAATTGTCAATTTCATAAAATTCCTCATTTTATAACTTTAATACTCTCATAAAATATTTCCTTTGAATTCTTTAACACTTTTAAAAATGCACATAATCTCATATTATTATTTACTAGATGCATTTGCTACACATTTTACAATTTATTGTTTTTTTTAATGATTTTTACCATGACAACTTCAATGAGTTTTTTTTTTATATATTTTTCTTGCAATGTTTTTTTGGTAGGTAAGTTTATCTTATTATTATTATTATTATTATTATTATTATTATTATTATTATTATTATTATTATTGAATCTCATATTCAATTATTTAATTTTCATGTATAACATATTATATATTTTTGTTGATCATATGTGATTGAGTTGAATGTTGAAGTGAATCTAATTGAGAAGATGACTATCCGTCATAAAAATATTGATGTGAAATAAAAGATATAAATATTAAATATCATCATTAGTCTACTTTTCTATTCAAATATCACTCTTCATCAATCAAAGTTGGGTATGAGATAATAAAAATTTCTGTTATAATTTTATTAATTTTTAATGTTCTACACGTCTTTGTTCATTGTGAGTATAAATATGTGACTTTAGTTTCAGATCTTTGCATTTTTAGTAATCTTTAAAAATATTGTATGATAATTTTTTGGTCCCTATAAATATCTCAAATTTCATTTTTAGTCCCTCTAAAATTTTCCTTTAAAAAATGATCCTCCTAAAATTTTAAATTTTAACTTTTGGTCCCTCGTGGAAAAATCGTAGCTAAAGTGGTCTCTAATTCCGTCGTTAAATAAAAAACCGTCGTAAAAACCATCGCTAAATTGTAAAAGTCGTCGCTAAATTGCATGAGGGACCAAAAGTTAAAATTTCAATTTTTAGGAGGACCATTCTTTAAAGAAAAATTTTAGAGGGACTAAAAACAAAATTTGAGATATTTATAGCGACCAAAAACTTATTTAACCCTAATTTTTTTACTTCTTACTTTAACACATGTCTTAATTATTCGTTTTTAGTAATCTTTAAAAATATTGTATGATAATTTTTTTACTTCTTACTTCATACACATGTCTTAATTATTCATTTGCTTTTTACCAAAGTAAAAGACTATTCATTTGTTATCTATGTATAATTTTTAATATACCTCAAGTTACTATTACATAAAAGAATCAAATATTCAAGTTCTGTCTTTTTTAATGATGTTAATATGTATTTTATAAGTTTTAGATTGAGAAATGATATAGACTATTTTTATTTTATTCGAATTAAATTATTAGAAAAATTTTAAGAGATAAATGATGCGGTATATAAAATGAATATTTTAATTGTAACATCCCTAATCTATTAGTAAGAAATTATTTGCATAATTATATTGGAGAATTTACTAATAGATGACAAGTGGACTAGTTAGTAAGAAAAGAAGTTAGTTGGAATTGGACAAGATGGCACAATTGTGAATATGACTTAGTTGGAGGGCATTATGGTCATTAAACAATCATTTGCACGCAATCTTAAGACATATTTGGTATAAGTTATGACACAAATCTAAATTTGAAGGAAGAGTAGAGCGAGACAAGAAGAAGTCATCTTCTCCATCCTCCAAACTTCATTTTCGTATTCTTGGAGCATCTCCGATAAAACCGACCATATCTTCCAGCTCACAACTCCGATTGAGGTAATTCCAAACTTTTTAGAAAGCTTATGAAATTTCCTTCAATTTCATAAATTAATTCATCTTCATGTCATTTTTACCGAAGGAGTAAAAACGCGTTTGAATCTTGGGGTTGCATGCTGAAAATAGAGAAAAAAGGCTTTACGGATTTCTTGATGATGAAGGTAGAAGTTTGGGCATGAAAAAAGTTCAATGGTAGCAAGAATGTCATCCCAACCTCCTTAGATGAAAGGTGATTCTCTTAGTTAGAGACCTTGGGAAAAACTTGGGTTTTTTTCTAAAGATTGGGGTTTCTGGGAAATTGAGTGTAAATGGCATTACATGCATGTTAATGATGTTGATTATGTATAATAATCTTGTTTTTCGTACTTATTTATGACAGGTAGTGATTTGAAGTGAAGGATTTAGGTTTGTATACCTCAAGGCAGAACTGTCAAGGTTTTCGTTTTTCTGCAGAACGCAGACCGCACTCAACGGTCAGGGCCGCGCGTAGTGCGCCCCACTGTAGTTTGAAAATTCAGATTTCGTAGGGTCCGCTCAGCGGCGTGACCCCGCTCAACTTGCTCCCATGTACATAACTGAATTACTTCTTTCCCTATGTGCAGAATGGTTCTAATGCTGGAACCATTAGCATTAGTCATTCTTAAATAAAAGAAGGAGTAATTAGGCAACTAACGTGTGTGACTAAGTGCACCTTGGATGATCGTACGGTTCGATTATGCTTAGCACATATTGTGATCACTACAATTGAAGAATATTTGTTGAGTGTGTATAAATGATGTGATAATTGTATGGCGACACTTTGGTCCATGAATATGATTCAATGAACTTTTGGCATGTGTGACGCTTGCGAACTTTGTTTTCCCGTCGTTCCGAATAGGACATTCTGATGATTAGTTTTTGTGAACCTGAATTGATTGAATATGCCTGAATTGGAGTAGAACCATACTACTAGGATAGTAAATCCTTTTTACCTACTAGGTGGATTCCCATTAGTAGCTCGTGTGGTGGTTTGTGATACATATTTATTCCATGGATGATTTGGCTTTCATGCCGGTATTTTTCACACCTGAGCTACTATTATGGTGAACGTGAGTGTGGGCCTTCATGGCATGTGGCGCTTGGATTAATCACCAGCTTGATTAGTATTGGTAAGTGGTGATGCCATGTAGGCAAGTCACCGGGATACTTATCATCTAGTGACGCCACCTAGGCAATGTCACTAGGCTTTCTCCCGATGGGCTTGTGCGTCAAGAAGGTGTGTTGCACTTGGTTGCTCACCGGCGTATATAAGATGAATGCCATTGCGATGGAGCAGGATATGGGACTTTTGGCGTTTCCCACCTGTTTACCCACCGACGTTATTGGTGATGGGGTTGTGGTGCCACATAGGTAATGCCACGGCAGGAAGTCATCTCGGAAGAAATTCCAAGTAGGAATGATTCGATTTCATCGTGTGGTGTGCTTGTGCAAGTCTCTTGACATATAGGCACTTGGGGAACTCATCGAGGGTGTGAATCGGAGGTAGCCTAGATATATGGGTATAATTCCTTGATTCCTCACACATGGATGTGGGTTTGCATATTGTGTATTATGTTGCTTGTGTGTTGTTACGTCATTGGTTAGTCATGGGACTTCCAATGGTGGTGTTATTCCTTGTTTGTACTTGTATCGAGTCGTGAGGCGAGCCTCGGATTCTAGGTGAATCAGTTTTGATGCATGTACCCTATAGAATTGATCAAACCCCTAAGATAGGGAGGCTAATGGAGATTTAGTAATCTCACCCCAATCCTCTTATTATTTTTCAGGAACAAGTCATTAGTAGTAGATTTGCTAGATGGTTAGTTTAAGGACTGTAGATGAGCAGAAGGCAGGAAGACCTTGTAGACATTATATTCCGCTGTGTGATGTTGAAGACGAGCTTCTTGGATACACTCTGATTGATAATTTGTATTGTATTCAGATTTAAATTCTTGTCTTTTTGATCTTATGTATGTTTCTTGTACCATAATTAACATTACTGCATATTATTCTATACATATATGTATGGGGTGTTACAGTTTGTATCAGAGTAGGTCGATTCTTGTCCCTGTCATAAAACATCACTAGCAATTATTTTCTCCCTCATATGTGCGTGTTGCTAGCTTGATTTCTACCATCATAGTATTCAGTTGTTGGGAATGGCCATCTTACTGACTGCATATGCGATGGATAGAATCACGGTGGAGCCACCACGAGGACGCATAAGATCTGAAGCGACTCGAGCTGAGGTGGTAGAAACCTGTTGAATTAGGAGAGTATTGGGATTATTGAGTATCAATGGAGCGTTTGGTGCAGAGTAGTTGACGACCTTGTCGTGGTAAAGATCTTAAACAACGGGAGTTTCCGAGATTCGATTGGGCGAAGTGAGACCTTATCTGGATCCTGTTCTAGGAATATTCCGCGAACAAGTATTTTTAATTATCGATTCCACAGGGATTGATGTATATTGTAGTCTTTCAATAGCAAAGCGTATTTTAAGATTAAAGTAACCAAAGGGTTTGTTTCCTAAGCTACTAGTATCATGAATTTCCAAGCAAGTAACTAAATTAGTCTTTTCAAAAGAGAGTTATGGTTTGGATTCAAGAGAGTTGGAGTTTGTTTTCAATTGATGGAAGCATGTCAAGATTAGTTTCATTGACCTAGTTTCGTATGCATTCTATTAATCAAGTGATGAACTAGTTTGATGATTTCTATAAATACATATCCTCTCAATCTTATTGATTTCTCACCAAGATTGTGAGTTTTATAATGTTAATCCTTGAATGATTTCTCACTTCAACTATTGACATGATAAACATTAAGCTCAATACTTGTAAACACTAACACACAAATCAAGTTATAGCATTTGTTCATTAGTGGATGAATATCCTAGGTCTACTTTGAAGCATCATTTTTCAAACAAGTTTCAAAGCATAAAGATGAAGAACAAAGATATTCAACTATATTAATCATCAACCATGTTCATACACAAATGGATTAAAAAAAATACATACTTAGTTAGATCAACTACCTCTAATCTTGACACAAAAAGAACTTAGCCACACATTTCCATGGTTGCTTTGCTCACAAGATTGTTGGAGGAGATGATGAACATTCAAGAATCAAAATGAAAAACTATGTTTTTCTCTCTAATGCTATGCCCTAATTTTACAACAATGAAAGATAATAATGATAAAGTGAAGCTCCCTTGCCTAACACACCAAAAGCCAGCTGGAAATGATGGAGTTGGTGGCCAAAAAGGTGAAAGCATGGGTCTGTCCTTTTCTTTTTTCGACCGCTAAGCCCGATTATGCTGAGCGCTTTGTGCAACCACTGAGACCAAGCATGCTTCTTCATCCAAAAATTCATTCAAAAAGAATCATCCCAAGAGCTCTTCAAGTGTCCTTGAATCTAAGCTTGAGATCATTAATCAATAAAAACCTACAATTAAAAGTAAACTAAGTTAAATAATATATTATAAACAAAAACTAAATAAAAACATAATTAAACCAAAATACTAGAATAAATACTACTAATTAATTAAAAAGGCATTGTTAAGGACCACAAAATCATGTACAAAATAGCTACAATTTGGTCCTTAACAACTCTCCCCAACTTACTTCTTTGTTTGTCCCCAAACAAAAGTCAATAATCTCACTAAGCAATAAGAAACAAAATGTAAGCATGCAACTCACACAAGAATGATGGTTCAAACTCAACGTACCCGGCAAAAGCACACATAGATCGCTTCTTCGAAACACAACATGGATATGAATTAAGTTCTAAACACAATATATCAACACATGTAGACAAAATAAAAGATATGTTCACACTTGAATCACCTAATCATTTCTTCAATATTCATGAAGACAAAATGCAATATTTACAAAGGACTAAACACTCTCACTAATAGTCATGCACATCCAGAATAATTCATGCATTCATCGAAACAAGTTAAATGACAAAATGGAAACAAAGATCACTAAGGGCTTTCAAGGGTTGTAACTTGGCTTAGGTTAGAAACAAGGGATATTTAAGTACAAAGCCATTGAAACAAATTGGGTTATAGAGTATGAAGAGCATTTCACAACTAATTCCCACTTCCTTCTTATTATTCACAACCTTTTTTCTTTTTCACATAATGATCCTCTTTTTTTTTTCTTTTCTTTTGTTTTCTTTTCATATACAAATTTTTCTTCTTTTGTATTTTTCTTTTCTATATTCTTTTTTCTTTCTTTAGGATCATTGTGTCATCCATTCTAGGTTCTTTTTGATCTACCTCCCCAACTTCATTTATATCAATCCTTTTTTATTCAAGAACATGCTCTTCAAGGGTTAATCAACAAAAAGGGTTGGTATTCACAAACAAGAAAAATTTATAGAATGAATTATCATTGAATTTTCAAAGATCATCAACAACTATTAAGTGGCCTACTTAACAATTAGTTGATTTGATAAATTCATCCTACAAATGCAATTAAAGCTCAAAAGGGTTCACAAGGATTCACTCACTCACGGTTAGTTGAGGCCCTTTTGGAATTGATGGTTTTTCTCATAATGCACAAAAAAAATGCCTTGATCATCTCTAAGTTTCCAAATTATCACAAACAAATGAAGATTAAGCATGAATCACACGAGTTAACAAAACTATTAGACACTCAATATTTGGTATAAGGTGGAAAGCTTCTCACCTTTGTGGTTTAAGTCCTAATGATTCGAATGTGAACACAAATATTTTTGTACATGCCAAGATATTTTGCATAAAGCACAAATTTCATAGACATGTTAATATTCTACAAAACGATTAAATATGTACCTTATTTGTGGATCGAGTCGAGAATTATATCATCACCATCACTTTGGTGAAACACACTTACTTGCTTTGGAGTACCGTTGAAAAACTGGGACAAACCAAAAGAAGTACAATTCAAAATAAATAAACTATAATCTAAAAATAAAATAAAATAAAATAAAATAAAATAAAACAAAATAAAACAAAATAAAATAAAATAAAAGACACCCCAAAATGGTGTTTAAAACTAAAAGTATTTAGGCTCCATGCCTACAAAATGCCAATTGGAATTACAAGCACATCCTAAAAATGGATGGCAACCAACAAAATCCAAAAGTTAAAAAAAAACTAAAAAGCTAAAAACTAAAAGTGCTAAAAATAAAAATAAAGACAAGAAAAATAAAAGAACATCATCAATCTGAAGCCTCGAGGATGAAATCTCCAGGAGTCTCAGAACCAGAATCAGAACTGCCCTCTCCATCATCATCACTCTGCTCATCACCATCAGCATCACCCACCTCCTCCTCTGCATTTGACCCGACCCCAGGCCAACCAGCATAAGTACTCAGCTGCTCGCTCGTACGAGTGAAGTGATTCACCCCCGGCTCTCTAATTTGCAACGCTAGTTGCTCCATGCTCTCGTGCATATACATAAATCCTCTCTGATGAGCAAAATGCATTTGCCGGTTCCATTCTTCAGAGGGACTGGCCTGAGGAAGTGCAACAGCTATAGGGACAGCTTGGGCAGCAGAGTTATCATCTAAGGCCCTACAATAGCGATCACAGTAGTTATCATCAATGATCCCATCTATAGTAAGCTGCCCACAGCAGGAAAAATAACTTTGGCCTTTTTCAGAAAGCCCATGATTAACCCAGGATAAGTTAGGGCATATTTTATACGCTCCCCTCTGGAGGTATAACTCAATGCGACCCTCTTTAGCTCATTTTCAATAAGCCGACCAAAATCAATTTGCTCCTCATCGAGCATATAAGCAATGAGGCCGGCGGTCTCCATGGGAATATAAGATGTGTGGCTTCTAGGTCTCAGATTATAAAGGGCCACACACATCAGCATACGGGCACTAATTTTCAGGCTGGACCGATTGAATTTCAGTGGTTGGCCAGCCCTATTCAGCTTATAAGAGTGCCCTGACAAACACAGCTTCCTCCGCAACATAGCATGATCCCAATTACCACGAGCCAGGTGGTCATGGTAGATATCCAACTGATCCTTTGGGGCTGTCCAATTTATGCCCAGGTAATTGTTGATAGCAGTGCGAGGGAAGGAGACCAACTTGCCCCTCACAATAGAAGTGAACGGGTAATCACGCCCCTCAGTCGGAATAGCGTTGGCATAGAACTCCCTTACCAGCTCAACATTAACTTTGGTCTGGGGCTCACACAGAACACCCAAACCATAGTTATCCAGGATAGCATCAGGGGTGGCATAATGGCCCTGCTCTCGGAGCCGGATGATCTGCTCGGTCCAAATGTTCCGCTCCTCGAGCTTTTTGTATCTTGCCTCTTGAGCAGGCCCTAGAAAACGATCACCATCAAAAGGAACGGATCGAGAGGACCTAACCCCGGCGAAAGAAACCCGTTGTCGTTTAGGAGCCATCTGAAAACAACACAAAAATCAACGAAAATCGACACCGAAATGCCCGTTAGAGATAATTCATGCAAACAGTAGTAGAAATCAATCAACCAAAGCATCTAGACACAACGGACAATTCAAAAACATAGCAGAAGAATTTTTCAGAATTCTACAGACCGCGCTGAGCGCGCTCTGCGATTTCCAGAAAAATTCTTCTGTAAAAACAGAAATTTCTCCAAACAATCAGACCTAATAGCAACAAAAATCCTAATCTAAGCATTCTCTACAATCTAAACAACCTAATCCTAAGAGAAAAATCCTAAATTCCAAAACCTAGGTTTCCAAAATCTAACCTAAACAGTAGAAAATAGCGAAATTGAAAAGGGAAAACCATAGAAAAACTCACTTAGATGCTTGGGTTGATGATTGGAACAAGAGATTCGCAAGAATTTGTTGATTTGGGGTTGGAGTTTTTGAATTTCTTGAGAGAGTTTTGAATGAAGAGGGAAAAGTGAAAAACAAAGTGAAACTAACCCTATTTTATTTACAATTAACCCAAGATTAAGTTGGGCCCAAGAAAAACCTGTTTTTTGAAAAATAGTTTTTTTTTTAAATCTCACAGACCGCGCTAAGCGTGAAATGTTCTGCCAGATGGGTCAAAGTGCGCGCTAAGCGCGACCTACAGAACTTTGAAATTTTCTTTAAAACAACAAATTAACAAAAGGGACAAGTCAAAATGAGTGCAATATAAATACTTACAATGTTGGGGTGCCTCCCAACAAGCGCTTTGTTTAACGTCGGTAGAGCTCGACGGTCCAGGATGATCAAGGATCATTGAAATAGGATGTGGCAATGTCGCGGCTCACCTCTCCGCCAACATACCATTTCAAATGCTGCCCATTCACAGTCCACTCACGCTTTCCTTCTGGGTCTTGCAAGACAACGGCACCAGAATCTTTCACTTCCTTGATTAGAAAAGGACCGGACCACTTTGTCTTAAGTTTTCCCGGAAAAGTCTCATCCAGGAATTAAACAAGAGGACACTTTGCCCCGGTCGAAATTCCTTGTGCTTTATCTTTTTATCATGAGAAACTTTCACTTTTGCCTTGTACTTCCGGTTGGGAATGGTATGCTCCCTCTCGCATTTCATCCAATTGAACGAGTTGCACTTTTCTCTTTTCACCCGCCAAAGATGGATCGAAATTCAAGAATCGGAGGGCCCATAAAGCTTTGTGCTCCACCTCCACAGGGAGGTGACAAGTCTTGCCATAAACAACCTGAAACGGGGTTAGTCCTATAGGAGCTTTATAGGCAGTTCGATACGCCCATAAAGCTTCATCCAATTTTTGTGACCAATCTTTTCGAGAACCCGAAACAGTTTTTTCCAAAATCTTTTTAATTTCCCTGTTTGACACTTCGGCTTGACCATTCGCTTGCGGGTGATAGGGAGTTGTCACCTTATGCTTTACACCGTATTATTTCAAAAGTTTTTGTAACAGTGTATTGCAAAAATGCGACCCGCCATCACTAATTAAAACCCGAGGCACGCCAAACCGAGAAAAAATATTTTTCTTTAAAAACTTTATAACGGTTTTGGCGTCGGCCTTAGGTGAAGCAATGGCCTTCACCCACTTAGACACGTAATCAACAGCCACAAGAATGTATTCATTTGAAAACGACGACGGAAATGGACCGACAAAATCAATTCCCCAACAATCAAATACCTCGACTTCCAACATGTTGTTCAAAGGAATTTCATCTCTTTTGCCTATACCGCCACTTCTTTGGCATTTATCACAACACTTAGCATGAGCATAAGCATCTTTAAATAGCGAAGGCCAATAAAATCCCGATTGTAGGACTTTGGTGGCCGTTCGCAATCCATTATAGTGTCCCCCACAAGGGGAATTGTGACAATGCCAAAGAATGTCTTTGGCTTCCTCATTACACACACACCTTCTTAGCAATCCATCACTACTCAACCTAAAAACATAAGGTTCGTCCCACACATAATACTTAGCATCGGCTAAGAATTTTCGCTTTTCATTCCATGTTAAATCCTCCGGCATTAATCCCGCGGCTTTGTAATTTTCCATGTCGGCAAACCACGGCCCCTCCTGGATTGCAAACAACTTCTCATCCAGAAACTCCTCCTTCACCTCCTTTTCTTTGTCCGTAATTTTTACGTTCACGAGGCGAGATCAATGATCTGCTACCAAATTCTTCGAACCCTTTTTATCTCGTACCTCCAAATCGAATTCTTGTAAAAGAAGAATCCATCAGATTAACCTTTGTTTGGAGTCCGGTTTGGTAAGCAAATATTTAATCGCGGAATGATCCGTGAAAACCACTACTTTTGAACCAATAAGGTAAGGACGAAACTTTTCCAATGCATATACAATTGCGAGCAACTCTTTTTCGATTGTTGCGTAATTAATTTGAGCATCGTTCAAAACTTTGCTAGCATAATGAATAGCATGGAAAATTTTGTTCTTCCTTTGGCCAAGCACGGCTCCCACCGCATAATCACTTGCGTCACACATCAATTCGAAATCAAGTTTCCAATTAGGCGCGGTGATTATGGGTGCATTTATCAAATTCTCTTTCAATTTTTCAAAAGCCATTAAACAATCTCTATCAAATAAGAAGGACTTATCTTTGTTAAGCAAGTTGCTCAAAGGCTTGGCTATCTTTGAGAAGTCTTTGATGAATCTTCGATAGAATCCCGCATGTCCTAGAAAGCTCTGAATGCCTTTGACATTGGTAGGTGGGTGAAGCGTCTCGATCACATCAATCTTTGCTTTATCAACCTCGATTCCTCTTGAAGATATTTTGTGGCCAAGGACAATGCCCTCGATCACCATGAAATTGCATTTTTCCCAATTCAAGACCAAATTGGTATCCACACACCTCTTCAAGATGGTGTTCAAATTTTCCAACCACAAATCAAATGACGCTCCAAAGACGGAGAAATCATCCATAAAAACTTCAATTGTTTTCTCAATCAAATCGGCAAATATGGCTTGCATGCATCTTTGAAATGTTGCCGGCGCATTGCATAAGCCGAAAGGCATACGCCTATACGCGAATATTCCAAAAGGACATGTGAAAGCCATTTTCTCGTGATCTTCCGGATTCACCGATATTTGATTGTACCGCGAATAACCATCCAAGAAGCAATAATATTGTTGACCCGCGGGCCTTTCCAACATTTGGTCCATGAACGGAAGAGGAAAGTGATCCTTCCTTATTGCTTTGTTAAGCCTTCGGTAGTCGATGCACATTCTCCATCCCGTTACTTTTCTTGTTGGCACTAATTCATCCTTGTCATTCGACACAACCGTCAAACCTCCTTTTTTCGGAACCACATGCACCGGGCTCACCCAAGTACTATCCGAAATCGGATAAATCATTCCCGCTTCTAACATCTTCACCACTTCCTTTCGAACCACTTCCTTCATCACCGGATTCAAACGCCTCTGAGGTTGGGCCACCGGTTTGTACTCTTCCTCCATCATGATGTTATGCATACAATAGGCCAGGCTTATGCCTTTCAAATCGGCTAAAACCCAACCAATTGCATTTTTGTTAGATTTCAAAACTTGAATTAAGCTTCCCTCCTCCTTCTCCGATAATGTATTACTAATGATTACGAGTTTCTTACCTCCCTCCTCAAGAAACACATACTTCAAGTGAGATGGTAGTGCTTTCAACTCAAGCTTTGGCTCTTCATCTTTTGGATCATTTTTCAAAATTTCCACTTCTTCCTCCCATGGGTGCATTTCCTTGGAAATCTCCATTCCTTCCAAACACTCCTCAAGATCTCGACTATCATCATCATCATCATTCACTTCTTGGGTTGCTTCCTCGATAACATCAATTTTGAAGCAATCTTTCTTATCAATTGGATGCTTCATTGCTTCAAAAAGATTAAAGCAAATTTCTTCATCTTGAACCCTCACCTTCATTAAACCATCATCAATGTCAATCATCATTCTAGCCGTCTTCATGAATGGATGGCCTAGAATTAGAGGTGCATCCACATCTTCCTCCATATCTATCACAACAAAGTCAACCGGGAAAAAGAATTTGTCCACTTTTACCAACAAGTCTAAAGCTACACCGTGCGGGCGAGTAATAGACTTGTCCGCCAATTGCAACGTCATTTTTGTAGACTTTAATTCAATCTCCCCCAACCTCTTTACAATGGATAATGGAATCAAATTGATACTTGATCCCAAGTCAATTAATCCTTTACCGACATAGACATCCCCAATGGTAACAGGCAAGGTTACACGCCCCGGATCACTTTCTTTTTTTGGAATAGTGCGTTGAATTATCGCACTACAACTTGCATCAACCATTATAGTTTCTTGATCCGTGTACCGCTTCTTTTTTGTCAATATGTCCTTCATTAATTTTGCATATTTCGGCATTTGCTCTAATGCCTCGGTGAATGGAATATTAATTTGCAATTGCTTAAAAATATCCATAAATCGAGCATAGTGTTTAGCATCATCCTTTTTAGAGGGAAGGTGAGGATAAGGTAAGTTTCTTAATGGAAGAGTGACTTCCTTCTCCTTTCCCTTTCTCATTTTCTTCTTCTTTTCCTCCACTTTCTCCTTTTCAACTACACCATTCTCATTTTCATTTTCGACTACAACATCATTTTCAACTAAATCATCCCCCACATCAACATCATCATTTGTTTCAACTACATCTTCCTCCACTACTACTTCTTCATCCTTCTCCACTTGATATTTTCTCTCCACTACTTTCTTTTTCTTTTCAACAACTTTCTTTTTCTCATCACAAACTCTACCACTTCTAGTTGTAATAGCTTTGCAATGCTCCTTAGGATTTGCTTGAGTAGTTGGAGAAAATGATGTTGAAGCACTTTGGTCGGAAATTTGCTTTGCTAATTGCCCCATTTGAGTTTCCAAATTCTTGATAGATGCCTCCGTGCTCTTTTGGTTTGCCATAGAAGCTTGCATAAATTGAGCTAGAGTGTCTTGAATGTTGGAAGATCTCGCTTGATTTTGAGGTTGAGCTTGATTTTGATTTTGATTTTGGTAAGGATTTTGCCTAGCTTGATTGTTGTTGTCTTGTCTCCACCCGCCTTGATAACCTTGGTTACCTCTTTGTTGGTAACCTTGGCCTTGATTTTGATAAGGATAAGGAGCTCGTTGTTGGTATCCTTGCCCTTGGTTGGCCATATAATTTGCTTCTTCATTTTCTGAAGGAAAAAATCCGGTTTTGTGATCCCCCTTACACAATTCACAACAAGCAATTTGTTGAGTTTGTTTGCTAGATGTTCCTTGCATCTCCATGATTTGTTGCGGAAGCCTTGCCATTTGTTTTGTCAATTCTTCAACTTGTTTCGCAAACAATTTGTTTTGCGCTACAAGTGCTTCGTGACTAGAGCCAATTTCAAGAACTCCCGTTTTTACTTTCTTACTTCCTCGATCATGTTGAGTTTGGTGGTCATTCCTCCCCATCTTCTCAATTATTTGAATTGCTTCATATGGTGTTTTTGCCATCGAAGATCCTCCCGCCGTAGCATCCAACAACAATTTGTGTTGAGGTTGGAGACCATTTCGGAAGATATGAATTTGGGTGAGCTCGTCAAAACCATGGCTAGGACACTTCCTAAGCATAGACTTATACCTTTCCCAAGCCCTATTCAAAGGCTCGTTTACTCCTTGTGAAAATACCGAGATTGCGGTCTTTGCCTCCATGAAACGTGATTGAGGAAAAAATCTTTCAAGAAATTTTTCCTCCAACACATTCCAATTTGTCATTGTCTCTTGTAGTTGGTCGAGATACCAATCCTTCGCTTTCCCCCACTAAAGAATGAGGGAAAAGCCTTTGAAAGTATTGCTCTTCTTGGTCTTCCGGAGCCCCGGCCGCTCCCGCGATCTCATAGAACTTAGTAAGGTGGGTGTAAGGATCTTCATGGTCATGGCCATGAAAAGGACTTGCATAAAGAAGTTGGATCAAGCCCGTCTTCATCTCCGTGAACCTTGCATTTGCTTGGCGAGCAAATTGAGCGGTGTGACGAGGGCTATTTACACAAGGCCCCCGTGGTGGTGGTGGTGGTGGTTGTGGTTGATTCTCCTCCATAATGACTTCTCCTAACACGGGTGGTGTAGAAGAAGTAGATGATTCTCCTCTTTCTTGCCTTTGCCTAGCTAGTCTTTTCCTTCTTTTAGCACTACTATTAAGTCTTCTAGCCGTCCTTTCAATTTCGGGATCGAAAAGGAGTTGATCGGCCGGAACACTTCCTCGCATAAACTAATTCCTGAAAAATTCTAGCCACACAAAAGAACAAAGAGAGATTAGTAGAAAAATATCTTAAAACACACAACTATTGCGATACTAGCAATATCAAACGCCAATCCCCGGCAGCAGCGTCATTTTGTTGTAGGAATATTCCGCGAACAAGTATTTTTAATTATCGATTCCACAGAGATTGGTGTATATTGTAGTCTTTCAATAGCAAAGCGTATTTTAAGATTAAAGTAACCGAAGGGTTTGTTTCCTAAGCTACTAGTATCATGAATTTCCAAGCAAGTAACTAAATTAGTCTTTTCAAAAGAGAGTTATGGTTTGGATTCAAGAGAGTTGGAGTTTGTTTTCAATTGATGGAAGCATGTCAAGATTAGTTTCATTGACCTAGTTTCATATGCATTCTATTAATCAAGTGATGAACTAGTTTGATGATTTCTATAAATACATATCCTCTCAATCTTATTGATTTCTCACCAAGATTGTGAGTTTTATCATGTTAATCCTTGAATGATTTCTCACTTCAACTATTGACATGATAAACATTAAGCTCAATACTTGTAAACACTAACACACAAATCTAGTTATAGCATTTGTTCATTAGTGGATGAATATCCTAGGTCTATTTTGAAGCATCATTTTTCAAACAAGTTTCAAAGCATAAAGATGAAGAACAAAGATATTCAACTATATTAATCATCAACCATGTTCATACACAAATGGATTAAAAGAAATACATACTTAGTTAGATCAACTACCTCTAATCTTGACACAAAAAGAACTTAGCCACACATTTCCATGGTTGTTTTGCTCACAAGATTGTTGGAGGAGATGATGAACATTCAAGAATCAAAATGAAAAACTATGTTTTTCTCTCTAATTCTATGCCCTAATTTTACAACAATGAAAGATAATAATGATGAAGTGAAGCTCCCTTGCCTAACACACCAAAAGCCAGCTGGAAATGATGGAGTTGGTGGCCAAAAAGGTGAAAGCATGGGTCTGTCCTTTTTCTTTTTTCGCAGACCGCGCTAAGGGTTATGGTTGAAATCGCAACACAAGCTGCTTCTTCATCCAAAAATTCATTCAAAAAGAATCATCCCAAGAGCTCTTCAAGTGTCCTTGAATCCAAGCTTGAGATCATTAATCAATAAAAACCTACAATTAAAAGTAAACTAAGTTAAATAATATATTATAAACAAAAACTAAATAAAAACATAATTAAACCAAAATACTAGAATAAATACTACTAATTAATTAAAAAGGCATTGTTAAGGACCACAAAATCATGTACAAAATAGCTACAATTTGGTCCTTAACAGATCCTGGTATCAGTGGAGTAAATTTCGTGAGGAACTTGAGTAGGACTATAATAAGGAATTTCGAGATGGAATGGGGTCTAAGACCATTGGAAATTCACTACTTAATCCCGATGCCTGTGGAGGGAATGACTTGAAAATCTGTCGAGCGAAAGACTTTTGGGAGTTTTGGCGAAGGAATCGAAACCTTCGGGTTATCGTGATATGGACAGTGCTTGTATGAGCAAGGTGCTACACTCTGACTCATTTTAGTATATAGTAATTTGTATGTGGATTACTCAATAATGGTTGGATAATAAGATTAGAAGTGGTGGTCTCTAATTTGGTAAATACTAGACACCCGATTAGGGGAAGGGCTCCTATATTTTTCGTTCTTGCTAATTTGTGAATGAGTCCTAGAATTACGCTAGACGATAGATGAAGCAAGTGAAAGCGGGAAATGTTTTAGCCTGAGTTTCATTCCAGTTATGATTCATCTAACCCCGAGTGATGCCATAGAACTACGCTTGGTGTTGGATAATTAGATGAATGGAAACTAGTGTCTTTCTAAAGCATCCACGAGATGATCAAGGTTGTATCAATTGCTTAGGACCGTGGTATTCCTGTGTGAAGAGTTATCCTTAGAATTTCTTATGCATGCACTGTCAAGTGAGTACGCACATGGTATAGCAATTCGAACAGAATCTTATCCATTATGATCTATCTTGTTATCTTCGAATGAGTGAACCCTGAACATGTGGCACTCTTAGGTTTTGCTTCCTAAGGAGTGTGATTGATATAATCTAGAAGAACAATAAACTTAGCGAAGACCTGTTCAGGCATTGTCGACCGTGACTATAGGATACACGTGGAGATTGTTATACGCTAGTGGATAGGTTACGTGAGTACTTGGCCTTGGAGTTAGAACACCATGTTAATACTACCAGACAGGTATAACGCCACAATATCGCTATCGTGCACGAGGTCTGTCAGATGTGGGATAATGTTGACCCAGAGTTTACGGTAAATTTCTGATTGTTATTTGTAGATTCATACTTGAGTTCTCCGAAGGTAGGTATAGCAAGAACCCTTGTGTCATGCTGATAGTCATGAACTATCAGGCGATAAAGGGGTGAATCAAGTTTTGTTACTGCGCTTATGGGGATTCTGAGTGGTCGTAACAATGTGGTTGATAATTGATGATACCTTATAGATGTTTTTATTGTTTCGCGAAGTGGTAAGCAATGAGAAGGGCATGAATTCCAGAGGTGGAGCTGATATGAGATTATTATATCTTGGCCGACATGTTGTGGGGGTAGCCTTTACCATTGGTGTCAGTGTTGGAATAGATGAAGCATATTTTGGTTTAGTCGATATGAGGTGTATCTAAGGGAATATCTATAGACTCTCAGGAGTGAAGCATGTCAGTCTCGGTAATCAGAGACACATTGGATTTAAAGTTCCGAGAAATTCCAAAGGGGAATGTTCGAAGTACGAAGTATGACTCTTGTATAATATTCAAGATCAAGACATTAGATATGTTGCATTTGAGAGCGCAATTGAGATAGTTGGTCTTGTAGCAGTTTCAGAAATAACGACGCAATCTTAGCAGTTTAAGTGGGAATTAAAGTTTCCGTTGGGTTTAAGGAGAATCCTGAGGTTGTGCAGGTACGAGACTACATAGTTAAAGGAGATCGTATGAGGATTAGTATCAGTTGTAGAGTAAGTCAGTGGTCCCAAAGGAAATCTAAAGTATTAGAAACAATATTAGTCGACTGCTTTGGTGCAATGTAATTGTGAGAGGATTATTGTAACGCCCGAATTTTATTAATTGGTTAATTAAATTATTTAAGGGTTTGATTATTAGATTTAATCGAAGTTCGAGAATCAATCGGATTTGTCGATATTATTTTAGGAACGTATTTGGATTATTAAGCCGAAATCAGATTTTATTTGGTTAGTTGGAGAATTAATTAAGTTGATACATTGAAGAAATAATATTAGAAATAATTATATTATTAATAATGGACTATTTTATTAAATTGAGTTGGGCTTTAAATGTGGTATCGCAAAGTAATAAGGAAGTGTTATTTGTTAGGCCCATTATGATAAGATAGTAAGTTATATAAATAAGTATTAGTAGTGGTTACTAGTAGCAAAAAGAAAAGAGAAAGGAAATCATTATAAAAGAAGAGAAAAGAAAGGCATTAGAGGAAAAGAGAAATAGAGAGGAGAAGAGAAAGAGGTTAAGGTTTTTGAGATGAGGCAAGAACAAGGAAAAGTTGCTAGAGCCAAGTTCCGGAAATCCGATCAAGGTTTAGAGCTGCCATCAAAGAGGTAAGGGTGGGGTTCTAACTCTATAACGGGATGGATGATGGATGATATGTGTGATGGGGTTTATAGATTTTCCTTTTTTTGGTATTTTGTTGTTGTTGTTATTGATATTTCAAATTGAAGCTTGAAAATCCATTAAACTTGTTGAATGTTTTGGTAAATGTTGTCTTGTCTGATTACCCATGTTGCTAGTACCTTAGGTTGATAGGTTTTGGGTTGTGAGGGTGTTGGATGCCAAATATTTGAGAAAAATGGCAAGAGGAAGATGATGGCAGCGCTGAAAACCCAATCTGTCACGGGTAGACGCGGCGCGAACTGAGTCCTGCTAAAGTCGCGGCGCAAAGGAGGGTTCGCGGCGCGTACTGAGTAGTTTAGAACATATTTTCTGATTTGTGAATTATGCCCAATTTAAGTATTTGAGCTAGAGAACTTTGAGTTGGCTTTCATGAGTAGAATAATGGTAGTAATTAATAAGGAGTGATACCAGAATCGATTAGAAATAGTTCCGATTAGTATGTTGGTAGTTGTAAGCGATATAACCAATCAACCGGAATTTGAAGGAATCGAAGTAGTGTGCCATTTTAATCAACTAAGATAAGTGATTGAAATTGGTAGAGAGTTTGTTAATGAAGTGACAATATGGTTGTATGGTGTTTTATTAAATTAAGTTGGTTTAGTTGGATTATGTAGATTATATGAACATCGACAAGAGCGAAATGGTTAAAGATAACGGACGGTGTTTTGGTTAGCCAAGGTATTGTGGTAGCGTTGAAATAGGAGAATTCAGTTAGTTGTCGTGTTGTGGACTAGTAGTATACTTAATGACTAGAATCAATATACAAGTTCAATAGTGAATGAATAGTAGCAAGTGGTATAAATAAGTTGTAGGCTTTTGGTCAATGTTGATTTGTTACTACATTGTAGGCTTTTAGCCAGTGTTGTGTTGTTGTTGAGATACTAAGCTATAGGCTTATGGCTAGTGTTGAATTGTTGTTGACCCGTTTATATTAAGTTGTAGGCTTTTTAGCCAGTGATGAGTTGTTGTTAATTATATTGATTATGTTGGTATGTTGATTACGTTGTAGGCTTCTAGCCAATGTTTAATTGTACTAAATTGTAGACCTATGGCCAATGTTGAATTGCGATTTACTAGTTGTCATTGTCATGTGTTGTTGTTGTTAAATTGTCGTGATTTTGTTGATTGAGGTTGAGGTCGCATGGCATACATTGCATTATTAAGTTGGCCTAGATTGGAAAAACATGTTGGCCGTTGGGGGCAAAGTTGAGTATGTTGAATGTTTATGCCTTGGCCTTGATGGCAAACACGTTGGCCGTTGGGGGAAAAAGTTGATTATGTTGAAGGCTTATTCCTTGGCCTTGATGGAAAACACGTTGGGAGTTTTACTCCAATGGTATCACATGCATATGCACAATTGATGTTATTGTTATTCACAAGTTGTGAAATGGTTTTTATATTGTGTTGGAAATTTTGTTGTGATATAATTGTTATAATTGTTGTCGTTGCTAATTGTTAGTATACATGTTGCTGTAATTGTTGTTGGTATTGTTGATATAACTGTTGTTTGAATTATGTGAAGCAGTGAATTATATGATCTACATTCTAATATATTATTTTTCAAGAATTCAATAATATTGGTAGATATCTCACCCTTTCATTTGTTTCTGTCATACCCCAAAATTTGCCCTCTTACTTCTCAAGACATTTCTCATATCCATGATCAAGGATTTCACAAGGGTTGACCAGACAAACCCTCTCCTAAGCAATCAACCCAAACTAGGGTTTTGACTATCCTCAAGCCAGGATTAGCCTCCAACATTTCCAGTGGTCATCATGCCTCATCATATGCTTCAAAGAATCTCCATGTCAAGTTTCAAGCCTTACAAGTCAAGTTTCCTCAGACAGTTGCTCAGATGGTTGAAAATCAATTGTATTAGACAAAAAGTCAACTGTAGTCAACATACAGTCAAACTTCATAATTTTTGGTCAACATCCATATTTTGAAGTAACATTCATCATTTGATCAAGGGTTGATCATGATTCATCAAGGAAACTCAAGATTTGATCAAAAGTCAAAGTTTCTAAATTGGGCTTTCTAAGACAAAAGTCAACAGAACTTTGACCAGGCATAACTTTCACATACTTTATCAGAAATTTTTCCACCACCTCTCATTTTGAAGATAATTCAATTCTTTACAACTTCATGTCTCACAAGCTTGGTCAGAAAATGCTTCATTTGGAAGATATGGATCAAAACATTACAGGTCCTTTTCAAAGTCAACAAAAAGTCAACTTTTTGTAAAGAAGTGTTATTGAGCATGGAAACTTCAAATGAGATGAAACCAAAGAGGTTGTTTAGAGGACATCTAGAGCTTTCTAAAACGTCTAAGAACACCCAAAAATGTTAAAAATTGAGCAAGATACACCTTGCACAAGTTGAGCATTTTTGAAGAGGTGCACAAAGAGAAATACTTGTCAAAATCCAAAATTTTGCAAATGGGCCTAACTTTTCTTGGTTCAAGCTTGTTCCTCAACTAATTTGGAACCTCCAAGCCCAAGGCCATGAATTTTATCTTTTATTTTCTATTTATTTTGGATTTTAATCATTTAAAAGCCAATTAAATTAAAATAAAAGGTAGAAAATCAAAATTAAATGCAAATTGGATTTCTCTCTCATTCTTGAGGTCCAAGCAATCCACACAAGCTGGCAAATTCGAAATTGGCATTGATTGGCAAGAGAATTGATTGAAATTTGATCAAAAAGGAAATATTTGGTTTTATACCAAATGAAATATTTTCTCACTGATTGGTACATTATTTCTTCATGATTCTTGACCTAAATCCATCCACTATATATACATGATGCTATTACATGACACAAGGACGAAAATTCTGCCTCTAAGAACCCTAATCAAACTCAAAAAATCTGTGTGGTACAAGCAATTGGCAGCCCTAGTTTCAGGTTGTTTCAATCGGTTCTAAGCATTCCATTGCATTCCTGGAGGTCCCTTGAATCGATCCAGATACTCACAAGTCACCTAAACATCCAGAATCACAGATTCCAGATTTCGGTTTGCACTTTCTAACTCAATTTTGATTTTTGATTTTCATGCATATTTAACATGTTTTGATGTTTTGTTTGTGTTTAGAATGGAGTTTCGAAACTTTCTGCATAGGTTAATTGGAGTTTACACACCTGAATCGAAATTCACCATGGTTAGGGTTCATCTGCTCTAATTGGGGTTTTCTGAAATAGGAAAAATTGGACAAAACTAAGACCACCATCGTGTTCAGGAGACAAAATCCAGTCGAACCATGTACTCACAATAAATTTATATTGCTTGTATGTGATTTTGGAAATTTGCGGGGGCTTTAGCGTCGAACCAGACCGTCGCTATAGGTTTAAAAATTCAAACGAAGAAGATGAAGATCTTCGCGCGTGTTTTGGATTCTCAGAATTCAATTTCGTTTAAAACGTTTTCGTTTTATTATACTAACATCAAACGCAGGTTGGCTCAGTGGTAACAGCGCGCGTGTGAAAGGCATGGCATGGGTTCGATCCCTGGCAGTGACAATTCTTTTTTACCACTTACAAAACTAACTTTTTTTTATATTTTCTTTTCATATTTTTTTTTTCTATTTTATTTATTTTCTCTTTAAATAATTTTCTCATGCATTTAAAAATCACCAAAAATATTTTCCTTTTGCATTTTAATCAGAAAAATACTTATTTAATTTTTGACATTAAAGTTAATATTTTTGCATGCATATTTTGATTAATTGTTAATTAACCATTAAATTGACTTTTAATTATTTTTCTCCATCAAAACCAATCCAGAAAATTCCCAAAAAATTACTCTATCATCTAATTATCATGGCTAACCAAAAAACATTATTCTTCATTCAAAACTTTCTTTTACTGACATATTTTTCTCTTATGCGAATTTTTTATATTTTCCGATTATTATGTATCTGCTTACAGGTTGTAATAGTTAGGATTTATTTTCTCGCATTCTTTTCCAATATTATGTAACTGTTCATGGGATGTAATAGTTTAATTAGGATTTTACTTTCCGCACTCCTATTATGTAACTGCCCCAAAGCCATGTAATAGCGTAGGACATTTACTTTCCGCACTTTACTTTCCGCAATTTACTTTCCGCACCCTATAAACTACTAGTAATTAGCCGTGTATGGCAAGATAAAAACAAACTTAGATTACTTCTAATTGAAAGATAATATATCTGAATTTGACACACTCTTTTCACACATGCACCCTGTGATACGGTGAACTGACTTTTTGTGTTTTGGTATCGCAAATGTGCGGATAGCAAGAGTCGCCACCGACTTTTATTTTTATCCAATTAAGGGAAGGTAAAAGTACAGAAAAAAGACCTTCTTAGATTCTGAGTAAGGGAGAAGGTTATGAAAAGGGAAGGTATTAGCACCCCTTTCCATCCGTAGTTATCTACGGGCTCTTAGTTGCTCTTAGATCACTTTAAAATTGTGCTTTTTGTGTGTTTGACAAAAATATTTTGAAAAGGCATTTCGCTTTGACTTTGTAATGATTCATGTAGGAATGTATACAAAGTGTTCGAAAATGTTTAGTTTTGAAAAGAATTTGAACTTTGACAAAAGCGTGAGGTGTGAAAAGTATTTTGATAGAGCAAGCAACTAAAAGTCTTATTACCTACTCAGAATTGGCCGTTTTCGTTTTGTTTTACGTTCCTTTAGAATAGTGCTATCCATACCATTAGTTGGTAGGTAACCCTATTTGTTGGATGTAAGCGGGACATTCGAAGGGACATCGGATGGTCATAGAAAGCAACTTGTAAAAAGTATCCTAGCACATTCGAAGGGACTATCATCATTTTTCGTAGGCGACAATCGAGGGTCAAGATCATGTATTCGGAGGCGACATCGTGGGTCTTATGATCTTTGTATCGAAGGGACTATGATGATTTGTTTGAAGGCAACGGTGCTAGAATACCTCTACGTTCGAGGGACATGACCATTTTGAATTCGTAAAGGCAACGAGAGAAAATTACCCTAAGGGGTGCATGTGTGAAAAGAGTGTGTTGATTCAGATATTTTATCTTGAAAATTAGTGAGCTATGTTGATTATTATCTTGCCATACACGCCTAGTTACTAACAATTTATAGGGTGCAGAAATTAAAATGCGGAATGTAAAGATGCGGAAAGGTAAATGTCCTACGCTATTACATGGCTTTGGGGCAGATACATAATTTAAACTTGCGGAAAATAAAAACCTAATTTAAACTATTACATCCCATGAGCAATTACATTATTGGAAAAAATAAAACGATAAAAGAAAAATCGTCCGAAACGAGATAACCTGCAAGAAATTGAGAAAGTCGGAAAATACGAGACGAATTGAATAAGAGAAAAATGTTAGTAAAAATGCAATTTTTTAAATAAGAAAAATATGACATGCTGGAAATAACATAAATATGCTAAAATAATTTTTTGGGATTTTTTGGATGCAATTTAATAATTTAAAACTAATTAAAATTGATTTAAATGCTAAATTATGAATAAAAATAAATATGCATGCAAAATAATATTTTTTAATTTTATAAATTAAATAAGTATTTTCTGAAAATAAATGCAAAAGGAGAAAAATATTTTGGTAATTTTTAATGCATGAAATAAAAATATGAAAAGAAATTAAAATGCATGGAAATATTAAATAAGAATAATATAGAAAATATGGAAAAATGCAAGTTTGGAAAAAAAGAATGCAAAACCGGTCCTGGGGAGATTCGAACTGAGGACCTTTGTGAGCATCTATGCACAGTCCATGCCTTAACCAACCGAGCCAGCTTGCTTCACTGTTTGAAAACCGGAACGAGTGGGATTAAAACACGCGTCGCTCCCTGAACGCCTCCATCACGCGCCAAACTTCGTCTTCCTCCTTTTGAATTTTTAAAAACTCAGCTTCGGCCATTGCTCGACGCTATGTTCCTGGCAAAACTGAAAATCAAGCATACATAATATAAATAACATCTAAAGGCATGGTTCGACTCCAGGCATCATTCCGAACGTAATGGACATGGTCTCGTGGTCCAATTTTTCCTATTTTGTGAAACCCTAAAACAGCATAGGAAACCCTAACAATGGTGATACGTGTTCCTGGCCATGGAAATTCAATTAAAGTGCCCAGAAAGCTTGCAATCTTCCTATTAATCACAAAAACAAACACAAAACATGTTAAAGATGCATGAATATGAGAAATCGATTTTGAATTATATTGGAACAAACCGAATTCGAATTTCTTGTTTCTGGATGGTTTTGATCAAAGTAAAGGTCTGGATCGACTTAAGAGGTATCAACGAATGTGTTGGACACCTCAAAATCGATTGAAAACGGCTGGAAATAGGATTGCACTTTGCTTGTTTGCCACGGTTTTTTTGAGTTTGGAATAGGGTTCTTGAGTCAAAATTTCTACCCTAATTCGTGTGGTATGTATCATGTATATATAGTAGAAGGATTCAAAGTTGTTTTGGGAAAGATTTAATCAATGATCAATGCCAATCAAATTTGATTTTTGTACAAAATCAAATCTTCAAATTTTGATCAATTTTCAATCCAATCTTGCCATATTCATCAAATTTCGAAAATTGCTGGCTTTTAATGAGTTGATTGGATCCCAAGGAAGAAATAAAAATCAAGTTTGCAATTAATTTTGATTTTATACTCTATTTTTAAATTTAATTTGTATTTAAAAGAATAAATTCCAAATTAAATTGAAAAATAAAATAAAAATTCATGGCATTGGGCTTGGATATTCCTAATGGTGTGAGGAATAAGTTTGGATGAAGAAAAAGTAGGTCCATTTGCAAAGTTTTTGATTTTTAGAAGTATTTCTCTTTGTGCACTTCTTCAAAATTGCCCAAATTGTGAATGGTGTATCTTGCTCATTTTTCCACATTTTTGAGTGTTCTTGGACTTTTTCGAAAGCTCTAAGAATCCTCTAACCAACCTTCTTGGTGTCATCTCAATTGGAGTTTCCATGCTCAATATATCTTCAAAACAAAATGTTGACTTTTTGTTGACTTTGAAAATGACCTGTAATGTTTTGAGCCATACCTCTCAAATGAAGCATTTTTTGGACATTCTTGTGAGACATGAAGTTGTAGAGAATTGAATTTCCTTCAAAAAAAGAGGTGGTGGAAAAATTTCTGAGAAAGTATGAAGAAGTTATGATCAGTCAAAGTTTAGTTGACTTTTCATCTAGAAACCCTAATTTAGAAAGTTTGACTTTTGAGCAAATCTTGAGTTTTCTTGATGAATCATGATCAACCCTTGATCAAATGATGAATGTAACTTCAAAATGAGGATGTTGACCAAAAATCATGAAGTTTGACTGTATGTTGACCACAGTTGACTTTTTGTCCAATACAACTGATTTTCAACCATCTGAGCAATTGTCTGAGGAAACTTGACTTATGAGGCTTGAAACTTGACATGGAGAATCTTTGAAGCATATGAGGAGGCATGATGATCATTGGAGATGTTGGAAGTCCATCTGGAGCTGAGAATTACCAAACCCTAGTTTGGGTTGATTGTCTAGGAGAGAGTTTGTCTGATCAACTCTTGAGGAATCCTTGAGTATGGATGTATGAAATATCTTGAGAAGATGGAGGGCAAATTTTGGGGTATGACACACCCCTTAGGGTAGTTCTCTCTCGTTGCCTTTCGATTAAATGGTCAAGTCCCTCGAACGTAGAGGTACCCTAGCACTGTTGCCTACAAACATATAATCATAGTCCCTTCGAATCAAAGATCATGAGTCCCTCGACGTGGCCTATGAAAACATGATCTCGTCCCTCGATTATTGCCTACGAAAAGTGATGATCGTCCCTTCGAATATGCTAGGATACTCCTACAAGTTGCCTTCTATGACCATACGATGTCCCTTCGAATGTCCCTTTTACATCCAACGAATAGAGTTACCTACCAACTAATGGTATGGATAGCACTATTCTAAAGGAAAGTAAAATAATACGAAAACGACCATTCTGAGTAGGTAATAAGGCTTTTAGTTGCTTGCTCTATCAAAATACTTTTTCACACCTCACACTTTTGTTAAAGTTCAAACTCTTTTCAAAACAAAACATTTCCGAACACTTTGTATATATTCCAACGTGAATCATTACAAAGTCAAAGCGAAATGCCTTTTCAAAACATTTTTTGTCAAACACACAGAAAGCAATTTTTAAAGATGATCTAAAAGCAACTAAGAGCCCGTAGATAACTACGGATGAAAAGGGGTGCTAATACCTTCCCTTTTCATAACATTCTCCCTTACTCAGAATCTAACGAAGGTCTTTTCTGTTCTTTTCAGCTCCCTTAATTGGATAAAAGAAAAGTCGGTGGCGACTCTTGCTATCCGCAACATTTGTGATAAAAAGCAAAACAAATTCCAAAGTCAGTTCTCCCACCGTATTACAGTTTCGCCGTTGCCTTTATACTGGTAACGTGCAGGTATTCGAGAATGAAGAATTTAGTTGCTATTAGTCCAAGTCGGTTTAGTTACTCTGATACGTAGCACTCGGGGGATGTTTAGTTTATTTCATTTACGTATTGACTCTTGTTGTGTTGTTAAGAACTAATTCATGTTGTTGAATAAATATGGTTAAGTTAATGATTCCGCTGCATATTAAATAAACAATTGTTTTGTTTTAAAAGCTGAAGCAAGAGTTATGTGATCCCCTGATACTAAAGGTGTTATGTATCTGATATGTTTGTGCTGTATGAAAAACTAAAAATACTCTAATTTTCATTATTTTTTCCGGGTAGAATTTGGGGTGTTACAATTATTGCATCGGTTAAGTTTGAGGAGTTATCAATGGTGTTGTTACGCTAATAGTGTGAAGTTATATGGTTAGGGAGGAACTATGGAAGAGTTGGCAGTATTATCGTAATGGTTGTACGACGCGGAATTCGGTGGTTTGAGATGAACTTGTATTTAGTAAGTGTTCAATGTTAAACATTCTGGAGCCGAAGTGTGTAACTAAGTGGTACTCATGGACCTAACCAAGATTGATGAAGTCAATAGTGACCTTGTTTAGGAATTACTCAACCTCGAGGAGCGACCTTTGTTAAGTATGTTTAAGACTCTAGCGAGTATCGTGATTGGGCTAAATCAGAGGAAAATTGTTGGTAGTTAAGGGATCGAGTAAGGCGTAGTAGAGTAATGGAATCAAGCATGATGCAGTAGAAGTGTGACTTAGTAGGCTTTGAGAAGTGTGTGACGAGTTGAGATCAGATTAGCGCAATGGATGAAAGGAGGGTCGAATAAGCTTATAGTAGGTGTAAATGGAATGCATGTGACAAGTGTTTGAGTGGAGGAGCCTTCTAAGAAGAAACTCTATAAGAAATGTTTTGTTCATCCTAGTCTCTCAAGGATCCACCATAATCCAAAGAGGTGTTGCTGATGGATCGACATGGAGCAGACTGTGTGGTTCGTATGTGGTAAGATATTTTGGAGATAGTAGTTGTACTGGTGAGTATTGAGAATTAAGTGAGGAAAGAGTTTTCGCTTGAAGTGGACTTTTCGTTGTTATGTCTTTTGCAATTTTGGGCGTGCACGAAGACTTGGACGAGGGTTGCGGATCAATTATTTAGAATTGGATTTTTCTCAGCAGATGTTGTGTGGAGTTGTTGAATGCCAAAGTTGTGGTTGTGGTATTATATATCCTTGTGGTTTTCGGTAGAAATGTTTTGCGTAAAGCTGAAGTAGGGTTTGAGGTAAGAGATCTTATGGTATGAAGAAGATAACTTGAAGTGAGTCGTTTTGAACATCTGAAAACTAGAAGTTGGAACCAAGGAATTTAACGATCTGTTATACGACATTGTTTGTATGCATGTGGAAGTGAATCTGAATATTATCGTTAGAGAGACACTATAGTGGATATGTAAGGATTCAAAACGATGCAAGTAGTCAACTAAGAGGAAGAGAAGTTCAGTGCCATAAGTTAAGCAAGGATGAGCTTGACGAACATTGAAGAAGAGGATTGTCTGAATGAAATGGATTGTTGGAGATTCTTGAGCTATGCAAACTCGATATGAGTGGGTCTAGGTTGGGAAACCTTGAAGGAACCTATTTCCAAGTATGTTTGAGTGGAGTATCAGAAGAATGTGTTGTGAGACGACTAAGGCTTCTAGTCAAGAATGTTAAAGACGCGAGCGTCGCGGAAAGTAGTACCTTATCGGATGGAGCAACTTTCAAAGGAAGTCGTAGGTTGTAACCAAACGGAGGAGGTAAGAATATTCGTCCCCTCGTTAGAAGAAGACGTGAGGAATTGGTTGTCACAGTTATTGAAAGGAATTCGAGGTCGAATTCTATTGAAAGGGGGAGAGAATGTAACATCCATATTCTATTAGTAAGAAAATATTTGCACAATTATATTGGAGAATTTACTAAGAGATAACAAGTGGACTAGTTATATTGCCTAATTTACCAAGAGAATTTACTAAAATATTTGCACAATTATATTGGAGAATTTACTAAGATGGCATAATTGTGAATATGGCTTAATTAGAGGGTATTGTGGTCATTAAATAATCCTTTGCATGGAATCTTAAGGCATATTTGGTAGAAGTTATGACACAAATCTGAATTTGAAGGAAGAGTAGAGAGAGACAAGAAGAAGTCATCTTCTCCATCCTCCAAACTTCATTTTCGTATTCTTGGAGCAGCTCCCACAAAACCGGCCATTTCTCCCAGCTCACAACTCCGATTGAGGTAATTCTAAACTTTTTGGAAAGCTTACAAAATTCCTTTCAATTTGATATATTAATTCGTCTTCATAGCTTTTTTATCGAAGGATAAAAAATACGTTTGAATCTTCGGGTTGCATGCTGAAAATGGAGAAAAGAGGCTTTACAAATTTCTTTATGATGGAGGTAGAAGTTTGAGCATTAAAAGAGTTCAATAGAAGCAAGAATGTCATCCCAAACTCCTTAGCTGTAAGGTGAGTCTCTTAGTTAGAGACCTTGGGGAAAAATTGGGGTTTTTCTAAAGATTGAGTTTTTGGGAAATTGAGTGTAAATGGCATTGCATGCATGTCAATGATGTTGATTATGTATAATAATCCTGTTTTTCGTAATTATTTCTGACGGGTAGTGATTTGAAGTGAAGGATTCAGGGTTGGAGACCTCAAGGCAGAACTGTCAAGGTTCTGGTTTTTCTGCAGAATGCAGACCGCTCATGTAGTTTGAAAATTCAGATTTCGCAGGGGCCGCTCAACGGCGTGACCCCGCTCAGTGCGCTCCCCTGTACATAACTGAATTACTTCTTTACCCATGTCCAGAAAAAGGAGTAATTAGGCAACTAGTGTGTGTGACTAAGTGCACCTTGGATGATCGTACGGTTCGATTATGGTTAGCACATATTGTGATCACTACAATTAAAGAATGTGTGTCGAATATGTATAAATGACGTGATAACTGTATGACGACACTTTGGCCCGTGAATATGATTCAATGAACTTTTGGCATGTGTGATGCTTGTGAACCTTGTTTTCCCTTCGTTCCGAATAGGACGTTCGGATGATTGGTTTTTATGAACCTAAATTGATTGAATATACTTGAATCGGAGTAAAATTGTACTACTAGGATAGTAAATCATGTTTACCCACTAGGTGTATGCCCATTGGTAGCCCGTGTGGCAGTTTGTGATACATATTTATACCATGGATGATTTGGCTTTCATGCCGGTATTTTTCACACCTGAGCTACTATTGCAGTTAACGCGAGGGTGGGCCTTTATTGCATGTGCCGCTCGGATTACTCACCGGCATGATTAGTATTGGTAAGTGGTGACGCCATGTAGGCAAGTCACCGAGATACTTACCATCTAGTGACGCCACCTAGGCAATGTCACTAAGATTTTGCTCGATGGGCTTGTGCGTCAAGAAGGCGTGTTGCACTTGATTGCTCACTGGCGTATATAAGGTGAATTCCATTATGGTGGAGCAGGATAGAGGCCTTTTAGGCGTTTCCCACCTGGTTACCCACCGACGTGCTTGGTATGGGCTTATGGTTCCATATTGGCAATGCCACGGGAAATCATGTCGGATGAAATTCCAAGTATGAATGATCCGATTTCATCGTGTGGTGTGCTTGTGCAAGTCTGTTGACATATAGGCACTTGGAGAACTCATCGAGGGTTTGAGGCGGAGGTAGCCTAAATAGATGGGTATAACTCCTTGATTCCTCACATATGGATGTGGGTTTGCATATTGTGTATTATTTTGCTTGCGTGTTGTTACCTCATTGGTTAGTCATGAGACTTCCAATGGTGGTGTTATTCCTTGTTTGTACTTGTATCGATCCGTGAGGCGAGCCCCAGATTCTAGGTGAATCTGTTTTGATGCATGTACCATGTAGAACCAAGCGAACCCCTAAGGTAGGGAGGCTCATTGAGATTTAGTAATCTCACTCCAATCCTCTTATTATTTTTTCAGGAACAGGTCATTAGTAGTAGATTTGCTAGATGGTCAGTTTCAAGGACCGCAAATGAGCAGAAGGCAGGAAGACCTTGTAGACATTATATTCCGCTGTGCGATGTTGAAGAAGAGCTTCCTGAATACACTCTGATTGATGATTTGTATTGTATTCAGTTTTAAATTCTTGTCTTTTTTATCTTATATATGTTTCTTGTATCATAATTAACATTATCGCATATTATTCTAGACATATATGTATGGGGTGTGTTGCACCCCAAAATTCGCCCTCTTCATTTTTCAAAAAATAATTGGCTTGCACTTAATCAATAGGTGCATTTCTTGCATATCATTTGTGCATTAACCATGAGATCTAATTTTTCTTATTGAGCGAGAGTGCACAATTCTGAAGAGGAGGTTTGATTCTCGAAAGCTGGATATCTGAGACTCCGTTATTTAAAGTGTCATCTTAATACGCAAGATTGTGTGTTGAAAAGATTCTGATTATCTCACGAGAATTGGAGTTTCGAAGTTCTGATCTCATATCATGAGGATATTAATTGAGGTTTTTGAGTAAGAGCAAGTTGTGGTCGAATATTTGAGCCCAAAATGAATCTATGGACTTCTGTGAGTCTTGAAGTATCTGCATATGGCTTATCGATCCGTACGATTCATCAGAAAATCAAGAACAGTTAGATAAAAGGATATTTGAGTGCGCGTATTGAAAAGTCAACAAAAGTCAAAGTTTGACCGAGTGGAATTTTTGGTCAAAATTATTGTTGAAACTCGAGATTTGAGAAAAATGTGATCATTTGTTGAGAAAAGTCAGAAGAATCGGCTAAAAATGAGATTTCTTGAATTGTAAGTAATCTTAAACTTAGAAAAAAATTCTAAGTCTTGAGAACTTTATGTTCTCGGAGCCATATTGTCGACTCTCTATCTCACTCGTCTGTGGTCGAAATTTCGCAAATTTATAATCATTGGAAAGAGCGCATTTCATACTTCAAATTTGCCCATGTGAAGATTTCTTTGAAAATGCCCGGATTTCGAGTTGTGAAGTTCCGAAGTTTGAAGTTTACAACTTTTGAAGTTTACACATACTGAAATTTTGAGTGTTTTTCAACATGTTCAACTACCCGACTTTGGAGGTGTTTTACACGTGTTTCCAAGCTTCGTTTTGCGCCGAGTTCAAAATTAAAGTTGCTCGTCTTGTGACAATGTACGACTTTGCTGAAGAAATTGAGTTCATTTGGTGCTTGGATTGAAAATTATGAAGCTCATAAGTTATGGGTTAGCATGTGTCCAATATCCAACACTTAGAAATATTTTGAGTGTTTGTCAACATGTACAAATTGACAACTTCGGGCTTGATTTTCGTGTAGTTCTTGGCTCCGTTTTGGAAAACTCTTAAATAGAAAGTTGTTCACCTTGTAAGAATGTACAACTTCCCTGAAGAAGTCGACTCCATTCGGGATTCATATCGAAAGTTACGAAGCTTGGAAGTTATAAGTTTGTCATATTTACAATATTCAACACTTAGAAATTTTTTGGTGTGTTTGTTTATATGGTCAGACTGACGACTTCGGGTTCGATTTTATCTTAGTTATCAGCTCCAAATTAAAAAATGTTCAACTAAAAAGTTGTTCATTTTACAGCAATGTACAACTTTGCTGAAGGAATCGAATTCATTCGGGACTCGGATCGAAAGTTACGTAGGTCGGAAAATAGGAATTCATCATGTTTACAATATTCAAATAGTTGTTGTGCGCACATTTAAGGCTATTTTTCCCTTCGATTCGAGTGCCGGATTGAAAAACGTTGAACATGAACGTTGGAGTTTGCCATGTCTTCTAAAAGTTTTGTTCAGGAAGTATGTCGCTTCGGACATCGAAGCAAAAGATACGAAGCCTCGATGTTGGTGGGTTGAAGTTGCCAAAATGCGAGATGGCACATGCACTTTTGCCATGCAAACGAGAGCATTTTCTCAAACAGTTGTTGTGCGTATGTTCGAGGTTGTTTTTATCGTAGATTCAATCGCCGTATGGAAAAATGCTAAACATGAAAGTTGGATTTTGTCATGTCCTCTACAAGTTGAGTTTAGGAATTATTTTGTTTCGGACGTTGCAGGGAAAGATATGGAGCCTCAATGTTAGTGGCTTGAAGTTTATAAATAGTGAGATGGCACGTCTGAAACTTGCGCAGCCAGGCCAGGACTTTCATCAAACAGCCACGTGGAAAAGTTCAAGTCGATTTTTCTTTATGATTAACGCTTTGTTTGAATTTATGGTGAACTACAAATTTATTCTATTATAGGTATTCTTTCCAATGGCAGCGGGTTTGCCTCATTTATTTGAGTATCGAAGAAGTTTTGGGGCTATAAAGTAGTGCACATGGCGTGAGCAAATGGCTGACAATGTTTAGAAAAATTCCATGATAATGCAATTAGTTGTGATGCCATAACTTCATAGTCGTTTTGGTGTATGCTACAAGCATTATTTCGAGAAGTTTTCAACCATAAAGTTGTCCACATGAATTCTCTCTTTGACTTTGATCTTGGAACTTTGTCCCGAAAAATTATATATTTCGAGTTATGACATCTCAAAGTCGTGGATTTATGACTAGTCAAGAGTATGAATAGCTCATATTTTGACTAAGTCAATGTACAGTTTGAAATGAGTAATTTCATGGCCATTTTACATGATGATTAAGACCCTATCTCAAGATCTTTTCAACACCAAAAGTGTTCGAGGATGTTTACTCTTTCTCATGGTACCAAGGGTGCAACATTTGGTTCAAAGATTATTAGTTTAAAGGATCGAGAAGTTGGCATCATGGAATATCTTATAACATTCTCGCTAATGCCACTAGCTGCAGCAGCATGGTTTCAGTTCTAACTTACCCCATATGGCCACACAATTCATGTTCACGCGTGCATGATGGGGGGGATAGATACTGAAAAAATAACACATTCATTCACGCTACGGGCGCACAAGGACTCGAGCCCTCTCTTCAACAACAACACATTTCCACTCTCTTTCGCCATCATCCTTTCTCTCTCTATCGTTCAACACCGCTTATCATCCCTAACCAACTTGATTCAGCCACCATAACAAACTCTCTAACAGAAAAAACAAACCACAACAAACTCTCTATTCTTCTTCTCTCTTTCTTACTACATTCACCATCGATAACCTCCTCTCATTTTTCTCTCCTTCGGCCTCTCTTTCTCAACTAGATCACCATTGTAACAGAAAACAACCACTTCCTTCTCTCCTCTCGTTTGCGACCTCCATAACCTCCCTCCTCTCCATCTATCACAACGAACTTTCCACCATAACAACTCTCGCTCTCGCTGCCAACGAAGGTGACAAATGAAGAAAGGTTCTCTAAGATTCCGGAAGCTTTCAGATTGTGGAATATTTAGACTCGTCTTCTCGGTTATCTTTAAAGGTTAAATGATTCACTGAGTTTATTTCTCAGTGAGTTAAAGAATATTGAGCTTTCGAAGAAGTTTTCTTCATATTCTCAAATATTCTTCAAGTAACTTTCGAAGCTCGTTATTCAATTTTTTATGTTTAAATATTGAGGATATGTTGAGTTTTCACGTTTCCAGATCTGCTTTCTTGTCACGATTTCTTGAAGATTAAGTATTAATGAATAAGAATGGATGCTGGATATGTGTTTTGTGTGATGAGATGAGTAGAAGGGTGCGATTTTTGTACGATTTTGCCACGGTCCTGCCAACTCTGATGGAGAGATAACCGGGGAAGACAACCGGAAAGTGAGCTTCAGGCGTCGCTGTATGATCAATTTCCAAGCCCTAGGCATGACAGCTTCTGAGTGGTTCATGTGTTTTCCCCGTTAGCCACTCCCATCCTGCCATGTGTCTTTTTTTATTTTGTTTTATTTATCTGAAATAACTTAAGTGTATTGACCAATTGATATAACTTCTACTGCATAAATGCAAAACGTGACACCTGCAATTCATTAATAAAATCTGGATATTATTTTGACAATTGGACTTAGAGCAACTAGCGGACCGGGCCTTGTAGATTTCAATTTTGTATCCCCTATATAAGTGGGCCTTAGCGCCATTCAGTCTAATTCTAGTTCAACTAGAACTTCAGTTTCACACCTCCCTGTTCCCATGCTTCACAAATTCAATGCACGATCGATTTTGCTTGAGATTTCAATTCTATCGACTCATAAAAAATATAGAAAAATAAGTTTTTGACTCTTTAACATCTTAGGGTACTTTTGATATTTTTTGTAAATTTTAAATAATTAATTTCCATTAGTTTTAATTGATTTTTGATAACTTGCTTAGAAACGATTTTCCCGTGATACCGTGCATATTTCGATGTGGTTTTTGATCGTTTCTCGACAATAAAAAAATGAATAAATAGTTTCCTGACCCTTTAGAACTTTTAGAATTTTATCACATATTTTTTAGATTTTTTTTTGGTAATTAAATTTCGATCTCGTTTTAATTGTTTTTTATAACATATTTAGAAGCGATTTTTCCCATAACGCCTCGCATTTTGATGAAATTTTTTATTGTTTATTAACAATAAAAATTTCTAAAAATAAGAGGCTTATTCTATTAGATGTTAGGAGCCTTTAGGTATTTTTCTTACAATTTTTATAGATCTATTTAGGTCCTTATCCGATTTTTTTTCTTTGTGTGACACAAAGATAGATAATTGTTTGTTAGTTCTCCTAGTTAGGAGTCGATTTTTTGCATATAATGTCTAATGCTTGTTCTAATCCTCAATTAACTTATTTAAAAACATGTTAACATGTTTAGGTAGTTGACACCTTGGTTTAGAACCCATAATCGAGTTATATGATTAGGGTACCATGATAGTTGACCCTTAGAGCGACGATTGGTCGTTTTGACCTCGTTTTATGCACAAATATGTTTCAACCATGATTTTTATTGTACATTTTGTTTGAGATTGTTGAGTGTAGGTTAGATACTGACTTGTAAAGTTCTATATCTAATTTAAATAAATATTTACTTAATTCTCAAGTTTCGATTATGTGACGATGTTTAAAAGCATGTTTCTCTTTTGTCATTTGAATTGACTAATTGTTAGAGTGTAATACCATGTTCTTCTTAGAAACTTTAGGGCATTTTCCCAACTTAATTGTATATAAATGTAAACCTCATCTTAAGGTTGTAAATAGAACTTCAAAGCTAACCTTTAGCGGTATAACTCTTAGGAACTAGTTTGATTTGTATAGTTCTTCTAGGTTCCTCTTGCATGTTTGTTTGCAATCGTTTCCTCTACTTGTTAGAGATGTTTAGGTAAGCATTAGGATGTGTAGTTGCTGCCCCTATTAGGAAAATATCCTTTATGTTTCGATTTCTTTGTGAATAATCGCTTTTGCATCTTGTGCTTTCTTCAAAGCCTCATGTTTATTTCTGATGCTTTATTTCATGTGCGAGGTACGTTGAGTATTATACTTGTGATTTGGACGTGTAGGATCCATATATTGTTCTTGCACACTTATGTGTGCGCACTTTGTCTGCTTGCTTGGTTTTCACCATTTCTTGCAGTTATACTTGAGATTCAATTGTGTAGTATCCATATCTCATTCTTGTACACACGTGTGTTCACTCTTTGTTAGCTTTGACTGGATTGTAATTTCTTGCAGGTTCATTAGATCTACGTAGAATTTGTATAGATACGCATTCTTGACCGTGCATATCGATGCACATCCTTTGTCTGTATTTTCTGGATAATTTCTTGCAGGTTCATTGGATATACGTCAAATGTATATAGACACACGTTCTTGACCGTGCACATTGATGCACATCCTTTGTTTGTATTGTCTGGATTGAAATCTTATGCAGGTGTATTTGCTTCGGATGTGTATGACACACATCCCAATTATGCTTTTGATACCTCAATGCATTCCAGATCAGTGTTATTTGTCGATGGCAGCTTACCCGATGTTTTCCAGAGTTTTTTAGCTTGTAGTGCTCTTTGGATTTACTATCCGTTTGGTATTAGCTATACCTTTTTTTATCGCTTTCTCTTACAACTCTCCTAGACATCATGAGAAGTAGGGGTTTATCACTTTCTTTGACATGATTAGGATATGAGCGTTGGGCTCAAATCGTTGTTTAAAGACCTGTAGCTACGTATTCTGCAAATTATGTGCTAATTGTGTTTGGTTTGTTTAAAATCTTCCCCCGTGCATAGGGAGGTAATTCTTAGTAAGTGTTTATATTTGTGCTTGCATAGGTCAAGAGTGGTTAGGCAACCTGACATGGAACCACCAAGAAAAGTTCCTCTTTAATATTTCCTGTTATTGAGTCATGATGATATGATGGGCGAGCGAAAGGGGTCCGCAATTGACTCCCGCACAGTTCTAGTCTGTGTCAGCCCGCACATGCGAATCGTGTTGCTTCCTTTATCGAGTCAATAATAAAAGTGGCAAGATTACCTTATTCTGACTCTCCACTCAATCCCGGGGTTCGCATTTATTGAAGAACTCACATCATTTGCTCTGTAGGTTATGCCTATGCTTGTTTAGCATTTGTTTGCGCATTGCATTGTTTGCGTGCTTTTGCCAAAGCACTTGTTTGCCTCATCTGTGACACCCCAAATAAATCGATTATTAAATAATTATGATTTTTAATTATTAATTTAATTAGGGATGTAATATTTAATATTTTGGATTATTGGAAGTCAATTGAATTAAATGGAAGTGGGTTTATTGGTGGCGTGATGAATAATGTGAGGGTGTGAGGAGTAAAAGGCTCTACTCACATTAATTATGTTATTTTTATTATGTTAGAATAATAAAAGAAATAAAAGAAGGAAAAGAGGAAAAAGGGATATTTTTGGAGAAAACTCACTGTACGTGGAATTGAGAAGAGGAGAAAAGGAGGAAGAAGACCTAAGGTGTCGGAATTCGAAGAACCCACAAGGAAAGGGGTGATTTCGATTGATTATTGCTTATTATAGATTTTGATTTTGATAATATAGATCAAAGTATGTTAGGAAACCTTAGTTTGGGAATTTCTAGGTTTCCATGGATGTATACTTAGTTGTGTCAGATTGTGTCAGATTGTGTCAGGTTGTGTCTGATTGTGTCTGATTGTGTCTGTATGTGTAGGAACCGGGTTCCACCTTTAATTTTTGAAAAATGTCAAACTTTGAAAATTCATAACTTTCAAACCGTAAGTCCGTTTTGAGTGCCGTTTTGGACGTTATTTTCTAAATTTAAAGCTCTATTTTATGAAATGAAAATATTTTCCAAAACTTGAAATTATTTTGAAAATGGGCCAAATTCCGAAATAGATGACTCTTGACTGACGCATATTGATGTGTATGCAGTAGAGATCCTGTGGTGATGGATATATTGATACTGAGTGAATGTAAAGCGTGTTATGCTGTTGTTATTTGTGTGCATGATGGTTGGAATATCATGTTTTTGGGTTTTGATTCGGTTTATGATAATTGGTGTAGTCATGATTGTATTGATATCATGTGTTTGTTGGTGTTGTATATGCCTGATGGCTATTGATCTTAATTGTCGTTGTTGTGATATATACTGGTGATAGTCTTACCAATTGAAGGGTAAGTGTCTGGCATATTTATGCTTTGTGATGAATTGTTTCATGATAGGTGATTATATCATGTTGTGGGTGATGAGGGTTTATGATGTCTGAGGTGGTCATAACCTGTGTTGATGTATGCATGATTGGTTGATATATCATGTTGATTGGTTTGCATGTTTATGCTGATGTTAGATGTATGCATGATTAGTTGATATATCATGTTGATTGTTGAGATTCAGTTATGTTCGATGAATGTATACAAAGACTGATTGATGTTGCATGCTAGTGATGTGCGTGCATATGCATTGTTTGGTGAAGTTAATTCCCATTGTGCGGAATTTGACTTGGATTGCCGATAACCGATACCCGAGTGAGGATGGGTGGTTAGGCTGGATTCGTGTCCGAGTGGTTATGGACGAATCGATGGTACTGTATCCGGTTGATGATGGATCAGTGTTGGGTGACTTGGTCACGTGTTGGTACCACATGCATTGAGTCTGCATTTTGATTGTATTGAATAGTAACATGTTAGGATGTCTTCCAGTGTTACTATTCTCTGATTGATGATTGTTGTGCATGATGATTATATGGTTGTAATTGTGTGTGAATCTGAATTTATGTTAAGTGGGTGAAATAATATGCTTGTGATACATTATTGATTGAAAGACTTATAATATGCTTTAATTATGAGAAGTCTCACCCTTACTTTACCATTTCAGATTAAATTAGCATGAGTCGGTGAGGATGGCTCTAGAGCTTATCTTTTAGTCCGTGTGTTGTCATGCTCGATTAGGTTGTAACACTGGGGAACGCTTAGTTAAGAGAATCATTATTGTTTATTAGTTTTGGATTTGAATTCCTTGAGAACTATGATGTTTTATTAAATTTTAGTTTTGGTATTTCCGCCGTGTAAGACATGGTCTTATAATGATTGAATTGTTGAATGATGATCCTCAGTGTAGCATGGCTACTGTTTGAATGAAGGTTTATTCTATTTATTAATTGTGACATCCCGTGATTACCGTGTTAAACTCTGATTAAAGATGATTTAAATGTTAATTTAATTAATATATTCGGGGTATTTAGATGGGGTGTTACAATAGTGGTATCAGAGCATAGTCGGTCGTTGTGACCAGTGTCTTAATGTCATTACTCCTTCTGTATACGACATGTGTGTGTGAAACACTGTCGGTACTGCTTGTTTTTCCTGGTTACCTAGTTGCAGGAGTGGTTTAGAAGCAAGTGGGGGAGAAACTTTGCTCCTCTGAGATGTTCTGGTGTGAAGAGTTGGATCGATGTGCTATTGGTTACACGAGTGCAGATGTTGGTTAGACTGCGTAGTTCCCGAGCTCAGAGGGATTACGAATTCGAGAATTCAGTATGATGGTCAGATAAGGTTCTCTTAAGTGGTAACAATTAAGTACTTGTGTTGTTCGCATCACGGAGAGTGGAGGACGATGTTATGGATAATGATGTTCCATTTGGGGTGTGAGTTCTGACGTTTCCCTGGGAATAATAGCGACTCATCGTCTGAGCAAGATGTTGGGTTAGCTTGAGGTCATCCTTGGGTTGAATGTTTTAAGTTAAACCAAGTGATTATGAATCGTTATGAGGAGTCGATGCATATTCTTGGTCTAGAAGATATTTGGTGATTAAGAAGGATGACTTTGACAAGATGAAGCTGGTGTGGTGGGAATGTTGTAACACTTCCAGTTGATTGTGGAGCTGTCTGTGTGAGTTACTCCTTTGTGTTCTTGAAAAGATTGACTGTGTCAATGGTTGATAAAAAGTATGCAGTTGTGTGAATTGGTTATTGGAATTGTGACTTGACGCAAGTGATCATGGAGAATGATGTGTGTTGCGGTATGTTGAAGTTAGGATCTCAAATTTTGTATTCTAGGATGTTTTGGGATTTCTCTCACTCCCACAAGGTGGAAATCGACTACCTATTGCGGGGAATTGGTTTCCTGACAGCATTCCTTCCGGAAACTTGTAAGATTCATAGCTTGAGTTTTGGATGTCTGATTTGAGTTCCGTTTGAAGCATTGGAAAGATAATGTGATGAACCTTGTTTTTAAAATGGTCCCAGCACCTGAAAGTAATTTATTTATCATGTAATAATGTTTGAGGAGAATCAGAGTCGTTGTTGATGTCGTTCTTGGTACAAAACTTATTTCTATGACACCGTGCAAGATGTCAACTTTTGAGTTAAGGGAATTGAAGAAGCTATTGGAAGATGCGCAGTGAAATGGATTTGTAAAACCAAGTGTATTGTTTGGGGAGCTCTAATTTCCTTAGTCAAGGTGGGAGAAAGTAGCGCGAATTGCGTGTGGATTTTTTGATAACTGATTTAGGTGGTGATTAAGACTAAATATCTATTTCAAATTGTTGGTGATTTGATGGATCAATTGGTTGGAAAGTATGCCTTCAGTAAAGTTGAGTTTAGATTAACTTACCTTCGTGGTCAGGTTAAGGATGAGGATAGTTAGAAAGAAGCTTCTAAAACTCGGTATAGGTATGTTGAATGTTGTGAGGTGAATTCCAACTTCGAAAGGGAGTAGAATTTTGTTAAGTTTTCATGGTGTAGATTACGGTATGAGGATGTGAGTTTTCTTTATCATGTTATCTCAAGTGACGGTAATGCGGTAGACCCATCTGAGGCTGACGTAGTGTTGTAGTGGGAAAGTCCAAAATTGTTGCGGGTATTGGAAGATTGTATGGACATAACCGATGAATCATGATTTATTTGAGACGAGGTCAAGAATAATATATTCTTAATGAATGAGATGTTGGTATTAGTAAGAATGTGAAAGTATTAGAGATGCAGCTTATGCCGAGTAAGGAGGGATAGATTGGTATTAGCTTTTGAGGAAAAGATAAGTGATGCTAGAAGAAAAATAAATTCGATAGGAAATGCAATCATGTTTAAGATGTCAAAATATTGACATGTGTTAAGAAAACGTTGGAAGTTTCTTTTACCGATCATATGATGAGATGTATTATCGAGATTGCATTTGAAATAAGGTTCAGATTGAACATATATGGATCCTAGATGTTATGAGATTTAAAGGGAGACTAAGAGTTGTGAATGTCGTTAAAGTTCTCCGCATGGATGAGGACTTCAAATGGGGACAAAATGAGTTATGGTGTATTTGGTATGTTAGCATCTCATGAGGGGGAAAATACTTAACATTTGTGTGGTGCTAAGTGAGGGTGAAGGAGATTATGTAAATTGTTTGATCGATGGTATCTCATCGCCGATATCAGATGAAGAATAAGTGTGGAAGAAGTCGTAAACCTTGAAGGAAGATTATTGAACCATGGTGCTTGGGTGACTTCGAGCACGAGTTCTAAAGGAACGCTATTATAGTTTGTACGGTGGTTTATACTCCATTGTGATTGGCTATCTATCGACAAATTGAGGAACTGATCACCCTTAATCTCTTGTTGATAATAGACGAGATCGTGTTGGATTTAATAGACTCATCTTGCAAGCTTGATAGTGTGTGAAGTGGTTGATGTTCTATTGAGAGGATAGTTAGTTCATCAGTTCGCATGAAACTAAGAGGAAAAAGGACTATGAAAAAGACTTGGAAATTATCTAGCGGGTCGGAGACTTGAGTGTGTATGCAAGTTGAAGCCGCAGAGTGGAAGGTTTAGAATGTAAGAAGGTGAACAGTGATTTTTGGTAGATGTCAAGGAGAAAGTCTAAAGATAAATATGAAACTTGTAGAGCTGGTAGTTGATGAAAATCAAATGAAGATAATGACTTAAGGTAAATAATCAGAGTCGCGTAGCGAAAGCGTAACGTGATGCACTTTGTTATGCGAGTATGATTTTTTTTGGAAGTCACAAATTAAACGTTAGAAGGTGTGGAGTTTATGAAACTATTAGAAATTTCAAAATAGAATTGTTAGGTGAAGGGTTCTATGTCTTATTGGTGTTACATCCATTATAATAGATGTATTAATTTGCAAGCTCGATCGTTGGAACGTAGCCTAGTGGTACTGGCATTGTGTATAAATGTTGGGGACATTGCGGTTATGTGGAGGTTCTTATAATTGTGTTGCAGTGTAATGAAGTGATAAATCATGTATTCTAGAGTGAAGGGGGTAAGAAGTGAGATGAGCTGATGCATTCTTAACCCGATAGCAATGGATCGTGTGGGATTATAGTGGTTGAATAAGAAGGATATTTGTTAGTGATATTGGAAATGATGTCAAACATGACGTGATAGTTGGAAGGAAGGATTTCAAGAGCTGAAGAGGAGGTTGACTAGTGCTCCGATCTTAATTTTTCCGAATCCGACTAAGTCTTTTGTTGTGTACTGTGACGCATCATTAATGGGATTAGGTGGTGTGTTGATGCAAGATAAGCAGGTTGTGGCTTATGCTTCACGACAATTGAAAGTGCATGAAAGGAGTTATCCGACTCATGATTTAGAGTTAGCATTTGTATTTGTTTTGAAGTTGGGGAGACATTATTTATATGGTTCTCGATTTGAGGTATTAGTGATCATAAGAGCCTGAAATATTTCTTTGATCAGCAAGAGTTGAAACGGTTGTGAGGCAAAGAGATCGCATTGGTAAGAGTAGCTCGGGGAGGACCAGCAGATGGAAATGTTGCATGGGAACTGGAGAGTCAGATGAAGGACTCATATCCCGAACTGTTCGTCTAAGTTATGTTTTCGAGGACGAAAACTCTTGTAGTGGGGGAGAGTTGTGACACCCCAAATAAATCGATTATTAAATAATTACGATTTTTAATTATTAATTTAATTAGGGATGTAATATTTAATATTTTGGATTATTGGAAGTCAATTGAATTAAATGGAAGTGGGTTTATTGGTGGCGTGATGAATAATGTGAGGGTGTGAGGAGTAAAAGGCTCTACTCACATTAATTATGTTATTTTTATTATGTTAGAATAATAAAAGAAATAAAAGAAGGAAAAGAGGAAAAAGGGATATTTTTGGAGAAAACTCACTGTACGTGGAATTGAGAAGAGGAGAAAAGGAGGAAGAAGACCTAAGGTGTCGGAATTCGAAGAACCCACAAGGAAAGGGGTGATTTCGATTGATTATTGCTTATTATAGATTTTGATTTTGATAATATAGATCAAAGTATGTTAGGAAACCTTAGTTTGGGAATTTCTAGGTTTCCATGGATGTATACTTAGTTGTGTCAGATTGTGTCAGATTGTGTCAGGTTGTGTCTGATTGTGTCTGATTGTGTCTGTATGTGTAGGAACCGGGTTCCACCTTTAATTTTTGAAAAATGTCAAACTTTGAAAATTCATAACTTTCAAACCGTAAGTCCGTTTTGAGCGCCGTTTTGGACGTTATTTTCTAAATTTAAAGCTCTATTTTATGAAATGAAAATATTTTCCAAAACTTGAAATTATTTTGAAAATGGGCCAAATTCCGAAATAGATGACTCTTGACTGACGCATATTGATGTGTATGCAGTAGAGATCCTGTGGTGATGGATATATTGATACTGAGTGAATGTAAAGCGTGTTATGCTGTTGTTATTTGTGTGCATGATGGTTGGAATATCATGTTTTTGGGTTTTGATTCGGTTTATGATAATTGGTGTAGTCATGATTGTATTGATATCATGTGTTTGTTGGTGTTGTATATGCCTGATGGCTATTGATCTTAATTGTCGTTGTTGTGATATATACTGGTGATAGTCTTACCAATTGAAGGGTAAGTGTCTGGCATATTTATGCTTTGTGATGAATTGTTTCATGATAGGTGATTATATCATGTTGTGGGTGATGAGGGTTTATGATGTCTGAGGTGGTCATAACCTGTGTTGATGTATGCATGATTGGTTGATATATCATGTTGATTGGTTTGCATGTTTATGCTGATGTTAGATGTATGCATGATTAGTTGATATATCATGTTGATTGTTGAGATTCAGTTATGTTCGATGAATGTATACAAAGACTGATTGATGTTGCATGCTAGTGATGTGCGTGCATATGCATTGTTTGGTGAAGTTAATTCCCATTGTGCGGAATTTGACTTGGATTGCCGATAACCGATACCCGAGTGAGGATGGGTGGTTAGGCTGGATTCGTGTCCGAGTGGTTATGGACGAATCGATGGTACTGTATCCGGTTGATGATGGATCAGTGTTGGGTGACTTGGTCACGTGTTGGTACCACATGCATTGAGTCTGCATTTTGATTGTATTGAATAGTAACATGTTAGGATGTCTTCCAGTGTTACTATTCTCTGATTGATGATTGTTGTGCATGATGATTATATGGTTGTAATTGTGTGTGAATCTGAATTTATGTTAAGTGGGTGAAATAATATGCTTGTGATACATTATTGATTGAAAGACTTATAATATGCTTTAATTATGAGAAGTCTCACCCTTACTTTACCATTTCAGATTAAATTAGCAGCTGAGGAGTCGGTGAGGATGGCTCTAGAGCTTATCTTTTTAGTCCGTGTGTCAGTGTCATGCTCTGATTAGGTTGTAACACTGGGGAACGCTTAGTTAAGAGAATCATTATTGTTTATTAGTTTTGGATTTGAATTCCTTGAGAACTATGATGTTTTATTAAATTTTAGTTTTGGTATTTCCGCCGTGTAAGACATGGTCTTATAATGATTGAATTGTTGAATGATGATCCTCAGTGTAGCATGGCTACTGTTTGAATGAAGGTTTATTCTATTTATTAATTGTGACATCCCGTGATTACCGTGTTAAACTCTGATTAAAGATGATTTAAATGTTAATTTAATTAATATATTCGGGGTATTTAGATGGGGTGTTACATCATCCCTCTACATCCCTTGGTTTTACAACCAAGACGGATATAGGATAACTTTCCCTTAGGAACGCTCGATTAAGATAGCTCTCGAGCCTAGACATTAGGATGGACATCCTTTGCATATTCCTATAGGTAGAGACTCCTATAGGTAGAGACATCCTTTGCATATTCCTAAAGGTAAAAGCAACCAACTAATTCAAACTCTTTTTCGCCTACGGGCGCATTTTCTTTTGTGTTTAAAACTCTTTTTCATAAGTAAAAAACACAAAACCCACCAAAACATGTTAGCCAAACTACGACGCTCTAACTTTCCCATTACACGAGGGAATACGTAGGCATCTTGTCATGGGGCTCGATCGAGAAAACTTTGTAAATACTTCCTTCTTTTCCCCGTGTTTTCTTTATTTTCCTTTCTTTCACATGTGTTCTCTTTTATCATACAAATATAGAGATTAAGCAGTAAATAGATATAAACACACCCATTAGATAGAAAATAGAATTGGATACCGTAGAGTACTATGGGCACGTGGGGTGCTAATACCTTCCCCTCGCGTAATAGACTCCCTTACCCTATCTCTCGGTCGCAAGACCGTGTATTATCCCTTTCAGGTTTTCGCGATGCATTTACCTTTCTCCTCTTGCGATATAAAAAACGTTCGATGGAGACTTCATTGATATAATTATCCGATGATGTTCTGCTGGTTGTTTCAGTTGGCGACTTCACTAGGGATCGTCTAGACCTCTTGTTGGTCCGATCAGGAGTCGATCCTAGCTTTTATTTTCTTGTATATTGGGTGTTTATTTATTTACTTGCTTTATCGTATCATCCTTTGTATGCTTGTATTGCATCCTATATGACATTTTATCGCTTTCATATATCCTGTACATTGTCTGCTGCTATGCTAAGATATTTGGGGTGGGAGTTTCAAGAGGTAAAAGGCCCATTACCCAGGCCAGAGAAGCTCATGCTAAAGCTGATAAGAAGGAATGGAAAGCATTCAATGCTATCTTGGCCTTCTGCATCTATGGATTGGTCTTGTTCCCAAATGAGATCGATTTTATTGACAAAAATGCCATTTTTCTATTCATTCAAAAGAACCCGGTACCGACACTCTAGGGAGATATTTATCACTTCATTCACTCGAGAAGCTATAAAGGAAAGGGAGGAGTTGTTCATCTTTGTGCACCATTGTTGTACCATTGGTTTAGAGGTCTTCTTCCTCAAATTGGTGGATTTGTCGACACTCAAAATACTCTAAGGTGGCTGCCGAGATTGATGGGTCTTTCTGCTAGAGATCTCGATTAGTATAAGGACGATTTATCTAGGCCAGAAAATAAGGAAGTGATTACCCGATGCGGAGATTTCCCTAATGTGCCTCTCATTGGCGTAAGGGGACGTATTAACTATAACCCAACTCTTTCCAGAAGACAATTGGGGTATGCTTTGAAAGAGACACCTGAAGAAAGGCATGTAAAGGAAACTTTGTACTTTGATGTGCCTGATGATACCGGGGCAATGCATAGAGCTATCAAAGCCTGGGGAAGTATCCATACTGAAGGAGTGCAATACTTTGGTAGAAGAGATCCTACTACATATACACCCTACATATAATGGATTATGAAGAAGAATGAAGACCTTTGTTGGCCCTTCGCCATACAAGCTCCGTTGTATCCTCAAGAGTTTGAAGTACCTGATGATGTACCAAAAGGGGATTATGAGTTGCTATGTGTTCAGAATCGGTGTTTGCTTGAAGAATACGAAACTCTAAAGGTGAAACATCACATGGTTACTCAAGAGAAGAATCAACTAGCTCATGAGCTCAAATACTTCAAAGGAGAAGCCTCTGATGCTGCAAGGAAGAGATTGAGAGTTCAAGACTATCATATTCCTATTGCAGATCTCAAGAAAGTCATTGCTGAAGTCAAAGAGAAGTATAAGCAGAAAACTCGAGATTTTGAGGTCCTTAAAACTTCCAAAGCTGAAATGGAAAAGAAGTACAAGGCTCAGGTAGAAGAGTTAAAAAAGAAAATGCACAATCATAAGTCGGCACATGACGTCCATATCAAAGAGAAGGAGGTCCATTTGTCTCTTGCTATTGAGGAGATGGAGTGTTTCAAAATTTATATGAGAATTCAAGATGCAGAGGGATACCCTATGTCAGATGTTTAGATGTAGGCCTTGTTTGTATTATGTGGAGAATCACCATCAGGCTTGTTGATGGGATTACTCATTTTATTGTATGAATAAAAAAAATGCCCAAACTATTTGTAGAACTCTTTGTTTCAATTTAATGATGATTAATGATTTCAGTATCCATTATCTTGTTTGTTTGGTTTGCCCAAACCTTGAATCAAAGTGTTAGAATCCTGGAAATATTTAAATATGTCATTGCATGCATTAGCATATACTCATGCATCCACATATATATACCATGCATAATAGGTGGTTCATGTCAGTTTTCTTATCTCTACATCTGGTGTTTTTCAGAGATTACTTCTTTAACTTCTCACTGATATAACACTAGAGGGAATTCAAAGAGACAAATGGAACAGATACAGGAAGATATGGCGGATCTGAACACCAGGATGGACACTAGGGTTAATCAATTACTTGAGATAATTTAGAACATGGCTGCTTAACAAGATGAGTTGAGGGCTCTAGTTTTGAGAAATGCTACTGAAGCCAATGAAAAGGCCCAAACTGTGGTCAATCCTCCAATCAATAACGGTCCTGGCAACGGCCCGGTCGATAATCAGGTTGAAAATGGAGTTGTGAATGAGAATAAAGGGTTGAATAGAGGTCTAACTGGTGGTCCTACTCAGGGTCTGACGAATCAGGCGATGAACCGATCTGCTCGTGTTGAGAGTGGCAATGGAGTGGTACCTCACCCTTGATGAATCATCAGGTTGAACAAGTCGTGGTGCAGCCACAGGTTCGTAGGGGAATTTCGGACCCTATTCCTTAGCCAGAGGAAGATGATATGGAAGATTGATATTCTAATGCTGATGAACAAATTGGATCTGATGGGAAGTTGCGTATGCTTGAGGAGCGTATGCGAGGTTTTGAAAATCAAGGGGTTATGGGTTTTGATATGACTGATTTGGGACTTGTGCCAGGGGTGAAAATTCCTCCCAAGTTCAAGGTGCCATAGCTGACCAAGTACAAGGGGAACACTTGTCCCAAAATGCATATAAGATCTTACTACCGGAATATGTCCGCGTATTCCAAAGATGAGAAGCTCTTGATGCATTTCTTTCAGGATAGTTTGGTTGATGGTACTTTAGACTGGTATATGAGTCTCGAGAGTTCCCACATTCGAACTTGGAGAGACCTGGTCGAAGCTTTTGTGCATCAATACTAGTATAACAGAGACATGGCTCCAACTAAAACTCAATTGCAGAATTTATCTCAAAAGGATAATGAATCATTCAAAGAATATGTGCACGGGTGGCGTGAGATAGCCGCGAAAGTTCAGCCTCCTATGGTGGAGCGTGAAATGGTGGAATTATTTGCTGGTACTATACAAGGGAAATACTATGCAAGTTGCAGTATGTCGGGGTCTTTTGCTAACATGGTGATGTTTGGCAAACATATCGAAATTGGGTAAAATTCAAGACACCAATGTTGACAAAGGCCTGGTTAGTGGTGCCAAGAAATAATTTGGAGGCCATAAGAAGAAAAAAGGTGAAGCCAGCACTTTGTATGACAGAGAGGGAAAGGGAAAATACCGTGAATCTGATCATTAGGTTGCAGCCGTAACCATTCCAACTAAGACAACACCTCAAAATCAGGCTTATGCGTCCCCAACGAACAACTATCTGCCAAGAGTGTAGAGAAAGTTTGATCTATTGCCAATGTCACTTGCTGATATCTTTGCTTATCTACAACAATTTAAAATGGTTGAGCTTTATACTCTAAGGATTGATCCAAACAGGCTACCCAGGAATTTTGATCCTAATGCCCGTTGCGCCTTCCACTCCAATGCGCAGGGACACACTTTGGAAAATTGTTATGCTTTTAACTGTAAAGTGCAAGATCTGCTGGACTCAAAAGCTATTAATTTTGGCCCTCCACCAACTCCGAATGTCATCCAACAACCATTGCCTCCTCATGATGGATCCGCTGCTAATACAATTTGTGATGATGAAGACTTTGATTTGGTTATGAATGTTGATCAACTGACCACTCCTATGATGTGGGTGAAAGAACAGTTGTAGATGTAGGGAGAATTCCTCGGGTGTGGCCTTGATTGTAAAGAATTTCTAGTACAACCTGATGGTTGTGAATCCTTGAAGAAGAAAATTCAAAGCTTGATTGAAAAGAAGACCTTGCAGTTTAAGCGAGTGGTTGTAAATGCCCAAAACGCTATAGATGAGGTTGATGTTGAGACCATTCTGGTTCCCCCAAAGAAAGTTCTGATAACAATTCTGGTGCCTGCTAAAAAGTCTCCTATGAATATTACCTTGCCTGTTCCAATCCCATATTCAAATGAGAAAGCTATTCTGTGGCACTATGGTGCTCAGTTTTACCATAATAGGAAGAGATTGAATGTTGATTCTCCATCTAATAAAGATAAAGACAAGCCTAAGGTAGATAATGTTGTGGAGGAGAGCAGGATAACCCGTAGTGGTCGGATTTATCATCCACCAGAGACGAATGCTGAGGCCCAGGCTAGGGTGAAAGCAAAAGGAAAAGGAATTCTAACCAATGGTACTGAGTTGGCTCTGAAAGTTCCAGCATCTGTCTTGAATCCAGATATGGCTAAAGATGCAACTGAGCTCATGAGGTATATTCGGAAGAGTGATTATAAGATCATTGATTATCTTGGTCAGACGCCTGCAAAGATTTCCATCCTTACTATGCTAAGAGATTTTGAGCCTCATAGGAACGCCTTGATGAATTTGTTTGGAACTTCTTTCGTACCCCAAGAGATCTATGTTAATTAGTATGAAGGTATTGTGAATATCTTCTCTACAAGCAACGGATTGAGATTCACTGATTATGATCTACCCCCGAGGGAAGAAACCATAAAAAAGCTTTTCATATCTCTATGGAAGTTATCCATATGACTTTGTCCCATGTGCTGGTTGACACGGGATCGTCTCTCATTGTACTCCCAAAATCTACTTTGATGAAGCTCGATTATGATGGAATTATGCTCAGGCCAAGTGATTTGATTGTCAAAGCTTTTGATGGTTCCAAAAGTCTGTGTTTGGTGAAGTGGACTTGCCTGTGAAAATAGGCCCTCAGACTTTCAAACCAACTTTCTTTGTTATGAACATCAATCCATCTTATTGTTGTCTACTTGGTCGTCCTTGGATTCATGGGGCAGGCGCGGTAACCTCTACCTTGCATCAAAAGCTGAAGTTCCTGGTTAATAGGAAAGTGGTCACTATCTGCGGAGAAGAAGAATGTGTGGTTAGCTGTTTGGGCTCTTTCCGCTATGTGGAAGTTGAAGGAGAAATTCATGAGACTCCTTTTCATGTGTTTGAAACTATTCAAGTTATCAAGACTCCTCGTGCCGAGGTTAAGACGCTAGAGGTCTCTATGATGTCCTACCCTCAATCTCGCGCAATTGTTGAATCTGGACACCCTGAAGGTTGGGGTAGAATTCTGGAGCTCTTGACTCAGAAGGACAAGAAGGGTTTGGGTTATGTGCCTAAAAAAGCTCCTTTGGATATCCCCGCGCATCCGAAGATTCCTCCTCCCATCCAGCTTGTCAGTGGAGGTATTCAGTTTAAAGATGTTGATGCTATTAGGGATGAGACAGACAGTGACTTCTATATGGATCAGTGGATTTATCCTATTATTCCGGGGCAAGAGTCAACTAACTGGTTTTCTGAAGATATCACCATCATCACCCGTCTTCAAGAGAAATTCTCTTTTGTTTTCCGTCATGTAATAATTCCTATACTCTGCCCAAGGTGTAATGAATCATGTTGTAGGGCCACCAATATTTTGAATTTTCAAAGTTAATCATCAATAAAGGCCTTTTTTTTGCTTTCAAATATTTCGCTCATTGTCTTTCTTTTGCATTTTTGCAAATTAACATTGACAATGCGATCTTTATTTTTATTTTTTTAATCTAAAACTAAAATAAGGAAATAAAATCAATCATGCAGATCTAGTCCCCCATTATTCCGAGATTTCAATGGTAATGATTTTGCTATGACTACTTATGACTTTGAAAATCCGATCTATCAAGCTTATGAAGAGGTTGAAGAAGATTGTGAAGTTCCTGAAGAGTTAGCCTAATTGTTGAGGCAAGAAGAGAAATCTATTCAACCGCGCGAAGAGATTTAGAAGTGATCAACTTGGGTACTTAGGAGGTCAAGAGAAAAGTCAAGATTAGGGCCGCGTTAGAGGAAAATGTCAAGCTGACGTTGATTGAGATTCTCCGAGAGTATGTTGATATCTTTTCTTAGTCTTATGAAGACATGCATGGGTTGGATACTGACATTGTTGTGCATGAGTTGCCCTTGAAAACAAATTGTCCTCCTGTGAAACAGAAGCTTCGTCAGACTCATCCTGAGATGTCGAAGAAGATTAAAGAAGAGGTTCAAAAGCAGTTTGATGCTGGTTTTTTGAAAGTTGTTTCTTATCCTCCGTGGGTTGTGAATATTTTACCAGTACCAAAGAAAGGCGACAAGGTTAGAATGTGTGTCAATTACAGGGACTTGAACAGAGCAAGCCCTAAATATGATTTCCTGCTCCCACATATTGACATATTGGTCGACAATACTGCTCATCCTAAAGTATTTTCTTTCATGGATGGCTTTTCTGGCTATAATCAAATCAAGATGTCGTTAGATGGTATGGAGAAAACTACTTTCATTACACCTTGAGGAACATTTTGTTACAAAGTGATGCCCTTTGGTTTGAAGAATGCTGGGGAAACATATCAATGGGCGATGGTAACTCTCTTTCATGATATTATGCACAAAGAGATTGAAGTTTATGTTCATGATATGATTGCAAAATCCTAGACGAAAGAGGAACATCTTGTTCATCTTCTGAAGCTATTTAAAAGATTGCAGAAATTCAGGTTGAGGGTGAATCCTAAAAAATGCACCTTCAGGGTAAGGTCAAGAAAACTATTGGGTTTCATTGATCCTTCCAAAGTGAAATATATACAGGAAATTCATGTGCCAAGAACTGAAAAAGAGGTTTGTGGTTTCTTAGGGAGGTTGAACTACATTGCTAGATTCATCTCTCATCTTACAACCACTTGTGAACCGATATTCAAATTGTTAAGAAAAGGTCAGACGGGCGGTTGGTATGATAATTTTTAGTTGGCTTTTGACAAGATCAAGGAGTACCTGCAAGAACCTCCGATTCTTTCTCCTCCAATTGAAGGCAGACCCTTGATTATGTACTTGACAGTGCTTGAAAGCTCAATGGGGTGTGTGTTGGGGCAACACGACGACTCTGGTCGAAAAGAGCATGCGATATACTACCTTAGCAAAACGTTTACTGATTGTGAAGCAAAATATTCACTGCTCGAGAAAACTCGTTGTGCTTTGGCTTGGGCTGCTCACCAACTGAGGCAATATATGTTGACTCATACCACTTTGTTGATATCCAAAATGGATCTGATCAAGTACATCTTTGAAAATCCAACTCTCACGGGAAGAGTAGCCCGTTGGAAAATGATTCTCACAGAATATGATATCCAATATACTACTCAGAAAGCTATCAAGGGTAGTGTATTGGCGTACTACCTTGCTCATCAGCCTATGGGTGAAGATTATCAGCCAATGAAGTTCGAATTTCTGGACGAGGATATTATGTTTATCATGGATTGTAATATCCTAGGCCCAGATGAAGGACCCGAACCTGGATCGCGATGGACGATGGTGTTCGATGGTGCCTCTAATGCTTTGGATAATGGTGTTGACACCGTTATTACTTCATCAACATGGTTTCATATCCCTTTCACTGCCAAGATTTATTTTTAGTGTACGAATAATGTGGCCGAGTATGAAGCTTGTATCTTTGGGATCGAAGCAGCCATTGATTTGTGAATCAAGATATTGGAAGTATATGGGGACTCAGCTCTAGTAATTAGCCAGAGCAACAGATATTGGGAGACTCGTCACCCTAATCTGATTCCGTACAGAGAGCATGTCTTGAAACGGATACCGTACTTTGATGAGATTACTTTCAATCATATTACAAGAGAAGAGAATAACTTGGCATACGCATTGGCTACTCTGTCACCCATGTTTAAAGTTAAATGGGCCAATGAAGCCCCCTCTATCACAATCATAAGGTTGGATAAGCCAGCGTTTTGTTATGAATTTGAAGAGGAAGTTGATGAAAAGCCTTGGTTTTATGATATCAAAAGGTATCTTGAGACTAAAGAATATTCAGAGGATGCTTCGATCAATGATAAGAAGACTCTGCGGAAATACTCTGCCAAGTTTTTCCTGAACAATGGTGTGTTGTATAAGAGGAATTATGATTATGTTTTTCTCAAATGCGTGGATAGACACGAAGCAAGCAAAATTATAGCGGAAATTCATGAAGGTTCCTTTGGGGCACATTCTAGTGGACATACTATGGCCAAGAAAATCTTGAGAGCAAGTTACTATTGGTCAACGATGGAAACATATTGTTATAATCATTCCAAAGTATACTACAAGTGCAAGATCTATGCTGATAAGATGCATATGGCTCCTTCTCCTTTGAATGTCTTGACTTCTCCTTAGCCATTCGCAATGTGGGGCATCGATATGATTGAGAGGATAGAACCGACCGCTTCCAATAGCCATCGTTTCATTTTGGTTGCCATTGACTACTTCACTAAGTGGGTTGAAGCAACATCTTATGCCAATATGACCAAGCAAGTGGTTACACATTTCATTAAGAATAATATTATTTGTCGATATGGAGTCCCTAAGAAGATCATTATGGACAATGGCTTCAACCTCAATAACAAGATGATGAAGGAACTGTGCGATAGTTTCAAGATTAAGAATCATAACTCTTCTCTTTATCGCCCAAAGATGAATGGGGCCGTAGAGGCAGCAAATAAAAACATTAAGAAGATTGTGCAGAAGATGGTTGCACATATAGGGATTGGCATGAGATGTTACCCTTTGCTCTGTATGGTTATCGTACTTCGGTGCGCACGTCAACCAGGGCATCCCCCTTCTCTATGGTATACGGTATGGAAGAAGTCCTACCCATGGAGGTTGAAATCCATTCTTTGAGGATCATGACAGATGTTCAATTAGATGAAGTGGAGTGGGTTCAAAATCGTTTAGATCAGTTGAATCTTATTGATGAGAAGAGACTGGCAGCAATTTTCCACGGACAGGTATACCAGACGAGGATGAAGGCTGCTTTCGACAAGAAAATACATCCTCAGAATTTTCAGGTCGACGATCTCGTGCTGAAGAGAATCTTGCCTCCAAGCAATAAAGATGCCTGAGGCAAATGGGCTCCGAATTATGAAGGACCATATGTTGTTGTCATACCCCAAAATTTTCCCTCCTACTTCTCAAGACATTTCACATGTCTATACTCAAGGATTTCACAAGGGTTGACCAGACAAACCCTCTCCTAAGCAATCAACCCAAACTAGGGTTTGGCTATCCTCAGATCAAGGTGGTTTCCAACATATCCAATGGTCATCATGCCTCATCATATGCTTCAAAGAATCTCCATGTCAAGTTTCAAGCTTTACAAATCAAGTTTCCTCAGACAATTGCTCAATGGTTGAAAATCAGTTGTATTGGACAAAAAGTCAACTGTGGTCAACATACAGTCAAACTTCATAAATTTTGGTCAACATCCATATTTTGAAGTGATATTCATCATTGGATCAAGGGTTGATCATGATTCATCAAGAAAAGTCAAGAATTGTTCAAAAGTCAAAGTTTCTAAACTGGGCTTTCTCAGACAAAAGTCAACAGAACTTTGACCAGGCATAACTTTCACATACTTTATTAGAAATTTTTCCACCACCTCTCATTTTGAAGAGAATTCAATTCTCTACAACTTTATGTCTCACAAGCCTGGTCAGAAAATGCTTCATTTGGAAGTTATAGCTCAAAACATTACAGGTCCTTTTCCAAGTCAATAAAAAGTTAACTTTTTGTAAAGAAGTGTTATTGAGAATGGAAACTTCAACTGAGATGAAACTAAAGAGGTTGTTCATAGCACATCTTAAGCTTTCCAAAAAGTCCAAGAACACCCAAAAATGTTAAAAATTGAGCAAGATATACCTTGCACAAGTTGAGCATTTATGAAGAGGTGCACAAAGAGAAATACTTGACAAAATCCAAAATTTTGCAAATGGGCCTAACTTTTCTGGGTTCAAACTTGTTCCTCAGCTGATTTGGAACCTCCAAGCCCAAGGCCACGAATTTATCTTTTATTTTTCTATTTATTTTGGATTTTAATCATTTAAAAGCCAATTTAATTAAAATAAAAGATAGAAAATCAAAATTAAATGCAAATTGGATTTTTCTCTCATTCTTGAGGTCCAAGCAAGCCATACAAGCTGTCAATTTCGAAATTTCATTGATTGGAAAAGGAATTGAATGAGATTTGATCAAAAAAGGCAATATTTGGTTTTATACCAAATCAAATATTTTCTCATTGATTGGTACATTATTTCTTCATGATTCTTGACCTAAATCCATCCACTATAAGTACACAATGCAATCACATGAAACAAGGACGAAACCCTAGCCTCATGAACCAACCCTAAAAATCACAAAATTCTCTCAAAGTTGCAAAGTTCGTGTTCTATTTTCCAACAGGTTTCAAGGTGATCCAAGCATTCCATTGCATTCCTGAGCATTCCTGGAGTCGATCCCAGCCTTTACACGAAGCCAAAGCATTCCAGATCGTGCCATCCAAGCATCACCGGTTTGGTATTTTTCTCAAATTCGATTTTTATATCTCATGCATTATTAACTGTTTTCAATTGTTTGAATGATCTCAAGACATCCATTAGAACGTGTTTGATGCATTACATGTGAGCTTTTACGTGTAAATCATAGACTGCCATGGTTAGGGCTTCAGATCGGAAAAGCTTCGAACCGGACGATCCAGGCCGTTTCAAGCCAAACGGCCACCACCATTAGATTAGCAGCCCTCAAATTAGGGGGTAGGGTCCCTCTTTACTCTTTATTTTGGCTATTTTGCAGGTTCAGGTTTGGAGGCCGCCGGAGAAGATGACCGGAGCCCTAGCTCCGGCGTCGCTGACTTGTTTGACTCAGGCGAAGCTGGCGTGGCGTCTTCTTGCGTTCTGATTTGTTCTCACGTTAATACCAGGGGCCCACGTTTGACTGTGTTTGAAAATCCCAAAATAGAACATGTTATCACTTATAATCCATTGTTTGCATTCCTATGGCAACTAACACAGCTAGCACAGATGGAAAACACGTACTTGGTATATCTAGAGGGTCCTGGGTTCAATCCTGGCATCCTCACTTTCTTTTTTACAACCTTGCAAACTAACCAATTTTTCTATTTCTTTTCATAGTTTTTCTATTTTAATTTATTTTCTTTTCAAACAATTTTCTCATGCATTAAAAAATCACCAAAAATAGTTTCTTTTTGCATTTAGGTCAGAAAAATGTTTATATAATTTCTGACATAAAAATTAATATTTTTGCATGCATATTTTAATTAATTGTTAATTAACCATAAAATTGACTTTTAATTACTTTTTCTCATTAAAACCAATCCAGAAAATTCCCAAAAAATTATTCTATCATCTAATTAGGATTACTAACCTAGAATCTTTTTCCTAACTCAAAAATCTTTTTTACTAACATATTTTCTCTTATGTGAATTTCTTATCTTTCCCGATTATTATGTATCTGCTTACAGGTTGTAATAGTTAGGATTTATTTTCTCGCATTCTTTTTCAATATTATGTAACTACTCATGGGATGTAATAGTTTAATTATGATTTTATTTTCCGCACTCCTATTATGTAACTGCCCCAAAGCCATGTAATAGCGTAGGACATTTACTTTCCGCAATTTACTTTCCGCACCCTATAAACTGCTAGTAATTAGGCGTGTATGGCAAGATAAAAACGAACGTAGATCACCTATAATTGCAAGATAATATATCTGAATTTAACACACTCCTTTCACACATGCACCCCTTAGGGCTATTCTCTCTCGTTGCCTTTCGAATAAATGGTCAAGTCCCTCGAACGTAGAGGTATCCTAGCACCGTTGCCTACAAACATATCATCATAGTCTCTTCGAATCAAAGATCATAGTCCCTCGACGTGGCCTACGAATACATGATCTTGTCCCTCGATTGTTGCCTACAAAAAGTGATGATCGTCCCTTCGAATGTGCTAGGATACTCCTACAAGTTGCCTTCTATGACCATCCGATGTCCCTTCGAATGTCCCTCTTACATCCAACGAATAGGGTTACCTACCAACTAATGGTATGGATAACACTATTCTAAAGGAACGTAAAATAACATGAAAACGATCATTCTGAGTAGGTAATAAGACTTTTAGTTGCTTGCTCTATCAAAATACTTTTCACACCTCACACTTTTGTCAAAGTTCAAACACTTTTCAAAACAAAACATTTCCAAACACTTCGTATACATTCCAGCGTGAATCATTACGAAGTCAAAGCGAAATTCCTTTACAAAAACATTTTTTCAAACACACACACAGAAAGCAAATTTTTAAAGTGAGCTAAAAAGCAACTAAGAGCCCGTAGACAACTACGGATGAAAAGGGGTGCTAATACCTTCCCTTTTCATAACCTTCTCCCTTACTCAGAATCTAACGAAGGTCTTTTTCTGTTCTTTTCACCTTCCCTTAATTGGATAAAAGAAAAGTCGGTGGCAACTCTTGCTATCCGCAACATTTGTGATAAAAAGAAAAACAAATTCCAAAGTCAATTCTCCCTCCGTATTACAGTTGTAAAGAAATTTTTCTCCGGAGGAGACATGATGCTTACAAATATGGATGAAGAGGATTTTCCTCATCCCGTCAATGCAGATGTAGTCAAAAAATACTTCGCATGAAATAGACCTGCTGAGTTGACTGGCTCAAGCATAAAAGGGCAGTCCCGACGAATCTGGTGAGAAAGGTTCGGGAAAAATTTAGGGACAAAAAAATAGTGGTAGAGTGAAAAATAAGTACACTCGCTAGATTGGGCCCATCAAGGGGCAATTTAGGAAGAAAAGGGTATCCCGATGGATTGAAAACCAGAAAGGGAGATCAAGGCAAAAAAAAGGGATTTAAAGCGAATGACTATGGTCTATATCGCATCTGTATTGCTTTTCTCCATTGTGATGGTTAACTTGGAAGGGTATGGAATCAGTCCAATCACTTTGTCCAGAAAGCAAGATGGCTGAGGTGCTTTGAGGGCATGAAGGGTTGTAGCAAAGTCAGATCCGTTAAAATCTATCGTTACATTTCCATTTATGTTTCTCCATTACTTTGTGGTGTATGCAATCACCTCTTTTTAGGAATTGCTTCTTAATGTAAACGCCTATTTACAGGCCATTCAATCAATAAAATTTTAGGTTTTATCCAAATTATGTCTCATTTTCTTTATTTACTATTTTTTTTGCGAAAAGTACGTCCGACATTTTTTGATAAAATTTTGCATTTTCAAAATGTTGTTGTTTCTACAATACATGATGTAAAATTTTGAAATTTCTTAAGATTTTGGGTGTTGGTGACGGTATCCAAAGTTTTCCACTTTGTGCTTGGAGACATTGTTTTGACTTGGGACTTACAGGTATATGATGGGTTATCGGTGTGATGTTTTTTCCCGGTAAAGAGTACATCTCAATTCAGGTTTATCCCCTATGAAGCCAGTTCTCAAGCATAATTCATTTCTATAAAGGCTTGATATTGATATTGTCGTACTCCCCAGTATAAGTCTCGATGTTGGTTAAGGCTTATCCCCAGTGAGATCGATTCTCAAGCAGAATTCATCGCCAAAGGGGCTTGATGGGTTGATTAGTTCCCCAGTGATATACACTTCAACATATTGACATTATCATGATCCCTAGTGAATATTGACAGGGATTATCCTTAGTGGGAGCTGCCTTTAAAAAATGACAGGTCCTAAGATCTTTGATAGGGTATCATCCTAAATCAGGACGTAAATCCCTAGTGCAAGTCATGGGCACCGATCGCAGGTAAATCCCCGGTGAGGTCGTTGATACCTATTCTAGCCAAAATTCCCCAGTGAATGTCGGTCGAATTCTCAAATCATCCCCAATAGAAGGTTCTCGCCTTTATTCTCAGTGAAGATGGTGTTTGAACCATTGACTAAGGATTGATATCCCCTGTGAGTATGCATGACAGATGAATTGTTATTGTATTCTCCAGTTAACAATGCCTTGCCACATCAAAGTTCCCAGTGTATAAGGTGTACCCTGGACGATTGATTTTATCCCCGATGTAAGTTGCATTCTTCCGTTTGAGGTCTATCTTGAATATCATCAAGAGATATACTCTCGAAGAAACTATCTTGAGACAATAATATTTGTTTCCAAGTGGAGTTGGATATTTGAATTCGTTCCCCATTGGAGCTTTCTATCCGGATCAGATTTCTTTTTCCCCAATGAAGATTAATTGTTCATCTATTCTGGTATTTCTACACCAACGTGAATTCCCCAGTCGAAGACTCCCTAGTGTGGTCTTGCTATTGAGGTCTTTATTCTTGGAGACAAAAGTTGTTATGTTCTCCCTAGTAGATTCTTGGTTTAAAAGATTCATATCCCCATGAAAGGATTGATCCACCAATGAAGTCTAATTCCATTCGATTTATTCGAGATGCTAATGAATACTCGCAGAGGTTTGCGAATCTCCCCATGAAGTTGTGTTCTCCAACGAAGTTTTTTTTTCCGGAATTCCCCATGAAGTCTCCAAATTCCCTAGTGAAAGTAGGAGAATTCTCCAGAGAAGTTTTCTGAATCCTCAATGAAGGGTAACGCCTCTCTCTCCAGGAATTCAGATGTGGTTGAACTCCAATTCATCTCTTCCTAAGTGAAGGACCCTTCCCGCCTTGGAATTGCAATATGTTTTTGCAAGTGTTCTCCAAAGTCCACTTCTCAATGGCACCTATCTCTTGGATGTTCATTGCTCCTCAATGGCAAATCATCGCTACTATTACTTCTCATATAGTTTTTAGGCATGCATTCATTACATTGCATCTACCTTAAACGTGTAGCATTCCATTGATTGGGAGCATTGCGCCATAAAATTTCAAACATGCATATTAAGTGTTTGCCAATTATGTATTTACCTAGAAGAAATAAACAATCTATGCGGTTTACCCTCAAGGTTTTCTCAACGGATTTCTGCTTCCCTAATTATCACATCGAGCTAAGTGTATCATGGGAACCCTTTCCCCCTCCAATGGAGTCTTCTGTGATTTTCTTTACCTCAGTCGGGTCGGGTCACCCTTTTCCCAGTAAGTCGTAGGTTTTCCTTGCTCATGTGAGTTATCTTACCCGTGTTTGCCTCACATTTTCAAGTATTTGAGTATTCATACTTAGTGTGTGGTAATTCAGATAATTACCACTCTTGAAGAATTATACCCCGCCTTTGGCCCGAGGGATATTATAGTTCTTGTGCGTTTGCAAGCACCTTCTTGAAGCCCAACATGGTGGCAATTTTTTTAGAGTCCTCTCGATCGGTCTCTTTCCCTCGTAAGTTCATCTTTGCACGGATGTTTCTTATCCCTAGTGAGTTCATCTTTGTATAGATGTTTCTCTTCCCCTTGAGAGTTCGTCTTTGCCCGACGTCCTCTTCCCCTGTGAGTTCACCGTCGCTAGGTGTCTCCTCTTTGTTTAGATATGCGGAGTTAACAAGCTCTTCGTGCCAAAGATCTATTTTTGAGATTCATCTTCTCCCGACGTCCTCTCCCTTGTTGAATTCACCTTTGCCAGGTGTCTCCCCTTTTGATCTACAAAGTCGCTTATCTACAAGTGGCTTTGTGCTGAAGGTCTGTGTCTGTGTCCAAATTGGTCGGGCATATAAGTCTAGAGTTCTCATTACGTAGGTCCGCGAAGCTGCTTATCAACAAGCGTTTCGTGTCGAGGGTCTATGTTAGGAGTGATATTATTCCTCCATGTTGAGTTATCTTGTTTCAGATCCGCGAAGTTAACAAGCACTTCATGCCGAGGATCTATGTTTGGAGTTCATCTATCAATAGTCGTTTTTCCTTACTTGTTGAGTTCACCGTGGTTAGGTGTTCTCATTTGCTTAGACCTGTGAAGTTAACAAGCTCTTCGTGCCGAGGGTCTATATTTGGAGTGATTTTTATCCTCCTTGTGGAGTTCTCATTTGCTTAGGCCTGCGAAGTTAACCTGCTCTTCGTGCCGAGGGTCTATGTTTGGGGTTTGTCTATCAACATTCGTTTCTCCTTCCTTGTTGAGTTCTCTGGTGCCTAGATCTGCGAAGCTACTTATCAAACAAGCATTTCGTGTTGAGGGTCTATGCTTGGAAGATATGTTCTTCCTCCCTGTTGGGTTCTCATTTGCCTAGATTTGCGAAGCTTCTTATCGAACAAGTGTTTCGTGCCGAAGGTCTATGTCTAGAAGTTTCGTCTTCCTCCTATTGAGTTCTCATTTGCATAGGTCTACGAAGTTTCTTATCAATAAGCACTTAGTGCCGAGGATCTCTGTTCGAAATTTGTCGTTGCTCGACGTCTTCTCCCCTTTGAGTCCACCGTGTATGTGTCCTGTTTACCCTTGATCTGCAAAGTTGCTTATCAACAAGCACTTCATTCTGAGGATCATTGGTTATTCGCATCTTCAGTGAGTCGCTCTTTTATAGGTGTCCTCTCTTCCTCACCCCTAAAGGGTCGCTTAAATACAAGTGTTCTCGTTAGCGGAATGTCCGAGTCTCGTTTGTATAAGTGTGTCCTCTCTTCATCATCCTTGGTGGGTCGCTAAAATACAAGTGTTCTCGTGTGCGGAATGCTCGAGTTCGAGTGTATAAGTTTTCCCTCTTTATATCTCTTCGTATCATCCTTGATGGGTTTCTTAAATACAAGTGTTCTCGTGAGCGGAATGCCCGAGTCTCATTTGTATAAGTTTGTCCTCTCTTTGTCATCCCCGGTGGGTCGTTTCAGTACAAGTGTTCTCGTGAGCAGAATGCCCGAGTTCATTTGCTTGAGTATGTCCCCTTATGTTTTCCTCAGTGTATGTGTTCAAGTAGAAAATCCAAAATATAATAATTCTCCGCTCGCCTTGAGAGTGCGATTTTTACGATTCATTTAAGTATTCAATCATCTTCTACCTTGTTGGTTCGAAAGGCTTGCGCCAATGTCATCTCTCAGTCAAAAAAGATTGAATAGGGGCAGCTGTTGCACCCCAGAATTCGCCCTCTTATTCTTCAATAAATAATTGGCTTGCACTTAATCAATAGGTGCATTGCTTGCATATCATTTGTGCATTAACCATGGGATCTAATTTTTCTAATTGAGCGAGAGTGCACAATTCTGAAGAGGAGGTTTGATTCTCGAAAGCTGGATATCTGAGGTTCCATTATTTTAAGCATCATCTCAATACGCCAAATATGTGTGTCGAAAAGCTTCTGATTATCTCACGAGAATTGGAGTTTTGAAGTTCTGATCTCATATCATGAGGATATTAATTGAGGTTTTCGAGTAAGAGCAGGTTGTGGTCGAATATTTAAGCCCGAAATGATTCTATGGACTTCTGTGAGTCTTGAAGTATCTACATATGGCTTATCGACCCGTACGATTCATTAGAAAATCAAGAACGGTCGGATAAAAGGATATTTGAGTGCGCGTACTGAAAAGTCAACAAAATTCAAAGTTTGACCGAGTGGAATTTTTGGTCAAAATTATTGTTGAAAGTCGATATTTGAGAAAATCTGATCATTTGTTGAGAAAAGTCAGAAGAATCGGCTAAAAATGAGATTTCTTGAATTGTAAGTAATCTTAAACTTAGAAAAAAATTCTAACTCTTGAGAACTTTATGTTCTCGAAGCCATATTGTCGACTCTCTGTCTCACTCGTTTGTGGTTGAAATTTTGTGAATTTATAATCATTGGAAAGAGCACATTTCGTACTTCAAATTTGTCCTTGTGAAGATTTCTTTCAAAATGTCCGAATTTCGAGTTGTGAAGTTTCGAAGTTTGAAGTTTACACTTAGTGAAATTTTGAGTGTTTTTCAACATGTTCAAGTACCCGACTTTGGAGGTGTTTTACACGTGTTTCCAAGCTTCATTTTGCGCCGAGTTCAAAATCAAAGTTGCTCGCCTTGTGACAATGTACGACTTTGCTGAAGAAATTGAGTTCATTCGGTGCTTGGATTGAAAGTTACGAAGCTCAGAAGTTATGAGTTAGCATGTGTCCAATATCCAACACTTAGAAATATTTTGAGTGTTTGTCAACATGGCCAAATCGAAAACTTCGGGCTTGATTTTCGTGTAGTTCTTGGCTCCGTTTTGGAAAACTCTTAAATAGAAAGTTGTTCACCTTGTGACAATGTACAACTTTGCTGAAGAAGTCGAGTCTATTCGAGATTCGTATTGAAAGTTACGATGCTTGGAAGTTATAAGTTTGTCATATTTACAATATTCAACACTTAGAAATTTTTTGGAGTGTTTGTTTATATGGTCAGACTGACGACTTCGAGTTCGATTTTATCTTTGTTATCAGCTCTGAATTAAAAAATGTTCAACTAAAAAGTCGTTCGTGTTGCGGCAATGTACAACTTTGCTGAAGGAATCGAATTCATTTGGGACTCGGATCGAAAGTTACGTAGGTCGTAAAATATGAATTCATCATGTTTACAATATTCAAATAGTTATTGTGCGCACGTTTGTGGCTATTTTTCTCTTCGATTCGAGCGCCGCACGGAAAAACGTTGAACATGAACATTGGAGTTTTCCATGTCTTCTAAAAGTTCCGTTCAGGAATTATGTCACTTTGGACGCCGAAGCAAAAGATATGAAGCCCCGAAGTTGGTGGGTTGAAGTTTCCAAAATGCGAGATGGCACATGCACTTTTTCCATGCATACAAGATCATTTTCTCAAACAGTTGTTGTGCGTATGTTCGAGGCTGTTTTTATCATCGATTCAATCGTCGTATGGAAAAATGTTGAACATGAAAGTTGGAGTTTGTCAATGTCCTCTACAAGTTTAGTTCGGGAATTATTTCGTTTCGGACGTCGCAACGAAAGATATGGAGCCTCAAAGTTAATGGCTTGAAGTTGATAAATAGTAAGATGACACGTTTGAAACTTGCCCAGTCAGGCCAGGACTTTCATCAAACAGTCACGTGGAAAAATTGAAGTCGATTTTTCTCTATGATTAAAGCTTTGTTTGAATTTATGATGAACTACAAAGTTATTCTATTATAGGTATTCTTTCCAATGGCACCGAGTTTGCTTCATTTATTTGAGTATCGAAGAAGTTATGTGGCTATAAAGTAGTGCACCTGGCGTGAGCAAATGGCTGGCAATTTTAGAAAAATTCCATGATGATGCAATCAGTTGTGATGCCATAACTTCAGAGTCGTTTTGGTGTATGCTACAACCATTATTTCGAGAAGTTTTAAACACGAAAGTTGTCCACAGGAATTCTATCTTTGACTTTGATCTTGGAACTTTGTCCCGAAAAGTTTTATATTTTGAGTTATGATGTCTCAAAGTCGTGGATTTATGACTGGTCAAGAGTATGAATAGCTCAGATTTTGACTAAGTGAATGTACAGTTTGAAATGAGTAATTTCATGGCCATTTTACATGATGATCAAGACCCTATCTCAAGATCTTTTCAACACCAAAAGTGTTCGAGGATGTTTACTCTTTCTCATGGTACCAACGCAGCAACATTTAGTTTGAGGATTATTGGGTTAAGGCCCGAGAAGTTGGCATCATGGAATATCTTAGAACATTCTCGCGGATACCACTAGCTGCAACAACATGATTTATTTCTTACTTACCCCATATGGCCACACAATTCCTATTCACGCGTGCATGATGGGGGATAGATACCGAAAAAATAACACATTCATTCACGCTACCGAAGCACAAGGACTCGGGCCCTCTCTTCAACAACAACACGCTTCCAATCTATCTCGGGCCCTCTTTTCCATCATTTAAAAATTTTGGTTTTAAAAATATTTAAATTCAAAATTTTTACAGAAAATAGAATAACTTTAATACATAAGGTAGAATTATTTTTAAATATGTCTCTTAATAGAAATTTAAAAGTACGTTACATTTTAAACTTTTAGAATAAATTTTATATTTAATTGATGAATGCATAATTTTAATTTCAAAACAAAAATTAATATTAATACTTTTTAATTAATATAATTTTTTGTATTCTTTATTAATAATATCTTCTTTTAAATTATAAAATAATTATTTTTAAATATCATTATTATTTTAATAATAATTTTATAAAAGGATCTCATCTTTTTCTCCTTTAACTTATAGCTTTTATTTATTTAGTATTATAAAATACTATTTTAATCTTATTATTTATTTATGTTTATCAGTTATTATTTTTCTATTAATTAATAAAATATTACTTTTTAGTAATTGTCTACTATAATAATAACATTAATAATAATATATGAAAACAATATTAAAATATTATGTATTTTTGTATTCTAACCCATTTTTATAATCACACTTAATTTTAACAGCTTTTGCTTACCATTTCATCTATTCATTCTTTTTTAGGATTTTTCACAATATTTTCTATTAATTACAGCTCCAATCATTAAGAGATTTTTCTTCTAATAACTATTTGCATATTTGTTTATGTTATTAAATTTCATACTCAATTATTCTATTTTTATGTAAAATTCGTAATATATCGTTGTAGGTTTTGTAAACATAAGATATTACAAGCATCAACAATTATATTTACATGGTCGAACACACTACTATAATTTGTCATGAAGAATTTCTTAAGAACTGTTTTAACCTCCAAAATTTAGATTTTCTAATTTTTAATTTATCGTTTTCATTTTTTATTTTTTATTTTATTTTATTTATTCTTTCACTTGTTAATTTAGTGGATTTGATCTTGTCCTCCCATTATTGCAATTTTTTTCTTTTTTTTCTTCGTTAATTGTATATTTTGCTGATAAGATAAGATTGAGTTTATTATTAATTTAAATCTAATTGAGGAGAAACAACTACTCATAAAAATATTGATATGGTTTAAATAAATTTAATGAATAAAAAAAGAGATTACCATAATAAATGCCCAATGTTGAAGGTGTTTATATTATAATAATTTTTGTTCAAAAAAGTTATTTTAATTTAAAAGTTTTAATTTACTTTTAAAGTTGTTTGTAATGAAGATAACTATATTAATATTTTTTATTCAATATTTTGGAGCAAAGAGATATGGTTGGAGATTTAAATGTTTGTCCAGTAAAAGATGATATTTTTTATAATATCTATTATCACTATAATAAATTTATAGTATTGGATATTTTTATATTATATTATAATTAAATATTTTTATTCATTTTTTAACTTGATTGTAATGAAGATAATTATACAATATATATTATTATATGTGGTAAATTATTAAATATTTTTAAATTTTTGTATATTAAATAAAACCTAAAAAATAATAAAAGTATATTTATATTTATCTAAATTAGTATTTATTGATAATAATTTATAAAATTGGTCCGCACGTCACGCGGGTAGACGTCTAGTATCATATAAAAATTGAAAAGTTTGTTTTATATCCTTCCTAATTTACAATCTAGTTTTATTTTACCTTTAGTTATATCGGTCACTTTGAATGTCAGAAATAAAGTTATTCCAAATCACGTGCTTATGCTTAAATCACAATAAATCGTAATCTAGAATAACAAGACAATTTTCAAACAAGATTAGTTATACCATTAAAAATTAATGCTTATCATATTTATTCTCTAGGCACCCGAATATAACAACCAACTTTGAGACAATAACTAGAGAATAAATTCTCAATAACTCTAATTAAGTTATTTCAAGTAAGATCTTGCTATATGACCATTTCCTCCTTTAGGGTAAAAGCCTCCGGTGACAGTTTCATTACCACTTCCATATACAATCCTCAATATTTCTTTTGGAGTCCTTGAATATGCTAGTGAATATTTGTCACCAGCAAGAATGCTTCCAGCGGAGAATGTTTCATCAAGACCCTCATCTTTCACACCTTCATTTCCTAATTGATTCCTAAGCTTCGAAATGCGATCAGTGAACTCACCCACAGTTACTCCATAAGGGTTCACCTTCCATGCACGACGTTCGTATAACAATCCTCTTATAACTGCATCTTGACCCGACTCGACTCCTAAAAGACCTGCTACTAGCTGATATAATACATGCAACATTATTAGCATAAAATCTATAGTTTAATATTTATGGTTTAAGGTTTAGGTTTACAATACCTGTCTGGAAGAAGCATTTTGGAGGAGTGGGTTTGCTCCAACATATCCAGTAAGGCCAACATAAGGAATCAAATAAGATGCAATAAGATAGTTGATATCATTTGCATATGGATCAAAAGAAGGGAGCAGAGGTTTTCCAAACGCTTTGTCAATCACCTTGGCAAATGAGGACTGACTTAGATCTAACAAAGGCCTAGGGAACCCTATCACTGTGTTCTTTATGGCCCTGAAAATAAGATTCATTCAACTTAACATTAGAAACTAAACACAATTTATTTGATGAAACTATAGATTAGATTTAAAAAGTAAAAGAAAGAGAACCTCAAATGTCCAACTTCTTGAAGAGCAAATTGATAGATGATATCTTTAATCACATTGTCATTGAATTTAGCCAACTTGGCACCAATAGGAGCTGGTCCACCCTCAGCTAACTCGGGAGCAATTTTATCCAAGCCATGACCAGTTGATCCAAATAAAAAGAATTCAGCTTCCAAATACTCTAAATTAAGAGGAAATTCAAGAAGATTGACATCTGAAAATATTGTTTCTGAAGCTGCACTAGAACTTCCAATGAAGGAAACAATCATAAAAACAATGGAAAGGTAATGTGTTGCCATATTTTAGACTTTTTCTTATGAGGATGATGAATATGTCACTCTATCATAACGCTCTTATATACTAATTGAGATTTATTTGATTCATTGATTTGAGACTCTAAAATATTAGTTATTGACTATAAATTAATAACATTATTAATTCATGATTTTTTCTATATAAAGTTTAATACATTAAACTAAAATATCTATATGTTAACTTTTTCTTACCTAAAATATCCAAAATAATAATTTTAACTAATTTGTATATGTTCTTTTTATTTTAGATGTATTATCTTTTAGAAATTTTTATTAGCTTTTACTGTTTTTGAATAGTTTCTATTCCTCATGATTTTTTTATGTATTCCTGATTTTTTTCATGATCAAGTTTAATTTTTTAACTAAAATACCAAAACAAAAATTTTGTAAAATAAAAATAGAAAAATAAAATTTAATGTTAATTATTTTGGAGATTTTATTGTTGATTTAATTAAAATAAGCTGACAATAATCGTTAAATTGTTATTATAATACCCGATATTATATTTATCTTCTAATGATATTGCTAATTTATTTGGTAATGATTATTAGAATATAATCATATAATATTCTCTTCATTTAGAATATATGTATATATTTTGGAAATTAGAACATAACCAAATGAGGGCTTTGGGGGTATTATAGTCTTTAACCACTTAAGACACAACATAGGGGTTGTTTGGCTAAGACTCATTTCTTCAATTGGGAACAAAACAAAATTGTAGAAGAGAAAGAAAGAAACGAGAAAAAAGAGAAAGAATGAGGAAAACCCATCTTGTTCAAGCTTCATCCCTTGCATGCAACTCAAGAATAACTATCATCATCATCTCCTAAACTCGTTCTAAAGCAATCATCAGGTCTAAGCCACCCAATAATTCTCGTGGTTTCATCCTGAAGAAGGCACGAAAATCAGGACCAAGTCATATATAATTCTTGTTTATGATATTATCGAGAAAATATGAGAAGAAACATACACATCAACTGGTTTTATATAGCATTTTCATTTTGTACGAGAAAAGTACAAACATAGACACAATTTTTCTATAATACTATACCTAGTTTCTGCATCATTTAGTACTCGACTAAGGTAGTGGATGGCTCTTTCGATGCCATTTTTATCCTCTTGTGTGAGCAAACTTTCTATGGTTGCATCTGATGCAGATATATACAATATCATACTTTTGTTCCAACAAGGGGTGACAATATTGGAGGATGAATAAGGTATTGTTTAATCTTTCTGAATTCCTCTTAATGTTATTTCCACCATTCGAAGTCTACTTGTTTCAAACGCAAAAGGGAGAGAAGGCTTGAGTGCGCTCTCTTAAGTTTGAAATAAATCTTCTTAAGATATTAATATTCCCAAGCAGAGATTGCAACTCTTTCTTCGTTAATGGCATTTTTGCTTCCATAATGGCCTTCGTCTTGTTCTGATTAATCTTTATTTCCTTCTTATGGACCACAGAGCCCAAAAAGTCACATCTATGCGCGAAAAAAGCACACTTAAGGGGATTCATCTTCAAGCCATGTTTCCTCATTCTTTCGAATGATCAGCGAAGATGATCTAAATGACTTTCATTTAACATAGACTTTACAACTATGTCATCAATGTAAACCTGCATGAAATTCTCAATAAAATCATGAAATATAGAATTCATTGCTCTTTGTTAAGTTGAACCATCAATTTTTAATCTAAAAGACATAACCACCCATTCATGGGTGTCTGATGCCTCTAGGCATTGAAAACCTGTTTTGGGCACATATTCTTTAGAAATGAATATCTAATTGCACCCAGAGTATCCATCAAGCATCCTAAGATACTCGAAGCATGCGGATAAATCAATCAGCATTCTTCCACAAGCATTGGATATTCATCTTTCGGGGTTGCAAAATTTAAATCTTGAATATTAATGCAAACCCTCAAGGATCCATCCTTTTTAATAACATGTACTTGTTAGAACAAGATTTGGTTCTGCAATTATGTCTCTGCCTTTTGATGATAACAAAGAGTATGTTTGAGTGAACAATTGTTGTTACTCTAATGTTTGTTGTATTTTTAAGATAAATAAACAAGTTCTTATCATGATGAATGGTGTGGAAAACACATTAGAAGAGCAGATGTTTCGCTTCTAAGCTACAAAGGTTCTGATGAAAAAAGTAGCAAGGAAAGCTTCAGAAGGCTCTGAATTTTAGTTACTCTGATACATTCGTCTGAAAAAACCAGACAGAAGATCTAAAGACAGAAGTGTGACTTATGTCAAGATGCTGAAGAATCAAGTTTCAGAAGACAAAGAGTTCTGAAGACCAAGTGTTTAAAGATTCTGAAGGCACGGCTCTGAAGATTCGAAAAACTTGAAGTTCTTCTAAACTTAGGTTACGACACAAAGGGTTCTGAAGACCAAGTGCTGAAGACTCTGAAGAATGTGATTCTGAAGATTCCAAGACTTGAAGTTTTTTCAACCTTTCCTTATGTTATAAGGTTCTTCAAAACCAAGTGCTAAGTCTCTGAAGAGGAAGATATGAAGACTCTGAAGACTTGAAGTTTTGATCAACCAAAAGTTAGATTCTACACTTCTAAACTAATGCTCGCAGAAGCCTCTAAAGTACAGAAGGAAAGAAGATAATGTTAATGTGGTACAACAGTACATGGTACAAACAAAATGTTTCATTCCACTACCATGAAGGATGGACGCTACGTACGATCTTGTCCCCCACATTATTTCAAGACGCCCTAAGTTTCATATTCCAATTATACCCTTTAACGGTTACATCATGCATGACACTATATAAGAGCTTGAAGACTTGAAGAAACAACTACTATTTCACGAGGAAACTCTCTGCGCATAACTTCTTTATTCTTTGTAAAAAGCTGTAAATTCATTCAAGTCATTTTATACTAAAAATCTGCTTACATAATCAGCTTGTGTGGAAGCATATTTACTTGTAAACAAACTTGTTATCAAACTATTGTTTAATTGTTCCTTGAGAGACCAGTTGGGTCAGCTTCTCAATAAGTCTAGGATAATTAGTCTTAAAGGTTGTTAGTCACACAAAATTGGTGTGTGCATGTGTTAGTCACCGGCGATTGCCCGTGCAAGTGTAATCAGTTTGGTTATAGTGGATTAATTCTTCGTTGGAGAGAGGCAAATCACCTCAGAAAGGTGGACTAGAGTAGCTTGATGTTTCAAGTGAAGTAGGATAAAAATATTGTGTTATTTATTGATGTCATATCTTTTAATCTTCATGAAAGCAAAGCATATTCAAGGGGATTTTTGTTAAGAACAAAAGTTGTTGAAGTATAAAACCCAATTCAAACCCCCTTTTCTTGTATTTTTCACGCCTTCAATTGGCATCAGAGCTCCGGTTCTAAAGAGATAAAAAGGTTGGATTTTTATCAAGCACCTAATAGTTTTCAGTACTGATCCAGTGTGTGAAAAACAATAATGGTTGCTCGAAATGGCAATGTAGTTGTTATTGCTTTTGATCAAGAAAGAGATTATTATAGTTCAAAGCCTTTGATCTTTGATGGAGAAAGATTTGATTGTTGGAAAGATAGGATAAGAAGTCATATTCTTGGATTCAATCTAGATCTATGGGATATCGTAGTTGATGGCTATATATACCCAGTAGATGAAGAAGGAAGAGAAGTTCCCAAAAGCGCATTGACAGACGCTCAGAAGAAGATGTACAAGAACCACCACAAAGCAAGAACAATCCTTCTCAGTGCAATATCTTATACATAGTATGAAAAGATCACAAATAAAGAGACTGCTAAGTCTATCTTTTATTCTCTTTAGATGACTCGAACTGCTCAAGTCAAGGAAACTAAGGTGTTGGCCTTAATCCAGAAGTACGAAGCCTTTAGAATGGAGGAAGACGAGTTTATGGAAACAATGTTTTCAAGATTCTAGATACTGGTTACAGGACTCAGAGTTCTGGACAAAGGATACACTAGTACTGATCATGTCAAAAAGATAACCAGAAGTCTGCCTGTCAAATGGAGACCCATGCTAACTACTTTAAAATTGGCTTAAGGATCTAAACAACATCCGTCTTAAAGAACTCATTAGTTCTTTAACAAGTCATGAGATTGAGCTTCAACAAGTCGAATCTCAAAAGAAAGATAAATTCATTGCTCTCAAGTCTAAGTCCAAAAAGACAATGGCTTATCAAGCAATGGAGGAATCAGAAGAGTCTAAAGAAGACTCGGATAAAAATAACCTATCTCTGATCACCAAGAAGTTAAACAAATTGTGGAAACATAAACAGAGTAAGTTCAAAGGGTCAAGGAATTCTAGAGATAGACAAGAGTCTACATCTGACCAAAGAAAAGTCTTAGAAAAGGAAGTCATATGCTATGAATGCAATGAAACTAGGCACTACAAAAATGAGTGTCCTAAGCTTAGAAGAGAAAGAAAACCAAAGAAAGTTTTCAAAGCTAAGAAAGATCTAATGGCAACATGGGATGATTCAGATTCAGAAGAAGACATTTCTGATGAAGAATGTGCCAAAGTGGCTCTTGTGATGGAAACCAGCACCAGTGGATCAGTATCAGAAGATGAACTACTTCTTGATGAAGAGCCACACTCTGATGACAACGATGAGGTACTTTCTTGCCTTTCTCATTTTGAATTAGAATTAGGATTAGCTGAACTCATGAAAAGGTATCGGCTTCTTCTAAGCAAGAACAAAAATCTAAAAAAATTACTTGTGTGACTGCCTCTGAAACTTCTACTAAAAGTGAGCCAAACATTTTAACTTAAAATGAAAAATTATTTTCCTTAGAAAGAACAAATTTTTCTCTTAAAAGTAAATTTTCTAAATTAGAGGAAGAGATTACATTTAGCATATCTGCCTATGATGAAACTGAGAGGTATGATAAAGCTTTTCGACACTTCCTTGCTAAAAGCGTAGAAAGAATTAAAATGGCTTCAATGATCTATGGAGTTAGCAGAAATGGAAGTAGAGGTTTAGGATACTCTGGACCACCCAAACCAATGGACGAGCCTGAGGTTTTAAAGCTAATACCTCTATTTGAACAATTCGTGCTTGTTGGCACTAAAATAGAATGTTCAAAGACAGAAGAATTAGATTCTGATGCATCACAATCACTGACACAGAAATATGGTTCTAAACCTAAGTATAATGTACGGATTCCATACAATATACTACTACACAAAAACCCAAAGGTGAAAAGACCTATGGAAAGAATAACAAGAAAGGACCTAAAGAATGGATACCAAAAGATCAGATTGTCTATGTTGCAGATGTTCTAGATAGTGCCTCTAATACACTAATTATTGCTCCTAGAGAATGGATGCTTGGCACACTTGCTAGGAAGAAGAACTATGTTCCAAGATTGGCAAGTAAAATTCAGAAGGCATCATAAATTGTCAGAACAAGATGGTTCTGAAAGAAGCTGTGAAAAGTCAGAAAGAAAAATCATCAGACCCAACAGCGTAACATTTCTATTCTTTAGTCTACTTTATTTGCTTTTAAAATCTCAATCATAAGAACAGGTTTCGATCAGAAGTGTCTCTGGTCAGAGGGAAACCTTTCGGTTCTCCAACTTTTGAGAATATCAAGTGTATCTCTTAGTAAGTGAAGTGATTAACACGTGTAACCTTTTGGTTATCCGTAATCATAACACGCTACCTAAGCTAGATAATGAACAACATGCTGATTCTTGGAATTGATCTGTCATGATTACCTTCATTAATTGCTCCTCATAATTAGATTTATTTATTTTTAATAAAACCTTGTTTTTATTCTCAAGGATATTTTTCTTTATATATATATATATATATATATATATATATAGCTTATTTTCTCCTTTCTTCTCACTCTCTTCATTTTCTAAAAACCTTAAACCCTAAAATTTCTCTCTCTCTAAACCATCAAGAGATCTTATCTCCTTCATGTGTTCATCTTCTCATCTCTATCTCCAATCTTCGAGATGAATACTGCTAAACAAGAAGTTGTTAAGTTTTTTCAGGAGTATGATCAAGCATCAAATTCTAATATATCTTCAAGGGTTTCACCATCAATAACATCAACAACGTCATCCACATCACCAATGGGTGCTCCTTCACCAACTTCAGTCAAGGTCGAATTGTTACCTGGAAGAGGAATAGATGAAATCCACATCACTCAAAGGGATTCTCAAGTTCACTGCAACATTAAAGAAGAAGAATTAGTTGTACTCAAAGAATTGATGGTTAGTTTTAAAAATCTGGCTGAAAATGGATTTAGTGTAAATGAAGAACTAGAATCTCAAGGTTGGGAAAACTACTTCAAAATACTTCATGGTCCCATCTATAATCACTTAGTGAAAGAGTTATGGACACATGCTGACTGTGATAGTCTGCATATTGTCTCAGATGTCCTTAGGCAAAGAATTGTCATCATAGAAGAATTTATTGCAAAATTGCTAGGATTAAATTTCTTGGAAGGAAAATGCACATTTTTCATGAACTTTAAGTCAGATGATCATAAGGAACACATTCAATCTCTACTATTCAAGAACTATCCCAAAGATAAGAATGACTATAAAAGCAGGGACCTTCATGATAACCTCAGAGTTTGGCACAAACTCATCTTAGGATGCATAAACCCTAGACCTAATACCATTTCTCCAGATTACTTCAATATTGGAAAACAATTTATGTTGTATTATATAATGACCAAGAAGAAAGTAAACCTTCCATTTGTTCTTCTTAATCATCTAAAGGAAGCCATCATCAAAACAAGGACCACTGCAAATCCAACTAAAAAGGTTCCCAATTACATTCACTGTGGGCATTTGATTACAAACATTTTAATTGAAAGCGGTCCAATAGGCTTCTTGATAAAAGAAGCTAAATGTACTAAGAATTTGGCATCTATTTCTGGTGATTCATTCACAGCTCAAACTCTAAAAAATATGAAGATCATTCCTAAAGTCATAAAGAGACATCAACACAATCTAACTGAGATTCTAAAATTAGTTCCTATTGAGAACTTTCCTATGTTCATATTCTCAAGGGACATGACAGAAGTGATAAAATATATTGAGTCAATGTCCAAAGATGAACATGATGTGAGCATCACATCTGATGAAGAAGAAAAGAATCGTGCGTAAGGCAAGTGTAAATAAAGAACAGACGATTCCGATTCAAAGAAGAAAAGGAAAAAGAAGAGGACAAAGCTTCTTAACGATGCCATCTCAGTTGAAAGACGTCTGATTAAGTCCTTATCTACGCCCTCAGTTTCAACTCCCATTCCTGAACAACTAAATATCTCACCAACCATATCAAAATCCAATAACCATGTCACTTCTAAATCACCTCCATCTGCATCACAACCTCCCATCACCACTATCTCACAAACAATTCCAACAATATCCTTTTCTGACATTATCACTACCATTTTAACTCCCACATCTGTTATAAACCTAACTTCATATGACATTGTTGCCTCATTTTCAATAACTCTATCCATCGCATCTCCCATAACACCAACACCCATTATCACCTTCACTCATTCCACTGTTACTTTAGTTGCTGAATTTTAAACTCCTCCATCTCGTATTATTTCATCTGATGTTAATCTTATTCTCTCAAATGAATAATCCTCCAACTCTGACCAAAACACCTTTTATATTGATCCTGCTTCACCCATCAATCCTGCTGGAATTGAAATAATGACAATTGACAATCATGAACCTCTTGAAATATCTATTACTGAATCAGATAAAATGTCGGAACTCTTGGGAATGACTGAGGTTATTCGATCATCTGAACCCTCGTCTTCTGATAGATCACTAGTTATTTATGAAAATCCCTACACGGGAACTTTGGATGAATGCCTTGATTCATTCAGGGAAAAATCAAAGAAGAAGATTACCAAGCTCAATGAAAAGGCTAGGACTAGCTCTTCACGCAAGGATATATATGCCTCTTGGGCAACTTGTGAGCTTTGGATGATGACTGAAGTTGAGAGAATCTTCAACTTTTTTTCCATTTCCAGAATTTTTGCTATAGAGCTTGTTAAGCAAAGGGAGGACGAACTTGAAAGAATTCGTGTCTTCTAGCTTATTGCTAAGAGGCAAAGGGAAATAGAAGCTAAGGCCCTTCAGGATGCTGCTGAAGCTGAAAAGAGGAAAGAGGAAGAAGAAGAAAGGTTGAAATTTGAAGAGGATGCAATAATCCATGCCGAAAAGGACAGGTTGGATATTGAGATAAAGAAGGCAAATGAAGCTTCTCAAGTTGCTCTGGTTTAACCCTCAACTCAACAGCAAATTAATAACATCAATTCCATTTTGGAAGAGATGAAAGCTGAGCAAAGGAATGTGAAATAGAGTCTAGATTAGCAGAAGACTATCAATGAGAATTTTCAGAACATGCTAGCTTTGATTCTTCAGAAGATGACTGGACCAGATCCCTCTCCTTCTAATCCATAAACCTGATGTTTTGAAACCGTTTTCTAGTCTTTATTAAGAACTTTTTGTTTTTGGTTCTCTTCTGAATGTTTTCGATCTATTTTAATGAATGGAAAACAATTTTCTTTTGTATATTATTTTATTTATGTGTTTTTCACATGTTTTTAAAATATAACTTTTTGATTATGACAAAAAAAAGGGAGTAGTTAAAGAAGTAATTTTGATTCTCAATGATCAAATTTTCTGAAAAATGCTACTTACATTTCTAACCAAATATAAACTGTTGTTTCTTGGTAGAATTGTGTTGCTTTTCTTTTTCATGATTTTTCAAGAATCTGAAGAAAGTATGTGCATCTGATTCCTTAAACTGGACTCTCAAAGCGTTAGTTCGAAGTCAAATTCTAAATGGAGATTCTGGAACTTGTCTGAGTGACATTAGAGTTCAAGTTCTCAGTTGAGAAGTTTTGTATTCAAGAATCAAGACTCTCAAGATCTTTCATTTGATCTTTTGGAACCAGGGGGAGTTGTTGCTTAGATGGTCCTTAGTCAGAAGGTTCTGATCTTTCACCAAGTCTGTGATTCAGTGGGAGTTTTCATGTAAAGGTTAAGTAGTCTTTACCTTTATCTTGTTTAACTTTCTTCTGATATTATGCAAAATTGTGTCATCAAAATACATAGTTTTGTCATCATAAAAAATGGAGAGATTGTTAGAACAAGATTTGGTTATGCAATTATGTCTCTAAGTTTCGATGATAACAAAGAGTATGTTTGAGTAAATAATTTTTGTTACTCTAATATTTGTTGTATTTTTAAGATAAACAAACAGGTTCTGCTTCTGATGAATGGGGTGGCCAAGACATTAGAAGAGAAGATGTTCCGCTTCTAAGCTACAAAGGTTCTGATGAACAAAGTAGCGAGGAAAGATTCAAAAGGATCTGAAGTTTAGTTACTTTGATACGTTCATCTGAAGAAACCAGTCAGAAGATCTAAAGACAGAAGTATGACTTATGTTAAGATGTTGAAGACTCAAGTTTCAAAAGACAAAGGTTTCTGAAGAACAAATGCTTAAAGACTCTGAAGACGTGGCTCTGAAGATTCGAAAGACTTGAAGTTCTTTTGAACTTAGGTTACGACACAAAGGGTTCTAAAGACCAAGTGCTGAAGAATGTGATTCTGAAGATTCTAAGACTTGAAGTTCTTCTAAACTTAGGTTACGATACAAGGTTAAAAGACCAAGTGTTGAAGACTCTGAAGAATGTGATTCTGAAGATTCCAAGATTTGAAGTTCTTTCGACCTTTGGTTATGATACAAGGTTCTTCAAAACCAAGTGCTGAAGTCTCTGAAGAGGAAGATCTAAAGACTTAAAGTTTTGATCAACCAGAAGTTAGATGCTCCACTTCTAAACTAATGCTCGCAGAAGCCTTTGAAGTGCAGAAACAAATAAGATAACATTAATACGGTACAACAGTACATGGTACAAACAAAATGTTTCATTCCACTACCATGAAGGACGAGCGATGCATACGATCTTATCCCCCATGTTATTTCAATCCACCACAAGTTTTATATTCCAAATGTACCCTCCAATGGTTACATCATGCATGGCACTATATAAGAGCTTGAAGACTTGAAGAAACAACTGCTAATTCACGAGGAAACTCTCTGCACATAACTTCTTTATTCATTGTAAAAAGATGTAAATTAATTCTAGTCATTTTCTACTAAAAATCTGTTTACATAATCAACTTGTGTAGAAGCATATTTACTTGTCAACAAACTTGTTATCAAACTGCTGTTTGATTGTTCCTTGAGAGACCAGTTGGGTCAGATTCTGAAGAAGTCTAGGATAATTAGTCTTAGAGGTTGTTAGTCACACACATTTGGTGTGTGAAAGTGTTAGTCACCGATGGTTTCCCTTGCAAGTGTAATCAGTTTGGTTATAGTGGATTAAGTCCTCGGTGGAGAGAGGAAAATCACCTCGGAAGGATGGACTAGAGTAGCTTGATGTTTCAAGTGAACTAGGATAAAAATATTGTGTTATTTATTGTTGTCATATCTTTTAATCTTCATCAAAGCAAATCATATTCAAGGGAATTGTTGTTAAGACTAAAAAATTTCAAAGTATAAAACCCAATCCAAACTCCCTTTCTTGTGTTTTTCACGCCTTCAGTACTATATTTGCAATCCATTCGACATTCCTTGTAGTCTAGATGAAACTGCATCTGAGGAGTCTTTCGATTTCCTCCTTTATCTTCGAGGGGATCTCTGGCACGAATCTCCTTGGAGTCTTCTTGACGGGCTTCTTGCCATCCTTTATAAGTAGCAGATTTTTTTGGGCATCCATCATTTTTAGAGAGGTGTGATCACCATTTTTTAAGTTGAGAGGCTTAGAAAACAACATTGGAGGCGACATCTTGATGACTCGGAGTTGGATTTGCATCAATCGTCTTAAAATAGCGAAAGGTCCAGTTAATCTTCCTTATTCTCTTTGTATTCTTTATTGTTGGATTTCTTTGTAAGTTTACTTTGATTTTATGTATATGTATTGATTTTGTGTTGTATCAGATCTATTTTACATATCTATATCGATGTTATCCTTGCTTAATTGTTTTATGATTGGATTTGAGTTTTTATAGACAAATACTCTTTAAATTTGGATTTAGGACGGACATTTATTAGGTTCTAAACTCTAGAAATAGATTTAGATCTAACTGTTGGGACCTAAGAGGGTTTTTCAAAATTTATCCTCTTAACGGAATAATCCTGATGACCGGATCTTGATTAAATCATTAATAACAAATCAAAACACACTGAAATAATGATTCAAGAGTTACCTCTTGAAGCGTGTTTTCTCATACAATCACGAAGGGCGGAAGATACTGGCGTCTCAACATAGTCCACACGGGTGCAAATTGGAAGGTGGTGCTAGCCATTTTCATGTTCTCTTGAGAATTGACAATTAACCTAGCAAGGGGAAATAACTTCTCTATTAATAGAAAGCTTCTAAAACCCCAATGGTCATAATTTAGGTTTTTTCCAAAACAAGCTCAATCTTATTTAATTAAACTATTTAATTAAATTATTATTATTTATATTTAATCAAACTCTTTTAATTAAATAAAATAAAATATTAATTAAATTAAATCATATTTAATTTAATCATCTCATTTATTTTATTAAATCATATTTAATCAAATAAACTATATGTATTAATACATTAAACAAATTAAATAATATTAACACATAATTAAATTAAATCGTATTTAATTTTATCATCCATTCCACTATAAGTACTTTATGCGTGTGACCCCTATAGGTTCTTGTAACATTGACAATAATATCAAATCACCTATTTAATATTATAAACAGTGAGCGGTATCTAGCAACATGATAAGTGTCAAAATGTAGTTATTTTGTATAAATATTTTGTGGCACTTACCCATTCTTATTTGTTAATAATCGTTGAATAACCCCACTTTTTCTTATAAATACATTTTTATGTTTTTTGTTTACATAATGTACTGTTTGACTAGGTTTAATGTATATTTGTCGGTATTTGTGCGTGTTGGAGCATCGACGAATTAAGTGTCGAAGACACGGCTCCGAAGATGCAGTTTTGATAAATAAAAGACCAATTTTGCTCAGGAGAGGCCGCTTAGTGCAATCAGGCCACTGAGTGGGGTTTGCAACGCACTTCTTGTTTTGGCACTGTTGCGGCAGAGAGAAACTTAGTTTTAGAGGCCGATGAGCGGGTCCTCGCTGCTGAGCGGCGTTTAGGCAGTTTAATGTGTAAATATCAGGGAGGCCGCTGAGCGCGGCCTGCTGTGTTTTGTTTTATAACTTCATTTTTCTTCATTTTTAGGTTATGGTTTTGGGGTGGATTTTGATCCCCATTTCCATAAACCTTTATTTTTGATAGTATAACTTAAAAAATAACACTAGGGTCTTACTTATGGATCATTGGAGGTGGATTGCTCTTCGATAGGCGTTGACAAATCAGTGTAAATTAGTGGTTTATCACTTCTCTTCTCTATGTATTTCTCTATTTGTTGGTTATGTTTGTATATTCACCTTTGCCAGGTGTCTCCCCTTTTGATCTACAAAGTCGCTTATCTACAAGTGGCTTTGTGCTGAAGGTCTGTGTCTGTGTCCAAATTGGTCGGGCATATAAGTCTAGAGTTCTCATTACGTAGGTCCGCGAAGCTGCTTATCAACAAGCGTTTCGTGTCGAGGGTCTATGTTAGGAGTGATATTATTCCTCCATGTTGAGTTATTTTGTTTCAGATCTGCGAAGTTAACAAGCACTTCATGCCGGGGATCTATGTTTGGAGTTCATCTATCAATAGTCGTTTTTCCTTACTTGTTGAGTTCACCGTGGTTAGGTGTTCTCATTTGCTTAGACCTGTGAAGTTAACAAGCTCTTCGTGCCAAGGGTCTATATTTGGAGTGAGTTTTATCCTCCTTGTGGAGTTCTCATTTGCTTAGGCCTGCGAAGTTAACCTACTCTTCGTGCCGAGGGTCTATGTTTGGGGTTCGTCTATCAACATTCGTTTCTCCTTCCTTGTTGAGTTCTCTGGTGCCTAGATTTGCGAAGCTACTTATCAAACAAGCATTTCTTGTTGAGGGTCTATGCTTGGAAGATATGTTCTTCCTCCCTGTTGGGTTCTCATTTGCCTAGATTTGCGAAGCTTCTTATCGAACAAGTGTTTCGTGCCGAGGGTCTATGTCTAGAAGTTTCGTCTTCCTCCTGTTGAGTTCTCATTTGCATAGGTCTACGAAGTTTCTTATCAATAAGCACTTAGTGCCGAGGATCTCTGTTCGAAATTTGTCGTTGCCCGACGTCTTCTCCCCTTTGAGTCCACCGTGTCATGTGTCCTCTTTACCCTTGATCTGCAAAGTTGCTTATCAACAAGCACTTCATTCTGAGGATCATTGGTTATTCTCATCTTCAGTGAGTCGCTCTTTTATGGGTGTCCTCTCTTCCTCACCCCTAAAGGGTCTCTTAAATACAAGTGTTCTCGTGAGCGGAATGTCCGAGTCTCGTTTGTATAAGTGTGTCCTCTCTTCATCATCCTTGGTGGGTCGCTAAAATACAAGTGTTCTCGTGTGCGGAATGCCCGAGTTCGAGTGTATAAGTTTTCCCTCTTTATATCTCTCTGTATCATCCTTGATGGGTTGCTTAAATACAAGTGTTCTCGTGAGCGGAATGCCCGAGTCTCATTTGTATAAGTTTGTCCTCTCTTTGTCATCCCCGATGGGTCGTTTCAGTACAAGTGTTCTCGTGAGCAGAATGCCCGAGTTCATTTGCTTGAGTATGTCCCCTTATGTTTTCCTCAATGTATGTGTTCAAGTAGAAAATCCAAAATATAATAATTCTCCGCTCGCCTTCAGAGTGCGATTTTTACGATTCATTTAAGTATTCAATCATCTTCTACCTTGTTGGTTCGAAAGGCTTGCGCCAATCTCATCTCTCAGTCGAAAACGATTGAATAGGGGCAGCTGTTGCACCCCAGAATTCGCCCTCTTATTCTTCAATAAATAATTGGCTTGCACTTAATCAATAGGTGCATTGCTTGCATATCATTTGTGCATTAACCATGGGATCTACTTTTTCTAATTGAGCGAGAGTGCACAATTCTGAAGAGGAGGTTTGATTCTCGAAAGCTGGATATCTGAGGTTCCATTATTTTAAGCGTCATCTCAATACGCCAGATATGTGTGTCGAAAAGCTTCTGATTATCTCACGAGAATTGGAGTTTTGAAGTTCTGATCTCATATCATGAGGATATTAATTGAGGTTTTCGAGTAAGAGCAGGTTGTGGTCGAATATTTAAGCCCGAAATGATTCTATGGACTTCTGTGAGTCTTGAAGTATCTACATATGGCTTATCGACCCGTACGATTCATTAGAAAATCAAGAACGGTCGGATAAAATGATATTTGAGTGCGCGTACTGAAAAGTCAACAAAATTCAAAGTTTGACCGAGTGGAATTTTTGGTCAAAATTATTGTTGAAAGTCGATATTTGAGAAAATCTGATCATTTGTTGAGAAAAGTCAGAAGAATCGGCTAAAAATGAGATTTCTTGAATTGTAAGTAATCTTAAACTTAGAAAAAAATTCTAACTCTTGAGAACTTTATGTTCTCGAAGCCATATTGTCGACTCTCTGTCTCACTCGTTTGTGGTTGAAATTTTGTGAATTTATAATCATTGGAAAGAACACATTTCGTACTTCAAATTTGTCCTTGTGAAGATTTCTTTCAAAATGTCCGAATTTCGAGTTGTGAAGTTTCGAAGTTTGAAGTTTACACTTAGTGAAATTTTGAGTGTTTTTCAACATGTTCAAGTACCCGACTTTGGAGGTGTTTTACACGTGTTTCCAAGCTTCATTTTGCGCCGAGTTGAAAATCAAAGTAGCTCGCCTTGTGACAATGTACGACTTTGCTGAAGAAATTGAGTTCATTCGGTGCTTGGATTGAAAGTTACGAAGCTCGGAAGTTATGAGTTAGCATGTGTCCAATATCCAACACTTAGAAATATTTTGAGTGTTTGTCAACATGGCCAAATCGAAAACTTCAGGCTTGATTTTCGTGTAGTTCTTGGCTCCGTTTTGGAAAAATCTTAAATAGAAAGTTGTTCACCTTGTGACAATGTACAACTTTGCTGAAGAAGTCGAGTCCATTCGAGATTCGTATTGAAAGTTACGATGCTTGGAAGTTATAAGTTTGTCATATTTACAATATTCAATACTTAGAAATTTTTTGGAGTGTTTGTTTATATGGTCAGACTGACGACTTCGAGTTCGATTTTATCTTAGTTATCAGCTCTGAATTAAAAAATGTTCAACTAAAAAGTCGTTCGTTTTGCGGCAATGTACAACTTTGCTGAAGGAATCGAATTCATTTGGGACTCGGATCGAAAGTTACGTAGGTCGTAAAATATGAATTCATCATGTTTACAATATTCAAATAGTTATTGTGCGCACGTTTGTGGCTATTTTTCTCTTCGATTCGAGCGCCGCACGGAAAAACGTTGAACATGAACATTGGAGTTTTCCATGTCTTCTAAAAGTTCCGTTCAGGAATTATGTCACTTTGGACGCCGAAGCAAAAGATATGAAGCCCCGAAGTTGGTGGGTTGAAGTTTCCAAAATGCGAGATGGCACATGCACTTTTTCCATGAATACAAGATCATTTTCTCAAACAGTTGTTGTGCGTATGTTCGAGGCTGTTTTTATCATCGATTCAATCGTCGTATGGAAAAATGTTGAACATGAAAGTTGGAGTTTGTCAATGTCCTCTACAAGTTTAGTTCGGGAATTATTTCGTTTCGGACGTCGCAACGAAAGATATGGAGCCTCAAAGTTAATGGCTTGAAGTTGATAAATAGTAAGATGACACGTTTGAAACTTGCCCAGTCAGGCCAGGACTTTCATCAAACAGTCACGTGGAAAAATTGAAGTCGATTTTTCTCTATGATTAAAGCTTTGTTTGAATTTATGATGAACTACAAAGTTATTCTATTATAGGTATTCTTTCCAATGGCACCGAGTTTGCTTCATTTATTTGAGTATCGAAGAAGTTATGTGGCTATAAAGTAGTGCACCTGGCGTGAGCAAATGGCTGGCAATTTTAGAAAAATTCCATGATGATGCAATCAGTTGTGATGCCATAACTTCAGAGTCGTTTTGGTGTATGCTACAACCATTATTTCGAGAAGTTTTAAACACGAAAGTTGTCCACAGGAATTCTATCTTTGACTTTGATCTTGGAACTTTGTCCCGAAAAGTTTTATATTTTGAGTTATGATGTCTCAAAGTCGTGGATTTATGACTGGTCAAGAGTATGAATAGCTCAGATTTTGACTAAGTGAATGTACAGTTTGAAATGAGTAATTTCATGGCCATTTTACATGATGATCAAGACCCTATCTCAAGATCTTTTCAACACCAAAAGTGTTCGAGGATGTTTACTCTTTCTCATGGTACCAACGCTGCAACATTTAGTTTGAAGATTATTGGGTTAAGGCCCGAGAAGTTGGCATCATGGAATATCTTAGAACATTCTCGCGGATACCACTAGCTGCAACAACATGATTTATTTCTTACTTACCCCATATGGCCACACAATTCCTATTCACACGTGCATGATGGGGGATAGATACCGAAAAAATAACACATTCATTCACGCTACCGAAGCACAAGGACTCGGGCCCTCTCTTCAGCAACAACACGCTTCCGATCTATCTCGGGCCCTCTTTTCCATCATTTAAAAAATTTGGTTTTAAAAATATTTAAATTCAAAATTTTTACAGAAAATAGAATAACTTTAATACATAAGGTAGAATTATTTTTAAATATGTCTCTTAATAGAAATTTAAAAGTACGTTACATTTTAAACTTTTAGAATAAATTTTATATTTAATTGATGAATGCATAATTTTAATTTCAAAACAAAAATTAATATTAATACTTTTTAATTAATATAATTTTTTGTATTCCTTATTAATAATATCTTCTTTTAAATTATAAAATAATTATTTTTAAATATCATTATTATTTTAATAATAATTTTATAAAAGGATCTCATCTTTTTCTCCTCTAACTTATAGCTTTTATTTATTTAGTATTATAAAATACTATTTTAATCTTATTATTTATTTATGTTTATCAGTTATTATTTTTCTATTAATTAATAAAATATTACTTTTTAGTAATTGTCTACTATAATAATAACATTAATAATAATATATGAAAACAATATTAAAATATTATGTATTTTTGTATTCTAACCCATTTTTATAATCACACTTAATTTTAACAGCTTTTGCTTACCATTTCATCTATTCATTCTTTTTTAGGATTTTTCACAATATTTTCTATTAATTACAGCTCCAATCATTAAGAGATTTTTCTTCTAATAACTATTTGCATATTTGTTTATGTTATTAAATTTCATACTCAATTATTCTATTTTTATGTAAAATTCGTAATATATCGTTGTAGGTTTTGTAAACATAAGATATAACAAGCATCAACAATTATATTTACATGGTCGAACACACTACTATAATTTGTCATGAAGAATTTCTTAAGAACTGTTTTAACCTCCAAAATTTAGATTTTCTAATTTTTAATTTATCGTTTTCATTTTTTATTTTTTATTTTATTTTATTTATTCTTTCATTTGTTAATTTAGTGGATTTGATCTTGTCCTTCCATTATTGCAATTTTTTTCTTTTTTTTCTTCGTTAATTGTATATTTTGCTGATAAGATAAGATTGAGTTTATTATTAATTTAAATCTAATTGAGGAGAAACAACTACTCATAAAAATATTGATATGGTTTAAATAAATTTAATGAATAAAAAAAGAGATTACCATAATAAATGCCCAATGTTGAAGGTGTTTATATTATAATAATTTTTGTTCAAAAAAGTTATTTTAATTTAAAAGTTTTAATTTACTTTTAAAGTTGTTTGTAATGAAGATAACTATATTAATATTTTTTATTCAATATTTTGGAGCAAAGAGATATGGTTGGAGATTTAAATGTTTGTCCAGTAAAAGATGATATTTTTTATAATATCTATTATCACTATAATAAATTTATAGTATTGGATATTTTTATATTATATTATAATTAAATATTTTTATTCATTTTTTAACTTGATTGTAATGAAGATAATTATACAATATATATTATTATATGTGGTAAATTATTAAATATTTTTAAATTTTTGTATATTAAATAAAACCTAAAAAATAATAAAAGTATATTTATATTTATCTAAATTAGTATTTATTGATAATAATTTATAAAATTGGTCCGCACGTCACGCGGGTAGACGTCTAGTATCATATAAAAATTGAAAAGTTTGTTTTATATCCTTCCTAATTTACAATCTAGTTTTATTTTACCTTTAGTTATATCGGTCACTTTGAATGTCAGAAATAAAGTTATTCCAAATCACGTGCTTATGCTTAAATCACAATAAATCGTAATCTAGAATAACAAGACAATTTTCAAACAAGATTAGTTATACCATTAAAAATTAATGCTTATCATATTTATTCTCTAGGCACCCGAATATAACAACCAACTTTGAGACAATAACTAGAGAATAAATTCTCAATAACTCTAATTAAGTTATTTTAAGTAAGATCTTGCTATATGACCATTTCCTCCTTTAGGGTAAAAGCCTCCGGTGACAGTTTCATTACCACTTCCATATACAATCCTCAATATTTCTTTTGGAGTCCTTGAATATGCTAGTGAATATTTGTCACCAGCAAGAATGCTTCCAGCGGAGAATGTTTCATCAAGACCCTCATCTTTCACACCTTCATTTCCTAATTGATTCCTAAGCTTCGAAATGCGATCAGTGAACTCACCCACAGTTACTCCATAAGGGTTCACCTTCCATGCACGACGTTCGTATAACAATCCTCTTATAACTGCATCTTGACCCGACTCGACTCCTAAAAGACCTGCTACTAGCTGATATAATACATGCAACATTATTAGCATAAAATCTATAGTTTAAGATTTATGGTTTAAGGTTTAGGTTTACAATACCTGTCTGGAAGAAGCATTTTGGAGGAGTGGGTTTGCTCCAACATATCCAGTAAGGCCAACATAAGGAATCAAATAAGATGCAATAAGATAGTTGATATCATTTGCATATGGATCAAAAGAAGGGAGCAGAGGTTTTCCAAACGCTTTGTCAATCACCTTGGCAAATGAGGACTGACTTAGATCTAACAAAGGCCTAGGGAACCCTATCACTGTGTTCTTTATGGCCCTGAAAATAAGATTCATTCAACTTAACATTAGAAACTAAACACAATTTATTTGATGAAACTATAGATTAGATTTAAAAAGTAAAAGAAAGAGAACCTCAAATGTCCAACTTCTTGAAGAGCAAATTGATAGATGATATCTTTAATCACATTGTCATTGAATTTAGCCAACTTGGCACCAATAGGAGCTGGTCCACCCTCAGCTAACTCGGGAGCAATTTTATCCAAGCCATGACCAGTTGATCCAAATAAAAAGAATTCAGCTTCCAAATACTCTAAATTAAGAGGAAATTCAAGAAGATTGACATCTGAAAATATTGTTTCTGAAGCTGCACTAGAACTTCCAATGAAGGAAACAATCATAAAAACAATGGAAAGGTAATGTGTTGCCATATTTTAGACTTTTTCTTATGAGGATGATGAATATGTCACTCTATCATAACGCTCTTATATACTAATTGAGATTTATTTGATTCATTGATTTGAGACTCTAAAATATTAGTTATTGACTATAAATTAATAACATTATTAATTCATGATTTTTTCTATATAAAGTTTAATACATTAAACTAAAATATCTATATGTTAACTTTTTCTTACCTAAAATATCCAAAATAATAATTTTAACTAATTTGTATATGTTCTTTTTATTTTAGATGTATTATCTTTTAGAAATTTTTATTAGCTTTTACTGTTTTTGAATAGTTTCTATTCCTCATGATTTTTTTATGTATTCCTGATTTTTTTCATTATCAAGTTTAATTTTTTAACTAAAATACCAAAACAAAAATTTTGTAAAATAAAAATAGAAAAATAAAATTTAATGTTAATTATTTTGGAGATTTTATTGTTGATTTAATTAAAATAAGCTGACAATAATCGTTAAATTGTTATTATAATACCCAATATTATATTTATCTTCTAATGATATTGCTAATTTATTTGGTAATGATTATTAGAATATAATCATATAATATTCTCTTCATTTAGATTATATGTATATATTTTGGAAATTAGAACATAACCAAATGAGGGCTTTGGGGGTATTATAGTCTTTAACCACTTAAGACACAACATAGGGGTTGTTTGGCTAAGACTCATTTCTTCAATTGGGAACAAAACAAAATTGTAGAAGAGAAAGAAAGAAACGAGAAAAAAGAGAAAGAATGAGGAAAACTCATCTTGTTCAACCTTCATCCCTTGCATGCAACTCAAGAATAACTATCATCATCATCTCCTAAACTCGTTCTAAAGCAATCATCAGGTCTAAGCCACCCAATAATTCTCGTGGTTTCATCCTGAAGAAGGCACGAAAATCAGGACCAAGTCATATATAATTCTTGTTTATGATATTATCGAGAAAATATGAGAAGAAACATACACATCAACTGGTTTTATATAGCATTTTCATTTTGTACGAGAAAAGTACAAACATAGACACAATTTTTCTATAATACTATACCTAGTTTCTACATCATTTAGTACTCGACTAAGGTAGTGGATGGCTCTTTCGATGCCATTTTTATCCTCTTGTGTGAGCAAATTTTCTATGGTTGCATCTGATGCAGATATATACAATATCATACTTTTGTTCCAACAAGGGGTGACAATATTGGAGGATGAATAAGGTATTGTTTAATCTTTCTGAATTCCTCTTAATGTTATTTCCACCATTCGAAGTCTACTTGTTTCAAACGCAAAAGGGAGAGAATGCTTGAGTGCGCTCTCTTAAGTTTGAAATAAATCTTCTTAAGAAATTAATATTCCCAAGCAGAGATTGCAACTCTTTCTTCGTTAATGGCATTTTTTCTTCCATAATGGCCTTCGTCTTGTTCTGATTAATCTTTATTCCCTTCTTATGGACCACAGAGCCCAAAAAGTCACATCTATGCGCGAAAAAAGCACACTTAAGGGGATTCATCTTCAAGCCATGTTTCCTCATTCTTTCGAATGATCAGCGAAGATGATCTAAATGACTTTCATTTAACATAGACTTTACAACTATGTCATCAATGTAAACCTGCATGAAATTCTCAATAAAATCATGAAATATAGAATTCATTGCTCTTTGTTAAGTTGAACCATCAATTTTTAATCTAAAAGACATAACCACCCATTCATGGGTGTCTGATGCCTCTAGGCATTGAAAACCTGTTTTGGGCACATATTCTTTAGAAATGAATATCTAATTGCACCCAGAGTATCCATCAAGCATCCTAAGATACTCGAAGCATGCGGATAAATCAATCAGCATTCTTCCACAAGCATTGGATATTCATCTTTCGGGGTTGCAAAATTTAAATCTTGAATATTAATGCAAACCCTCAAGGATCCATCCTTTTTAATAACATGTACTTGTTAGAACAAGATTTGGTTCTGCAATTATGTCTCTGCCTTTTGATGATAACAAAGAGTATGTTTGAGTGAACAATTGTTGTTACTCTAATGTTTGTTGTATTTTTAAGATAAATAAACAAGTTCTTATCATGATGAATGGTGTGGAAAACACATTAGAAGAGCAGATGTTTCGCTTCTAAGCTACAAAGGTTCTGATGAAAAAAGTAGCAAGGAAAGCTTCAGAAGGCTCTGAATTTTAGTTACTCTGATACATTCGTCTAAGGAAACCAGACAGAAGATCTAAAGACAGAAGTGTGACTTATGTCAAGATGCTGAAGAATCAAGTTTCAGAAGACAAAGAGTTCTGAAGACCAAGTGTTTAAAGATTCTGAAGGCACGGCTCTGAAGATTCGAAAAACTTGAAGTTCTTCTAAACTTAGGTTACGACACAAAGGGTTCTGAAGACCAAGTGCTGAAGACTTTGAAGAATGTGATTCTGATTCCAAGACTTGAATTTCTTCTGAACATAGGTTACGATACAAGGTGAAAAGACCAAGTGTTGAAGACTCTGAAGAATGTGATTCTGAAGATTCCAAGACTTGAAGTTTTTTCAACCTTTACTTATGTTATAAGGTTCTTCAAAACCAAGTGCTAAGTCTCTGAAGAGGAAGATATGAAGACTCTGAAGACTTGAAGTTTTGATCAACCAAAAGTTAGATTCTACAATTCTAAACTAATGCTCGCAGAAGCCTCTAAAGTACAGAAGGAAAGAAGATAATGTTAATGTGGTACAACAGTACATGGTACAAACAAAATGTTTCATTCCACTACCATGAAGGATGGACGCTACGTACGATCTTGTCCCCCACATTATTTCAAGACGCCCTAAGTTTCATATTCCAATTGTACCCTTTAACGGTTACATCATGCATGGCACTATATAAGAGCTTGAAGACTTGAAGAAACAACTACTATTTCACGAGGAAACTCTCTGCGCATAACTTCTTTATTCTTTGTAAAAAGCTGTAAATTCATTCTAGTCATTTTATACTAAAAATCTGCTTACATAATCAGCTTGTGTGGAAGCATATTTACTTGTAAACAAACTTGTTATCAAACTATTGTTTAATTGTTCCTTGAGAGACCAGTTGGGTCAGCTTCTCAAGAAGTCTAGGATAATTAGTCTTAAAGGTTGTTAGTCACACAAAATTGGTGTGTGCATGTGTTAGTCACCGGCGATTGCCCGTGCAAGTGTAATCAGTTTGGTTATAGTGGATTAATTCTTCGTTGGAGAGAGGCAAATCACCTCAGAAGGGTGGACTAGAGTAGCTTGATGTTTCAAGTGAACTAGGATAAAAATATTGTGTTATTTATTGATGTCATATCTTTTAATCTTCATGAAAGCAAAGCATATTCAAGGGGATTTTTGTTAAGAACAAAAGTTGTTGAAGTATAAAACCCAATTCAAACCCCCTTTTCTTGTATTTTTCACGCCTTCAATTGGCATCAGAGCTCCGGTTCTAAAGAGATAAAAAGGTTGGATTTTTATCAAGCACCTAATAGTTTTCAGTACTGATCCAGTGTGTGAAAAACAATAATGGTTGCTTGAAATGGCTATGTAGTTGTTATTGCTTTTGATCAAGAAAGAGATTATTATGGTTAAAAGCCTTTGATCTTTGATGGAGAAGGATTTGATTGTTGGAAAGATAGGATAAGAAGTAATATTCTTGGATTCAATCTAGATCTATGGGATATCGTAGTTGATGGCTATATATACCCAGTAGATGAAGAAGGAAGAGAAGTTCCCAAAAGCGCCTTGACAGACGCTCAGAAGAAGATGTACAAGAACCACCACAAAGCAAGAACAATCCTTCTCAGTGCAATATCTTATACATAGTATGAAAAGATCACAAATAAAGAGACTGCTAAGTCTATCTTTTATTCTCTTTAGATGACTCGAACTGCTCAAGTCAAGGAAACTAAGGTGTTGGCCTTAATCCAGAAGTACGAAGCCTTTAGAATAGAGGAAGACGAGTTTGTGGAAACGATGTTTTCAAGATTCCAGATACTGGTTACAGGACTCAGAGTTCTGGACAAAGGATACACTAGTACTGATCATGTCAAAAAGATAACCAGAAGTCTGCCTGTCAAATGGAGACCCATGCTAACTACTTTAAAATTGGCTAAGGATCTAAACAACATCCGCCTTAAAGAACTCATTAGTTCTTTAACAAGTCATGAGATTGAGCTTCAACAAGTCGAATATCAAAAGAAAAACAAATTCATTGCTCTCAAGTCTAAGTCCAAAAAGACAATGGCTTATCAAGCAATGGAGGAATCAGAAGAGTCTAAAGAAGACTCGGATAAAAATAACCTATCTCTGATCACCAAGAAGTTAAACAAATTGTGGAAACATAAACAGAGTAAGTTCAAAGGGTCAAGGAATTCTAGAGATAGACAAGAGTCTACATCTGACCAAAGAAAAGTCTTAGAAAAGGAAGTCATATGCTATGAATGCAATGAAACTAGGCACTACAGAAATGAGTGTCCTAAGCTTAGAAGAGAAAGAAAACCAAAGAAAGTTTTCAAAGCTAATAAAGATCTAATGGCAACATGGGATGATTCAAATTCAGAAGAAGACATTTCTGATGAAGGATGTGCCAAAGTGGCTCTTGTGATGGAAACCAGCACCAGTGGATTAGTATCAGAAGATGAACTACTTCTTGATGAAGAGCCACACTCTGATGACAACGATGAGGTACTTTCTTGCCTTTCTCATTTTGAATTAGAATTAGGATTAGCTGAACTCATGAAAAGGTATCGGCTTCTTCTAAGCAAGAACAAAAATCTGAAAAAAATACTTGTGTGACTGCCTCTGAAACTTCTACTAAAAGTGAGCCAAACATTTTAACTTAAAATGAAAAATTATTTTCCTTAGAAAGAACAAATTTTTCTCTTAAAAGTAAATTTTCTAAATTAGAGGAAGAGATTACATTTAGCATATCTGCCTATGATGAAACTGAGAGGTATGATAAAGCTTTTCGACACTTCCTTGCTAAAAGCGTAGAAAGAATTAAAATGGCTTCAATGATCTATGGAGTTAGCAGAAATGGAAGTAGAGGTTTAGGATACTCTGGACCACCCAAACCAATGGACGAGCCTGAGGTTTTAAAGCTAATACCTCTATTTGAACAATTCGTGCTTGTTGGCACTAGAATAGAATGTTCAAAGACAGAAGAATTAGATTCTGATGCATCACAATCACTGACACAGAAATATGGTTCTAAACCTAAGTATAATGTACGGATTCCATACAATATACTACTACACAAAAACCCAAAGGTGAAAAGACCTATGGAAAGAATAACAAGAAAGGACCTAAATAATGGATACCAAAAGATCAGATTGTCTATGTTGCAGATGTTCTAGATAGTGCCTCTAATACACTAATTATTGCTCCTAGAGAATGGATACTTGGCACACTTGCTAGGAAGAAGAACTATGTTCCAAGATTGGCAAGTAAAATTCAGAAGGCATCATAAATTGTCAGAACAAGATGGTTCTGAAAGAAGCTGTGAAAAGTCAGAAAGAAAAATCATCAGACCCAACAGCGTAACATTTCTATTCTTTAGTCTACTTTATTTGCTTTTAAAATCTCAATCATAAGAACAGGTTTCGATCAGAAGTGTCTCTGGTCAGAGGGGAAACCTTTCGGTTCTCCAACTTTTGAGAATATCAAGTGTATCTCTTAGTAAGTGAAGTGATTAACACGTGTAACCTTTTGGTTATCCGTAATCATAACACGCTACCTAAGCTAGATAATGAACAACATGCTGATTCTTGGAATTGATCTGTCATGATTACCTTCATTAATTGCTCCTCATAATTAGATTTATTTATTTTTAATAAAACCTTGTTTTTATTCTCAAGGATATTTTTCTTTATATATATATATATATAGCTTATTTTCTCCTTTCTTCTCACTCTCTTCATTTTCTAAAAACCTTAAACCCTAAAATTTCTCTCTCTCTAAACCATCAAGAGATCTTATCTCCTTCATGTGTTCATCTTCTCATCTCTATCTCCAATCTTTGAGATGAATACTGCTAAACAAGAAGTTGTTAAGTTTTTTCAGGAGTATGATCAAGCATCAAATTCTAATATATCTTCAAGGGTTTCACCATCAACAACATCAACAACGTCATCCACATCACCAATGGGTGCTCCTTCACCAACTTCAGTCAAGGTCGAATTGTTACCTGGAAGAGGAATAGATGAAATCCACATCACTCAAAGGGATTCTCAAGTTCACTGCAACATTAAAGAAGAAGAATTAGTTGTACTCAAAGAATTGATGGTTAGTTTTAAAAATCTGGCTGAAAATGGATTTAGTGTAAATGAAGAACTAGAATCTCAAGGTTGGGAAAACTACTTCAAAATACTTCATGGTCCCATCTATAATCACTTAGTGAAAGAGTTATGGACACATGCTGACTGTGATAGTCTGCATATTGTCTCAGATGTCCTTAGGCAAAGAATTGTCATCATAGAAGAATTTATTGCAAAATTGCTAGGATTAAAGTTCTTGGAAGGAAAATGCACATTTTTCATGAACTTTAAGTCAGATGATCATAAGGAACACATTCAATCTCTACTATTCAAGAACTATCCCAAAGATAAGAATGACTATAAGGCAAGTGTAAAGAAAGAACAGACGATTCAGATTCAAAGAAGAAAAGGAAAAAGAAGAGGACAAAGCTTCTTAACGATGTCATCTCAGTTGAAAGACGTCTGATTAAGTCCTTATCTACGCCCTCAGTTTCAACTCCCATTCCTGAACAACTAAATATCTCACCAACCATATCAAAATCCAATAACCATGTCACTTCTAAATCACCTTCATCTGCATCACAACCTCCCATCACCACTATCTCACAAACAATTCCAACAATATCCTTTTCTGACATTATCACTACCATTTTAACTCCCACATTTGTTATAAACCTAACTTCATATGATATTGTTGCCTCATTTTCAATAACTCTATCCATCGCATCTCCCATAACACCAACACCCATTATCACCTTCACTCCTTCCACTGTTACTTTAGTTGCTGAATTTTAAACTCCTCCATCTCGTATTATTTCATCTGATGTTAATCTTATTCTCTCAAATGAATAATCCTCCAACTCTGACCAAAACACCTTTTATATTGATCCTGCTTCACCCATCAATCCTGCTGGAATTGAAATAATGACAATTGACAATCATGAACCTCTTGAAATATCTATTACTGAATCAGATAAAATGTCGGAACTCTTGGGAATGACTGAGGTTATTCGATCATCTGAACCCTCGTCTTCTGATAGATCACTAGTTATTTATGAAAATCCCTACACGGGAACTTTGGATGAATGCCTTGATTCATTCAGGGAAAAATCAAAGAAGAAGATTACCAAGCTCAATGAAAAGGCTAGGACTAGCTCTTCACGCAAGGATATATATGCCTCTTGGGCAACTTGTGAGCTTTGGATGATGACTGAAGTTGAGAGAATCTTCAACTTTTTTTCCATTTCCAGAATTTTTGCTATAGAGCTTGTTAAGCAAAGGGAGGACGAACTTGAAAGAATTCGTGTCTTCTAGCTTATTGCTAAGAGGCAAAGGGAAATAGAAGCTAAGGCCCTTCAGGATGCTGCTGAAGCTGAAAAGAGGAAAGAGGAAGAAGAAGAAAGGTTGAAATTTGAAGAGGATGCAATAATCCATGCCGAAAAGGACAGGTTGGATATTGAGATAAAGAAGGCAAATGAAGCTTCTCAAGTTGCTCTGGTTTAACCCTCAACTCAACAGCAAATTAATAACATCAATTCCATTTTGGAAGAGATGAAAGCTGAGCAAAGGAATGTGAAATAGAGTCTAGATTAGCAGAAGACTGTCAATGAGAATTTTCAGAACATGCTAGCTTTGATTCTTCAGAAGATGACTGGACCAGATCCCTCTCCTTCTAATCCATAAACCTGATGTTTTGAAACCGTTTTCTAGTCTTTATTAAGAACTTTTTTTTTTTGGTTCTCTTCTGAATGTTTTCGATCTATTTTAATGAATGGAAACCACTTTTCTTTTGTATATTATTTTATTTATGTGTTTTCACATGTTTTTAAAATATAACTTTTTGATTATGACAAAAAAGGGGGAGTAGTTAAAGAAGTAATTTTGATTCTCAATGATCAAATTTTCTGAAAAATGCTACTTACATTTCTAACCAAATATAAACTGTTGTTTCTTGGTAGAATTGTGTTGCTTTTCTTTTTCATGATTTTTCAATAATCTGAAGAAAGTCTGTGCATCTGATTCCTTAAACTGGACTCTCAAAGCGTTAGTTCGAAGTCAAATTCTAAATGGAGATTCTGGAACTTGTCTGAGTGACATTAGAGTTCAAGTTCTCAGTTGAGAAGTTTTGTATTCAAGAATCAAGACTCTCAAGATCTTTCATTTGATCTTTTGGAACCAGGGGGAGTTGTTGCTTAGATGGTCCTTAGTCAGAAGGTTCTGATCTTTCACCAAGTCTGTGATTCAGTGGGAGTTTTCATGTAAAGGTTAAGTAGTCTTTACCTTTATCTTGTTTAACTTTCTTCTGATATTATGCAAAATTGTGTCATCAAAATACATAGTTTTGTCATCATAAAAAATGGAGAGATTGTTAGAACAAGATTTGGTTATGCAATTATGTCTCTGAGTTTCGATGATAACAAAGAGTATGTTTGAGTAAATAATTTTTGTTACTCTAATATTTGTTGTATTTTTAAGATAAACAAACAGGTTCTGCTTCTGATGAATGGGGTGGCCAAGACATTAGAAGAGAAGATGTTCCGCTTCTAAGCTACAAAGGTTCTGATGAACAAAGTAGCGAGGAAAGACTCAAAAGGATCTGAAGTTTAGTTACTTTGATACGTTCATCTGAAGAAACCAGTCAGAAGATCTAAAGACAGAAGTATGACTTATGTTAAGATGTTGAAGACTCAAGTTTCAAAAGACAAAGGTTTCTGAAGAACAAATGCTTAAAGACTCTGAAGACGTGGCTCTGAAGATTCGAAAGACTTGAAGTTCTTTTGAACTTAGGTTACGACACAAAGGGTTCTAAAGACCAAGTGCTGAAGAATGTGATTCTGAAGATTCTAAGACTTGAAGTTCTTCTAAACTTAGGTTACGATACAAGGTTAAAAGACCAAGTGTTGAAGACTCTGAAGAATGTGATTCTGAAGATTCCAAGATTTGAAGTTCTTTCGACCTTTGGTTATGATACAAGGTTCTTCAAAACCAAGTGCTGAAGTCTCTGAAGAGGAAGATCTAAAGACTTAAAGTTTTGATCAACCAGAAGTTAGATGCTCCACTTCTAAACTAATGCTCGCAGAAGCCTTTGAAGTGCAGAAACAAATAAGATAACATTAATACGGTACAACAGTACATGGTACAAACAAAATGTTTCATTCCACTACCATGAAGGACGAGCGATGCATACTGTCATACCCCAAAATTTGCCCTCCATCTTCTCAAGAGATTTCATACATCTATACTCAGAGATTCCTCAAGAGTTGGTCAGACAAACTCTCTCCTAGACAATCAACCCAAACTAGGGTTTGGTATATCTCAGGTCAAGATGGACTTCCAATATCTCCAATGGTCTTCATGCCTCCTCATATGTTTCAAAGATTCTCCATGTCAAGTTTCAAGCTTCACAGATCAAGTTTCCTAATTGCTCGATGGTTGAAAATCGGTTGATTGGACAAAAAGTCAACTGTGGTCAACATACATCAAACTTCATAATTTTGGTCAACATCCTCATTTTGAAGTTACATTCATCATTTGATCAAGGGTTGATCATGATTCATCAAGAAAACTCAAGATTTGCTCAAAAGTCAAACTTTCTAAATTAGGGTTTCTAGGTGAAAAGTCAATCGAACTTTGGTGATCATAACTTTCTCATACTTTCTCAAAAATTTTCCACCACCTCTTGTTTTGAAGGAAATTCAATTCTCTACAACTTCATGTCTCACAAGAATGTCCAAAAATGCTTCATTTGAGAGGTATAGCTCAAAACATTACAGTCATTTTCAAAGTCAACAAAAAGTCAACTTTTTGTTTTGAAGATATATTCAGCATGGAAACTCCAATTGAGATGAGACCAAAACGGTTGGTTAGAGGACTCTTAGAGCTTTCCAAAAAGTCCAGGAACACTAAAAAATTTGGAAAATTGAGCAAGATACACTATTCAGAAGTTGGGCAATTTTGGACAATTGCACAAAAGGACATTTTGGTCAAAATGCAAAATTTTCCAAATGGGCCTAAAATCTTTTGGTCCAAACTTGTTCATGAATGATTTTTGACCCATAAATGCTTGGCCATGGTAATTTTCTATTTTTATGATTTATATTTGAATTTTATAACATTTAATTCAAAAATAAATTATATAAAATATGAAAATTAAGTATTTTCAAAAGGAATGGATTTATATCTTCCTTGAAGTCCAAGAAAGCCCATGATTCATACCAAATTGTGCTAGCCTTTGCATTCATGAGAAAATCAAATTTTTTCAAAGATTTGATTTATTTTTAATGGAAAATATTTGCACATTGATGGAGCAATCTTTTTTCACTCCTTTTGCCATCCAAACTTTCCCTATAAATGCTCAGCAAGATCACAAGCCACAGGAACGAAACCCTAGCTCAAGCCAAACCCTTATTTTGTCAAAATTTTCCAAGAAACTTGAGAAATTCGAATTTCAAAATCCAGCCACTTTCAGCCTTCAAACATCATTCCATCGTGCTCAGAGAGTAAGTTTGAGTAAGAATACATTATTGGCATTGATCAAACCATCCAGAATCGATGCATATACATGCATATACATTCAAACTTTTCTAATTTTTGCATTTTACTATCCTGCTTGTTTTAAATGTTTCTAATGCTTTTATCATGCTCATAAGATGCCTAGGGTTTGATCTGGGCAATCGTTCTTGGTTTTGAACGTCAGAATCGTATAGTGCCATTACTAGGGTTTTTCAAACTGTTAGCTTCGTATCTCTAATTGCAGGCCGATTCAAAGGAAACTAAGACCACCATTGGATTCGCAGACCCCGATTTAGGGGGGGTAGCTTTAACCCTGAGTTTCGATTCTTAGTATTTTGCAGGTTTGGCGTTTTGGCTCGTCGGAGAAGACGACCGGAGCTAGGGCTCCGGCGTCGTTGACCGATGCTGAATCCGGCGTAGCTTGCATGGCAGTTTGGTTCGTTCTGATTCGTTCCTTCGTAAGTGACAGGGCCCACATGCTGACTGCGCGTTGAGTTTCAAATCCATGACACGTAAACGCTCAAATTCAATTAATTCCAGTTTTCCAAACACCAAGTGCAACATGGCGCAGCGGTTAAGGCGTTGGATGATGGAGATTCTCTCAAAGGTCTCAGGTTCAAGTCCTGGCAAGACCAATCTCTTTTCCTTTTTCTCAAACTTGCACTATTTTCATATTTTCTTATTTTTAATATTTTGCATGTTATTTTAATTGATTTCATATTTTTATTTCTGCATTTAAAAATCCTCAAAAATTAATTTTCTTTTTGCATTTGTTTTCTGAAAATCTTTATTTAATTTAATAAATTAAAAAATACAATTTTGCATGCATATTTATTTTTATTCATAATTTTGCATTTTAATTACTTTTAATTAGTTTTTAATTATTAAATTGCATCCAAAAAATCCCAAAAATTTATTTTAGTATATTTATATTATTTTCAGCATGTAATAATTTTCTCATATAAAAATTTGCATTTTTTCTAACATTTTTCTCTTATTCGATTCATCTCGTATTTTCCGATTTCTCGTTCTTTTACAGGTTGATCCGATTCAGACGATTCTTGCTTTATCATTTTATTTTTTTTCAATAATGTAACTGTCTATGGGATGTAATAGTTTAAAATTAGGTCTTTATTTTCCGCATTTTAAATTATGTATCTGCCCCAAAGCCATGTAATAGCGTAGGACATTTACCTTTCCGCACTTTACATTCCGCATTTTACTTTCCGCACCCTATAAATTGCTAGTAACTAGGCGTGTATGGCAAGATAATAATGAACTTAGCCCACTAATTTTCAAGATAAAATATCTGAAATCAACACACTTCTTTCACACACGCGCCCCTTAGGGTAATTCTCTCTCGTTGCCTTTGCGAATCACAAATGGTCATGTCCCTCGAACGTAGAGGTATCCTAGCACCGTTGCCTACAAACAAATCATCATAGTCCCTTCGATACAAAGATCATAGACCCACGACGTCGCCTACAAATACATGATCTTGACCCTCGATTGTCGCCTACGAAAAATGATGATAGTCCCTTCGAATGTGCTAGGATACTTCCTACAAGTTGCCTTCAATGACCATCCGATGTCCCTTTGAATGTCCCGCTTACATCCAACGAATGGAGCTACCTACTAACTAATGGTATGGTTAGCGCTATTCTAAAGGAACGTAACAATACAAAAAACGACCAATTCTGAGTAGGTAAATAAGTCTTTTAGTTGCTTGCTCTAAACCAAATACTTTTCACACCACACACTCTTTTTTCAAAGTTCAAACTCTTTTCAAAACGAAACATTTCCAAACACTTTGTATACACTCCTACATGAGTCATTACAAAGTCAAAGCGAAATGCCTTTCAAAACATTTTTGTCAAACACACAGAAAGCAATTTTAAAAAAGTGAGCTAGAGCAACTAAGAGCCCGTAGAATAAACTGCGGATGGAAAGGGGTGCTAATACCTTCCCTTTTCATAACCTTCTCCCTTACTCAGAATCTAAACGAAGGTCTTTTTCTGTACTTTTACCTTCCCTTAATTGGATAAAAATAAAAGTCGGTGGCGACTCTTGCTATCTGCACATTTGCGATACAAAAATCCTACAAAGTCAGTTCACCGTGTTACAGAACTGGCGACTCTGCTGGCTGGGGAGTCACCCTAAAAAGAGAGAATGGCTTAGGGATTTTTAGATCACCTTTACCGCTTTTTGTTTGATTTGTATGCTTTACTTTTAAGGGTTGCTTGGGTATTATATTGTTGGGGGATCCTACACCCGGATCCGGGTTTCCTTTTAGGTAAGTAGCATTAGATCGTCGCGACCGTTAGACGTATATCGAAACGGTCAACATGATGGCTACGTTAGTGTGACACTTTGGATGTCCTGATACTCTTCATTTCCAAGTTGAGGATAGTATTTGGCTTCTGCGTGGTGTCATCAAGCACTAACTAAACTTTTAGAACCGTAATTGACCCATCTTGGCCATTAGAAGGTAGTGAGATGGCCGGCTTTGGTGTAGACCGAGGTTGGTTGATACTCGATGCTACGCTCATTGAGATCAGACTTTTGGGACATTTTCGGTCGACCACTTGGTAGTCGTATTGAAATAAGCGCCTACGAGAAAGATCAATGATGTGAGATTCCTAGAACCCGGTTACTATTATAGGACAGGATGAACCAACTCAAACTTTTGGTGGGGTAATCACCTATACCTCATGCAAGCCTTAACCCTAGGCTCATTGTGTGAATTGTTTGTGTGTGCTAAACATGACATCATGACATCATTTGCATTGCATATCATTTCTAACTATTTCATGGACCTAGGGATTTATCTTTGCTCTATTTTGTAGGGATTATGGCTTCTAGAAAGACTATCCGAATCAACTTCGTGGGTATACCTTCTCAGCTCAAAGAATTGGTTTCAGAAATTCCCGACCATGCTCAGTTCATCAAAAGACATGGTTATCTACTTGACTTGGTTATCTCCGGTTTTGAAGAAGATATGATGCATGTCCTATTCGGTTCTTGATCCAAACACCATTGCTTTACATTCCAGTTATCGCTGGTTCCTACCTTGGAAGAGTTCTCTAAGCTACTTGGGATACCTATTCTTGACCAAATGCCATTCACCGGTCTAGAAAAGGTCCCTAAGTACGAAGACATTGCATCCGCCTTACATCTTAAGCGCTCAGACATTGAAGCCAAATGGGAAACTAGAAGTGGAGTTAAGGGTTTACTTTCCAAGTTCTTAATCAAGAAAGCCCGAGAATTCCTCAAAGTTATGAGTTTCCATGCATTTGAAAACATTGTGGCCTTATTAATTTATGGTTTGGTTCTATTTCCTAACTCGGATCAATTCATAGATATCAATGCCATCAAGTTGTTCCTTACCCGCAATTCCTGTGCCTACTTTACTTGGAGATATTCTACATTCTCTCCACACTCGTACTACTAAGAGACAAGGAACTCTCATGTGTTGCATACCGTTACTTTCTAGGTGGTTTATTTCGCACCTTCCTCCGTCAGTTTTGAAGAACGAACAAAGGATGAAGTGGTCTCAAAGGTTAATGTCACTCTCTCATTCAGATATCCGTTGGAATCTTTTCTCTCAAAAGGACTTCACATTCATTGAGCGTTGTGGAGAATTCCCTAATGTACCACTCCTTGGTATAAGGGGGGTATTACTTACAACCCTTCTTTAGCTCTACGTCAGTTCGGTTTTGCTCGAAGAGATGGTCCGCATGATATGCTTCTCCAAGACATTGTGTTCGACTACAGTCACGATCTCCAGAATTACCGACGAAGGTTCATACACGCTTGGGGCATGGTAAAGAAGACTGATACCAAGACTTTGGGGCACCAGAACTCCATTCCTTGGGAACCTTACCTCAAATGGGTGCGAGCTCGAGCTCAAAACCTCATGATGCCATTTACACCCGTGTTACCAGTAATTATGGAACCTGTTGCTATAGGTGACGTACCCTATACTGTTCTCCATCCTGACATGCCTACTGATTTTGAAGACTTGAAGAGATCCTGGATTCAGCTCAAGGAAGAGAGGGATACCTTTGAAGCTCAATGTTATGCAAGTGAGAAGAAAGTGCTAGAGTTGACAAAGCTACTTCACGAGGAGCGAAACATCAACGCCTACATCGGCACCAAGAGGAAGCGCCCATGGGAGACTTAGGGCTTTAGGATGTTTATGTTTTCTTTTATTGTTTTGAACTATCTCTTGTACTTAAAAAGAAAAAAGAATAATAAAAAGAGTACTAATAAATGTTTGTTCATTGCTTGTTTAACAAATTTAAATCTCTAAGGTCCTTGAAAACATTGCATTGCATTCGCATAAACATTGCATATCATAGCATAACATTGCATCACGTACATTGAGATTGGTTTTCTCATTTGCTCGATATTTATTTTAGCGAAATGGCTCTTGAACACACAAAGATCTTCAAGCTCGAATGCTCGCAGATGTTTACCACTTGGTCCAAGGCCAAGAAGATCCAAGAAGCTCATCAACATAAAGAAGAAGGTTGTTGGTCTCCTCAACATGGGCGACGCTACAAAGGTGGTCCTAAGAGGTCACGGATAGAGCTCGAAGGAAGTGTCAAGACTGAACAAAGTAACAAGGGTAATGGTGAAGGCAGTCAGCCTGAACTTGAGAAGAACTATGATGATGGCCAATACTCTGATGAGGATGACAAGTACAAGCAACTTGAAGACCGTCTGAATGTGGAAAACTCAAGATGTCCGGGCTGAATTTTGATGATCTGAGTCTTGTCCCTGGTGTTGTGATTCCTCCCAAGTTCAAAGTTCCTACTTTTGCTAAGTATGATGGCATGTCTTGCCCTAAGCTGCATTTGAAGTCCTATGTTCAGAAGATCAATCCCACACCGATGATGAAAGTTGTGGATGCACTATTTTCAAGAGAGTTTGTCCGGAACTCAGTTGGAATGGTACTATCAGCTAGCAAATGACCATATTCGTACTTGGAGTGACTTAGCGGATGCTTTCTACAGACAGTATGAGTACAATGCTGAATTGACACCCACTCATATGCAACTACAAAGCATGTCTATGGGTCGTGATGAGAAGTTCAAGGAGTATGCTCGAAATGGAGAGATCTAGCGGTGAGTTCACCACCCTTGTCCAATAGGAGTTGGTTGATATGTTCATGGGAACACCGACAGCCCATTCTTCAATCATCCGATTGGAAATTCTTCATGGATTCACCGAGTTGATATTGACAAAGTCGGTATCAAAAGTGGAAGATTCAGTAGAGACATCTTCAAATGTCGAAGAGATCTTTTGGTAAGAAAGAAACTAATCGTATGGTCATAAAAGTCGAGCCAAGACCGACCGCTCTAACTGTGGGGCGCAGATCTCCAATCCTACATCAAGACAACCTCAGAGACAACGCGGCGTAACGCGCCACGAAGACATTTAAGATCAACATGCCATTGTCGCAAGCCTTGCAACACATGTTGAAAGCAGAGCTGATTACCTTGAGGGATCCTCCTCAGAATGTCAATACCTCTTCTCCGAGATACAATCCTAATGCTAAGTGTGCTTACCATTCCAATAGCCCAGGACATAGTACTGATGGTTGTTGGGCTCTGAAGAACAAGATTCAAGATATGATTGAATCTAAGCAGATTGAATTTGATCCTCCTGTCGAGACTCCGAATGTGATCAACGCGCCTATGCCTAACCATGACAAGGGTTCCAATGCTGTTGGTGACGATACTTATGTTTTCAACATAGATGACTTGACCATTCCTCTGATGACTGTTAAGAAGAATTTGTTGCAAGTCGGTGTCAACCAGATGCCCGAGAATCGCTGGTACCCATCCGTCGATGGTTGTGCTTGGTTGAGAAGACGTGTTCGGCATGATGGATAACCGTGAGATACTATTTTTGAAACCACCGTGCGTGTGAAGAAATGTCTAAGTTGAAGATCGACAATGCAAACGAAACTGCACCATCCGTGGGATACCTTGGGAAGCCAAGTGGAAAGTATGATTACATGGTGAAGTACACTGCCCCGAAGCTACAAGATTCCTATTGAAGATGTTAAGGCAACCGGATGGGGTGACGATTTCCCAGAAGATTATGCTGATGTTAACACCATAAGGATTTCCTCTGCTGATTCTGTGCCTAGAGTGGCACCTCTCATCATTACTTCTCCAAGACCAGTTCCATATTCCTCTGACAAAGCTATCCCTTGGGACTATGGATCTGAGGTTTACTATCATGGTGTCAAACAAGACCCTTTGACCATTGAAGATCTTACAGTTGAAGCTACCATTCCTGACATTGACAACATCACCGGATCAAGTAAGGTGACGAACCGGAAGGGTTTTCTCCAAATCTCTCCTCCAAAAGACACCGACTCCAACAGCATTCCAAATATTCAATCCATTCCCAAGCTAGAGGAAAGAACCTGACTCATCCCGCTCAGAAGTACCAAAGGAAGTTATCAAGACACCTCCAAACAAGAAATGGAGGAAATTCTGAAGATTATCAAGAAGAGTGACTACAATGTTGTGGAACAGTTGGGACAGATCCGTCCAAGATCTTCATGCTTGCTCGCTCTTGTGCTCGAGGCTCATGCTAATGCCTTGGTGAAGTTTCTGAAGAATGCTCACGTACCGCAAGACACTACTACTGATCAATTTGAAGTTTGTATTGCTAGCCTGGCTGCCAACAACGGCCTAGGTTTCTCTGATGTTGATTTGACTCCTGTCGGAAAGAAACATAACAAAGCCTTGCACATCTCTATTGAATGCAAGGGCATTACGTTGTCTCATGTTTTTGTGGATACCGGTTCCACTCTGAATATCCTTCTGAAGACTGCTTTTGATCGACTCGATGTTGAAGGGTTGGTTCTGAAGCCCAGTGACATAATTGTGAGAGCTTTTGATGGTTCTAAGCGAACAGTACTTGGAGAGCTCACTCTACCCGTTAAAGTCGGTTCCCAGACTTTTGATTCCACTTTCTTTGTCATGGACATCTGTCCATCTTACTCTTGCCTACTTGGACGCCCTTGGATACATGGGATGACGATTTCTACCTTACATCGAAATCAAGTACCAAAAGGGAAGGTTGTTACAAAAGTGAAGAAGAGTATATGGTCACCATCTACATCATTCCGATACCTTGAGATGGAAGGTGAATTCTTAGAGACCTGTCAAGCTTTTGAAACAATCCCGAGTCATGCCTGCTGACTCTCCTCCCTGAAGTTGCACAAGTTCCACCTAGGATAGCCTCATTGAAAGATGCTCAAGTCATTGTTGAAGAAGGTAATACTATTTGGGGAAGCTCCGATCTTCCTTTCAAATTTGACAAGACTGGTTTAGGATTCACCATCAAGAGTCGAAGATGATACGCGAACGTGGCCAACTACCTTCCGCATTAGCCGAGTGGAATCCATGCTATAGAAGACGACAACGACTTGACATTAGCAAGTGGATCTTCCCAACTCCGATCATGGTCTCAGAATTGGAAGATCAAGACGTCATACCAATCTCCTTTAGTCGAGTAATTGCTCTTGTTTTGTTTTGCTTTTCGTATTTCTTTATGTTTTGAACAATAAACTTTGAAAGCCTAGTGCCTTGCCCGGCATCATGGCTCGCTTGCAAGGGTTATTATCTGTTGTTTGCGATTTTCATTCAATAAATCGTTGGACTTTTGCATTCAATTGTTTGTTTTCTTTTACTTTATCACCCTTCAAAAGCTATGTGTTTCTTACACACACCCATGTGCAGAATCACTCCGAATCTCGTTAATAACTGCTATGCTATTGCTAAATATGACTTCGATAATCCGATCTACCAAGGCGAAGATGAAAGTGAGGAAGATTGTGAAGTGCCAGAGAACTTGTCGATCGCTACAAGAAGAGCGAGTTATCTGACCACATGAAGAGCAAGTTGAGGTTGTGAATCTGGTACCGACGAAGATGTAAAAGAGATCAAGATAGGAGCGGATCTTGAGAATAGTGTCAAAGAAAGGTTGATTCAGATGCTACGAGACTACATTGAGGTTTTGCTTGGTCATACGAAGACATGCTGGTTGGACATTGATATTGTGGTACACCGATTGCCAATAAAAGAAGGTTTTCTCGGTGAAATGAAAGTTCGTCGCATGCATCCCGAGATGTCGAGAAAATCAAAGCCGGTTATGAAACAGTTCAACGGTTTCTTAGTCACCTCTTATCCCAAGGTTGCAATGTGGTACCCGTACCAAGAAGGATGGCAAGGTACGAATGTGTATGGATTACGAGATCCGAACAAAGCCATCCGAAGACGATTTTCCACTCTCATATCGATGTTCGTTGACAACACCGCCAAAGATAAGGTTTTCTCCTTTATGGATGGTTTCTCCGTTACAATCGATCAAAATGGCCCTCAAGACATGGAGAAGACTACTTTACACGGGGCACTTTCACAAGGTTATGCCGCTCGGATCGAAGAACGCAGCGCCACTTATCGCTGGCTATGGTGACATTGTTTCATGACATGATTCATCACGAGATAGAGGTCTACGTCGACATGATAGCTCGATCACAGTGAAGAAGAACATCTTGATCATTTGCGTAAACTATTTGACAGTTGAAGAAGCATGATTGAGACTCAATCCTAACAAGTGCACCTTTGGAGTCGATCCGAAAACTCTTAGGGTTTGTTGTTAGTGGAAAAGATATTGAAGTTGATCCCGCCAAGGTTAAAGCTATTTAGGAGATGCCAGCCCCCCGCACCGAGAAGGAAGTCAGAGGTTTCTTGGGCCGATTAAACTACTTTGCCAGATTCATTGCACATCTAACTGCTACTTGTGAGCCAATCTTCAAGTTACTTAAGAAAGATCAAGTGGTAGAATGGAACGACGATTGCCAGATCGCTTTGACAAAATCAAGGAGTACCTTCAGAATCCTCCTATCCCGATGCCGCCAAGGAAGACCTCTCATCATGTACTTGATGCTAGAGAACTCAATGGGTGTGTGTTGGGGAAACATGACGAGTCCGTCGAAAAGAGCATGCAATATACTACCTCAGCAAAAGTTTACCGATCGTGAAACAAGATACTCACCGAGAAAACTTGCAACGCTGGCTTTCACGACTAAGACAAGATATGTTGACTCACACTACCTTGTTGATTTCAAGATGGATCCGATAAAATACATATTTGAGAAACCAACTCTTCTCCTTATCGGCCTAAGATGAATGGCGCGATGGAAGCCGCCAACAAGAACATTAAGAAGATTATACGTAAGATGACGACTTACAAAGATTGGCATGAGATGTTACCATTTGCTCTTCATGGTTATCGCACTACATGAACATCAACAGGGCAACCCCTCTCTCTGTACGGTATGGAAGCCGCTTACCCATCGAGGTTCGATACCCTCAACCGAGTCTTCCAGAGGCGAGTTAGGCGAAGACGATTGGGTCCGACTCGCCTTGACCATTAACTTGATTGATGAGAAACGACTCGCATCCATCCGCCATGGATGATTTATCGAAACGAATGATCGAGCATTTAACAAGAAGGTCAAGCACCGAGTCTACCGGTCGGTGATCTAGTAGTCAAGCGCATCATTCTTCCACAAGGTGATCCTGGGGCAAATGGACTCCCACCCATGAGGGACCATTTGTAGTCAAGAGATTTTCCGGGAGCTATGATACTTAGCACCATGGATGGTGAAGACTTCCCACACCCCGTGAACGCACATAGTCAAAAAATACTACGCATGAATAGACCCGCTAGGTCGATCGACCTAGGCAAAAATAAGGATCTGGCGAACCAAAAGGTTCGGCAAAAGTTAAGGATATATACAAAAGATGTACACCGGCAAGTCAAAAACCCGAAAAGGCGGCTTGGGCAAAAAGGGTATCCGTAGACAAAACCCGAAAGGGCGGTCTAGGCAAAAGTTAGGATTTAAGCGTATAACTATGTCTCTTCCAGATCACCGCCTGACTACTATCGGATTCAAGATTCAAATGGCGAAGATCACCTACTCACTTTCTACGACAAGGAGATGAGATAGTTGAAATGTATGAGCACTAGCATAGTTGGAACTTAACGAGATTGTTTCCGCATGGCTTTTTACCTTTCTTGTGTACAAACTACTTGGCCATACGCCACATTTCAAATAAACGCAAATTCTTTCTCTTTACAATTCTTGTTGTTGTCGTTTGCAATAAGTCCAACGTTTGCTTTGAATGACTATATGCATTTGACAATAAAAATCTAATCGCAAACATACGAAAAGTGAACATACAAAAGTGCTTACTACAGACTCCAGGAATTGGGACGAAGACGAAAGTCACCAAAAACATTCCCCCGTAGAGCATGATCCCTACAAAGGTATCACTCACAACACAACTTCCCCAGCAGAGCAAAAGGGAATCCACGAGCCGTAATTCCACTCAACTAAGTAAAGTTACATCAGTCTCCAAGCAGTAACACCTCACCCCCAGTCAAGGTATTTATCCCTAGCGGATATCTCTCAGTCTTTTCCCTTTCTCCCCAATAGCAGTATCCAGACCCGAAACTTGGTCAGATAGTGCATCGGAGGAACCTACATCTTCATTCCCCAGCCAGAGATTACAACGGGTTCTTGACTCTTCCAACCCGGTCTCCCGGCAACTATCAAATGCTCTCCAGCGAGATCTACACTCAGAATCCCCCAGTAGAGCGCCTCCTAAATTTCCTCAGCAGGATCTACATACAAGGTCCCCAACGGATCGCCCCCCAGATTCTCCTCAGCAGGGTCCATATATGAGATCTCCAACAACGAGCCTCTCAAATCTCTACCTTCCTCAACAATATCTAGGCCCAAGACTTGGTCAGATAGTGCATCGGAGGAATCCAGGGTATCTTTCTTCTCCTTCAAAAGCAGGGACTTCCACCTACTCAATTCCCCAAGCAGGAGTCAGAAATCCTCAAACAGAACATCCGCATCTTCTTCAAGATGGATATGTTTTGAAATACCACAACAGCTATCACTCATACATTCCTCATAAAGTCATAATTCATGCATACGTCATTCATATACACTGTCATTCATCATACTTTGCATAAAACTAACAAATATTCTATCAAAGTTTCTCTTGTTTTCTCCAAAGTAATGTACCGACGCAAACAGTCCAGGATTAAGCCCGAATCGACGGAAAACTATCGAAAGACCGCCTTGGTTGTCCTCCGACGACTGGTCCAGGATTAAGCCCCGAATCGACAGGAAAACTATCTGAAAGACCGCCTCTGGTTATCCTCCGATAACAGGCAATGGATCAACACCCGATGCACAACAGGGAAGATATCCCCATTTTGCCAACTACAACCTCCCTCAGAGTAATCAGCACGAAGATTTATTCTGATCCCTTATTATCAACACTACGAGTCTAGCGTACGACTCAGTTGCCTTGGATGGCATCTTAAGCCCATCTCCGACTATTTGCCAACAGTGCTTCACTTTCAGAATGCTGCGTATATGGTTAAAAATCAATGCAAACCAATAACTTCATTCAAAAACAATGGACACGAAGTCTAACGTACGACTCCCTCCAGATGGCATCTTAAGCCCATCTCCATGCTCCTTCCGAACGACAGAGCCTAGCGTCGGCTCACTCAAAGATCGATTTTTCCAGGTGGCATCTTAAGCCCATCCCCGTCAATTCCCCTATCGACATTCTCGAGTCTAGTGTACGACTCATCCCCCAGAGAAGTATCCAACTTCTCCAAATGGCATCTGTAAGCCCATTCCCGCATCATCCACCGACAGCGAGTGCAAATTTTCAGGTGTACTCGAGTGTTCAATCATCTTCTACCTCCAGGTCACGAAAGACAAGCGTGTCAATCTAACCCTCCAGTACAAGAAGATTGAATAGGGGTAGCTGTCATACCCCAAAATTTGCCCTCCATCTTCTCAAGAGATTTCATACATCTATACTCAAAGATTCCTCAAGAGTTGGTCAGACAAACTCTCTCCTAGACAATCAACCCAAACTAGGGTTTGGTATATCTCAGGTCAAGATGGACTTCCAATATCTCCAATGGTCTTCATGCCTCCTCATATGTTTCAAAGATTCTCCATGTCAAGTTTCAAGCTTCACAGATCAAGTTTCCTCAGACAATTGCTCAGATGGTTGAAAATCAGATTGGACAAAAGTCAACGTGGTCAACATACAGTCAAACTTCATAATTTTTGGTCAACATCCTCATTTTGAAGTTACATTCATCATTTGATCAAGGGTTGATCATGATTCATCAAGAAAACTCAAGATTTGCTCAAAAGTCAAACTTTCTAAATTAGGGTTTCTAGGTGAAAAGTCAATCGAACTTTGATGATCATAACTTTCTCATACTTTCTCGAAATTTTCCACCACCTCTTGTTTTGAAGGAAATTAAATTCTCTACAACTTCATTTCTCACAAGAATGTCCAAAAATGCTTCATTTGAGAGGTATAGCTCAAAACATTACAGTCATTTTCAAAGTCAACAAAAGTCAACTTTTGTTTTGAAGATATATTGAGCATGGAAACTCCAATTGAGATACGACCAAAAAGGTTGGTTAGAGGACTCTTAGAGCTTTCCAAAAAGTCCAAGAACACTCAAAAATGTGGAAAATTGAGCAAGATACACTATTCAGAAGTTGGGCAATTTTGGACAATTGCACAAAAGGACATTTTGGTCAAAATGCAAAATTTTCCAAATGGGCCTAAAATCTTTTGGTCCAAACTTGTTCATGACATGATTTTTGACCCATAAATGCTTGGCCATGGTAATTTTCTATTTTTATGATTTATATTTGAATTTTATAACATTTAATTCAAAAATAAATTATATAAAATATGAAAATTAAGTATTTTTTCAAAAAGGAATGGATTTATATCTTCCTTGAAGTCCAAGAAAGCCCATGATTCATACCAAATTCGTGCTAGCCTTTGCATTCATGAGAAAATCAAATTTTTTCAAAGATTTGATTTATTTTTAATGGAAAATATTTGCACATTGATGGAGCAATCTTTTTTCACTCCTTTTGCCATCCAAACTTTCCCTATAAATGCTCAGCAAGATCACAAGCCACAGGAACGAAACCCTAGCTCAAGCCAAACCCTTATTTTGTCAAAATTTTCCAAGAAACTTGAGAAATTCGAATTTCAAAATCCAGCCACTTTCAGCCTTCAAACATCATTCCATCGTGCTCAGAGAGTAAGTTTGAGTAAGAATACATTATTGGCATTGATCAAACCATCCAGAATCGATGCATATACATGCATATACATTCAAACTTTTCTAATTTTTGCATTTTACTATCCTGCTTGTTTTAAATGTTTCTAATGCTTTTATCATGCTCATAAGATGCCTAGGGTTTGATCTGGGCAATCGTTCTTGGTTTTGAACGTCAGAATCGTATAGTGCCATTACTAGGGTTTTTCAAACTGTTAGCTTCGTATCTCTAATTGCAGGCCGATTCAAAGGAAACTAAGACCACCATTGGATTCGCAGACCCCGATTTAGGGGGGGTAGCTTTAACCCTGAGTTTCGATTCTTAGTATTTTGCAGGTTTGGCGTTTTGGCTCGTCGGAGAAGACGACCGGAGCTAGGGCTCCGGCGTCGTTGACCGATGCTGAATCCGGCGTAGCTTGCGTGGCAGTTTGGTTCGTTCTGATTCGTTCCTTCGTAAGTGACAGGGCCCACATGCTGACTGCGCGTTGAGTTTCAAATCCATGACACGTAAACGCTCAAATTCAATTAATTCCAGTTTTCCAAACACCAAGTGCAACATGGCGCAGCGGTTAAGGCGTTGGATGATGGAGATTCTCTCAAAGGTCTCAGGTTCAAGTCCTGGCAAGACCAATCTCTTTTCCTTTTTCTCAAACTTGCACTATTTTCATATTTTCTTATTTTTAATATTTTGCATGTTATTTTAATTGATTTCATATTTTTATTTCTGCATTTAAAAATCCTCAAAAATTAATTTTCTTTTTGCATTTGTTTTCTGAAAATCTTTATTTAATTTAATAAATTAAAAAATACAATTTTGCATGCATATTTATTTTTATTCATAATTTTGCATTTTAATTACTTTTAATTAGTTTTTAATTATTAAATTGCATCCAAAAAATCCCAAAAATTTATTTTAGTATATTTATATTATTTTCAGCATGTAATAATTTTCTCATATAAAAATTTGCATTTTTTCTAACATTTTTCTCTTATTCGATTCATCTCGTATTTTCCGATTTCTCGTTCTTTTACAGGTTGATCCGATTCAGACGATTCTTGCTTTATCATTTTATTTTTTCAATAATGTAACTGTCTATGGGATGTAATAGTTTAAAATTAGGTCTTTATTTTCCGCATTTTAAATTATGTATCTGCCCCAAAGCCATGTAATAGCGTAGGACATTTACCTTTCCGCACTTTACATTCCGCATTTTACTTTCCGCACCCTATAAATTGCTAGTAACTAGGCGTGTATGGCAAGATAATAATGAACTTAGCCCACTAATTTTCAAGATAAAATATCTGAAATCAACACACTTCTTTCACACACGCGCCCCTTAGGGTAATTCTCTCTCGTTGCCTTTGCGAATCACAAATGGTCATGTCCCTCGAACGTAGAGGTATCCTAGCACCGTTGCCTACAAACAAATCATCATAGTCCCTTCGATACAAAGATCATAGACCCACGACGTCGCCTACAAATACATGATCTTGACCCTCGATTGTCGCCTACGAAAAATGATGATAGTCCCTTCGAATGTGCTAGGATACTTCCTACAAGTTGCCTTCAATGACCATCCGATGTCCCTTCGAATGTCCCGCTTACATCCAACGAATGGAGCTACCTACTAACTAATGGTATGGTTAGCGCTATTCTAAAGGAACGTAACAATACAAAAAACGACCAATTCTGAGTAGGTAAATAAGTCTTTTAGTTGCTTGCTCTAAACCAAATACTTTTCACACCACACACTCTTTTTTCAAAGTTCAAACTCTTTTCAAAACGAAACATTTCCAAACACTTTGTATACACTCCTACATGAGTCATTACAAAGTCAAAGCGAAATGCCTTTCAAAACATTTTTGTCAAACACACAGAAAGCAATTTTAAAAAAGTGAGCTAGAGCAACTAAGAGCCCGTAGAATAAATCGGATGGAAAGGGTGCTAATACCTTCCCTTTTCATAACCTTCTCCCTTACTCAGAATCTAAACGAAGGTCTTTTTCTGTACTTTTACCTTCCCTTAATTGGATAAAAATAAAAGTCGGTGGCGACTCTTGCTATCTGCACATTTGCGATACAAAAATCCTACAAAGTCAGTTCACCGTGTTACACATACGATCTTATCCCCCATGTTATTTCAAGCCACCACAAGTTTTATATTCCAAATGTACCCTCCAATGGTTACATCATGCATGGCACTATATAAGAACTTGAAGACTTGAAGAAACAACTGCTAATTCACGAGGAAACTCTCTGCACATAACTTCTTTATCCATTGTAAAAAGATGTAAATTAATTCTAGTCATTTTCTACTAAAAATCTGTTTACATAATCAACTTGTGTAGAAGCATATTTACTTGTCAACAAACTTGTTATCAAACTGCTGTTTGATTGTTCCTTGAGAGACCAGTTGGGTCAGATTCTGAAGAAGTCTAGGATAATTAGTCTTAGAGGTTGTTAGTCACACACATTTGGTGTGTGAAAGTGTTAGTCACCGATGGTTTCCCTTGCAAGTGTAATCAGTTTGGTTATAGTGGATTAAGTCCTCGGTGGAGAGAGGAAAATCACCTCGGAAGGGTGGACTAGAGTAGCTTGATGTTTCAAGTGAACTAGGATAAAAATATTGTGTTATTTATTGTTGTCATATCTTTTAATCTTCATCAAAGCAAATCATATTCAAGGGAATTGTTGTTAAGACTAAAAAATTTCAAAGTATAAAACCCAATCCAAACTCCCTTTCTTGTGTTTTTCACGCCTTCAGTACTATATTTGCAATCCATTCGACATTCCTTGTAGTCTAGATGAAACTGCACCTGAGGAGTCTTTCGATTTCCTCCTTTATCTTCGAGGGAATCTCTGGCACGAATCTCCTTGGAGTCTTCTTGACGGGCTTCTTGCCATCCTTTATAAGTAGCAGATTTTTTTGGGCATCCATCATTTTTAGAGAGGTGTGATCACCATTTTTTAAGTTGAGAGGCTTAGAAAACAACATTGGAGGCGACATCTTGATGATTCGGAGTTGGATTTGCATCAATCGTCTTAAAATAGCGAAAGGTCCAGTTAATCTTCCTTATTCTCTTTGTATTCTTTATTGTTGGATTTCTTTGTAAGTTTACTTTGATTTTATGTATATGTATTGATTTTGTGTTGTATCAGATTTATTTTACATATCTATATCGATGTTATCCTTGCTTAATTGTTTTATGATTGGATTTGAGTTTTTATAGACAAATACTCTTTAAATTTGGATTTAGGACGGACATTTATTAGGTTCTAAACTCTAGAAATAGATTTAGATCTAACTGTTGGGACCTAAGAGGGTTTTTCAAAATTTATCCTCTTAACGGAATAATCCTGATGACCGGATCTTGATTAAATCATTAATAACAAATCAAAACACACTGAATAATGATTCAAGAGTTACCTCAAGCGTGTTTTCTCATACAATCACGAAGGGCGGAAGATCTGGCCTCAACATAGTCCACACGTGCAATTGGAAGGTGGTGCTAGCCATTTTCATGTTCTCTTGAGAATTGACAATTAACCTAGCAAGGGGAAATAACTTCTCTATTAATAGAAAGCTTCTAAAACCCCAATGGTCATAATTTAGGTTTTTTCCAAAACAAGCTCAATCTTATTTAATTAAACTATTTAATTAAATTATTATTATTTATATTTAATCAAACTCTTTTAATTAAATAAAATAAAATATTAATTAAATTAAATCATATTTAATTTAATCATCTCATTTATTTAATTAAATCATATTTAATCAAATAAACTATATGTATTAATACATTAAACAAATTAAATAATATTAACACATAATTAAATTAAATCGTATTTAATTTTATCATCCATTCCACTATAAGTACTCTATGCGTGTGACCCCTATAGGTTCTTGTAACATTGACAATAATATCAAATCACCTATTTAATATTATAAACAGTGAGTGGTATCTAGCAACATGATAAGTGTCAAAATGTAGTTATTTTGTATATATATTTTGTGGCACTTACTCATTCTTATTTGTTAATAATCGTTGAATAACCCCACTTTTTCTTGTAAATACATTTTTATGTTTTTTGTTTACATAATGTACCGTTTGACTAGGTTTAATGTATATTTGTCGGTATTTGTGCGTGTTGGAGCATCGACGAATTAAGTGTCGAAAACACGGCTCCGAAGATGCAGTTTTGATAAATAAAAGACCAATTTTGCTCAGGAGAGGCCGCTTAGTGCAAACAGGCCACTGAGTGGGGTTTGCAACGCACTTCTTGTTTTGGCACTGTTGCGGCAGAGAGAAACTTAGTTTTAGAGGCCGATGAGCGGGTCCTCGCTGCTGAGCGGCGTTTAGGCAGTTTAATGTGTAAATATCAGGGAGGCCGCTGAGCGCGGCCTGCTGTGTTTTGTTTTATAACTTCATTTTTCTTCATTTTTAGGTAATGGTTTTGGGGTGGATTTTGATCCCCATTTCCATAAACCTTTATTTTTGATAGTATAGCTTAAAAAATAACACTAGGGTCTTACTTATGGATCATTGGAGGTGGATTGCTCTTCGATAGGCGTTGACAAATCAGTGTAAATTAGTGGTTTATCACTTCTCTTCTCTATGTATTTCTCTATTTGTTGGTTATGTTTGTATATTTACTTTGAACTCATATATATATTTTTCCCTTGGCGTTGTATAAAGTTTGCTTTATGAATCTGTGTTGGTAATTGTCTTAGGTTTTTATTCTATGTTATGGATTTGAGCTTTACTAGAGATAGATTGCTTAGATTCTTACCTAGTATGATTATCTGTTAGTTTCTAAATACTAGAAATGGGTTTAGAGCTGACATTTACTTAGGGTATCTAGACTTAATGCCTCTGTATTAATTGTTTCGAACTAGAGATAGTCGTTACAAGTGACACGGTTGACTTCTGTGTTTTTTAGGTATTCCAGAGATGGATATCGAGGTGATGCGGTTGAATTCTCAATTTGGGTTAGAAATAACTTAGATTGTGAGAGATATGTGATGACACGGACGAGTATCGTAGGATGAGTATAACTAGATGGTATATTTTTTCTATGACGGGTAGTGTGCATTCGTTCTCGACAAGTTGTTTATCCTTTATACGTTTTGTTCATTTACTTTTTGTCTTTCCTTTACAACCATTTAATCCCAAACTCATTAACAATAGAATTATCGAACGAAGAATCAATAACCAATCTTTATGGAAACGATATGATATAACTTAACCAATATATATATCACCCGGTAAAAATAAATACCAGACTCTTTGCTTGCCGCTTATACCGCAACATCACAACACATCACTGCTACCCCAGTGACGAGAATGTCGTGTGATCTGACATAACCTTTATGTGATAATGATTATGTGTATAATTACCCTTTTCCCTTATATCTATATTGAACACAAGGCATAGAATGTGTCACCCTTATATAGTTCAATATTTTATTCCTTGATCCCAGAGTATACTTGATAACAACAAATAATCCCAATATCACATATTGACTTATTTGAGCACGACCATGCATTTTACAGTCATACTCTATCAAGGGGCCCATAGATATTACTCCTGTATATGTAGAAGGTGCAAATCCCATCTAGGTCACTCATGTCCCTCATCATGATTTGTAAAGTACCCATCAACCATCTTTATGGTCATCATGTTACGGATAACATTTGATTGGTAATAAAGTACTCGACTCCACACCTAGGGTCCATAGTAGTTTCAGGTTGAAGGGTGGTATACACCACTATCACTATGACAGTAACTTATGACACTTACATAAAAACTATATAATATTCTTGTGGTGGATCAATCCAGTATAAATATTACTCCTAATATTTATACCTTCGTGAAGACTTGATATCTCATATCCATGACTTGTGAGATGCAGCCATCAGTCTACTCACATAATAGTCTTTATGCATTATTGTTATCCTTTTTAACAGTAAAGCTTGACTACATATACTTTAATAATAATGTCCTTATGTTTAATGAGCTCTCACAATTAATTCACACTTAATAGGTCATTAATAGACTAGTTATTCTAAGGACTTTATTATGTCATATATAAATAACATAATAAATATGATGCCTAATAAGTATACATATATTGACAAACAACAATATACATATCAAGGTAGTGATACAAAAGCATATTAAGCAAATATTTATTGGCTATTTGGGATTACTCCAACAATCTCCCACTAGCACTAGAGCTAATCAGATATTAATTTAATATCTAGTTTCCCATGTTGTTCATCAAGCATCATCTAAGCATGATACTTTATTAGGGTAAAGGAACTCTTTCCTCTGTTGGTAATATACACCTCTTCCAATTTCAAATTTCGATCTTCTATCGAAATAAATTGGAGTGTCAAAATATATATTAATGGATCGCTGGTGAGATCTAGTATTCTGAATTTGCAAGATTAACCCATTTTCATCATGAATTGATCCATAGGATCTGCAATACAAGAAATCCAATTTTCTTCCCAAAAATTATCAAAGCGATCCAAATCATATATTTGACCTTTGTAATAGAAACGACAATTATCTGAAACTCCTTTCATCTTATACAATTGTCATCTAAGCATAATATTTTATTTATACTGTGATATGAATATATAGTTCATAAATTTTGGAATAACATCATTGTAACTCCTTTACAATTATTATTTGCATCTACTTTCATGAAAAGGAACACTAGGTCCTTTAAGATACTCATAGACCTTCTTGATAAGGATCTATTGATTAAAACTTTAATCATTTTGGTACTTATTGTTTATGCTCATAGCATATTGCGCATCTAGTGCAATACATATCATGGTGTCATTTTCCTCATCCAATGAGATAAGACATTGTCCATTAGACAAACCCTTTTATCATATATGCAATAATCTTAATGTGCGATTTATGAATATTAGGTATCTCAATACTTCGTCGAAATATGTACTTGTGCTAGGATTGAGCTTCATCAGCCATTTATCTCTATAGATTCTGATTCCTAACCTTTTAGGAAATATTTCCTAAGCATTTCATCAAAACCAGTTCCTTAACCATGTCCTACATTGGCGTTGTAGGGAATTTGTTTTGTTGATCAATATGTCACTTACATATTATACTAGATTAATGCAAATACTCCCACTAACCTTCTTGTGTGCACAAGGTTTAAAGTTGACATTTATTAATCCAAGTTTTCACAAAACTTCATTAATAAAAGAATTTAATTCCAAGAATTTTTCCTTAATCCATAAATGGATATAGACAACTTACATACATTTCTAGAATTTGTGCCACACGAACCAATTTTCCAAGAACAACTCCCTCCTTGAATGGGTTCATATTCCATTCTCATAAAGATATGTATTTTATGATTCTTGAATTTGTTCAAGTTCTATATCGCTCCCACTGGCTCATTTAGATACATATTATTTCTAATAGAAGACTCCAATTCTAGCAACAAAACAATTTTGTCCTATTACGTGTTATAGAATACGCTTCCCTTATTTTCATTAGGATACATACATAAATACAGCTTCATCTAGATTGTGATAAAGTTTACTTAATAAACCTTAAAACCCAGATGATCATAAAGACAAACTAGATACTCTTACCTCCATATCAAATATGGTGTCTCTAGAACTACTTTAAATGGAATTGGTTATGGATAGGAATAATTGTATGTAAAACAATTTTTAAAAGAGTCACAAAGATATAATTGAACTATCTTAAATTGATCAATGTCAAACATGATATGATTTAAATGGTCATTATACTCTTTACATAGGTATTTACCATAGAGAATAATTTGTACGGTCTTAATACCTTTTTTTGAGTTGTTTCCTTCTACTTCACTCTTGAACTCTTCTCAAAAGAATTCTAACTCGTGTTAGATATATAAGATTCAAATTTCATTTGATTCATCCCACATTTATTATAGATGAGCTTATCAAGATTGTAGAACTCAAATCTACTACTTGATTTAGTATTGAAAACATTGTTTGGATAATCATAACAACACTTATCCATTATCAAAACATGCACTCCTCATCTTGTCAATACAAGACTCTTCACATTCGTATAAATATGATATCAACATCTAGTATCACATACACAAGATGTAGAAGTATACAAATTGATTTGCTATAATAAATTGTATGAAGAACAAGTCTTACTTCCTTCTTCTACTTTGACTCTTTTGATAACCATCAGCAGTTTTGTTCTTTCAACACATAAAAGCATTGCATTCCTTTAGAACCATGTTTGTATGCCCAAATTCCAAGGAATATAAAATGAATCTCATTCCTTTTATAATTCTTAAATTTAGCATCACAAACTACTTTCCTTTTCTTTTCAACAAGATGTGGTTGAAAAATTCATTCATAATGAATCTAATCTACCTATCTGAGACAATCTCAAATAAAACTTGTGACCAACTATTTGGTCTATAAGGAAATCCAAATTTTAAATCTTAAAACTATTTTAGATTCATTTGAATTCCTAACTTGTATAGAAAAGAACTTGGAAAGTCTTAAATTTCTCATTTGTATTTCTTATTTAAAAGAAAATCCTCGAGGTTATGATCATATCATTTTTCATGACGACTATAATTATGAGATATGTTATAACTAGACATTCGATTCAATCCTTCTTATATGTATCGTTCTTCGAATCTAGTTTTATTTGGTTTTTAGGAATTGATTGCTTGAGAATATATAATTATTCTCGTGCTTGAGAACAATTCTCAATTCATATATCAACTCAGAAACTCCGTTCTGATCCTTACATCCTTCATAAGGACATTTCACAGTAAAATATAAATAAAATGCAAAATAAATTTTAAATACAAAAATGTGTAAAAGGATTGTATCAAATTAAATCATTTTAATAAGAACTTTTATTAAAATGCTCCCATTATTTTTACTCAAACCAAATTACCCTCAACATTTGATTCGAAAAATCTCGTTGGAAGATTTTCTAGCAGGTCGAGATCCATATTTCTCTTTGTATTAAGTCCGCGTAGGCTGATTACACAAAACTCAGTTATTTAGGTAGGAACTCCTTCCAATTATATCTAATACAACTCTTGAGTTTTATCAGGTGAGTGAATAAATCCTTATTATAATCCATCATATGGATTGTTCTCAACTCTTTCTTCTAAACATATATAATCCTATTATAATTAGTTTAGTTAAGTCAAACCCAAAAATTTAGCAGCTGGATATTACATTTATCCCATCGCACCTTACTAATATAAAACATGCACATCGCGTTAGGCGAAACCTACATTATTTGATACTAGTCTAGATGAGTGCTAAATTTTGGAAAACAATTAACTTAATATTTAATTGCGGGATCTTTTTTATGTTCGATCTCGTAGGTTGGTGTATCTCATACACTCATATATTTGTGTATCTTATACACTCGCATATATACATACATTTCATGCATCACATATATAAAATAAAAATTGGTAATACGATTATGACCACCTAAAACGCTAGAATTAAATAAACTACTTTATTATAATTCTTTGACCCACAAGCAAGCTTCTCAAGCCTCTCTACCGGTATTATCGTTTGGCATTGTCTTCAACTCTTGAACTTTAACATTTAGAAATATTTAAATAAACAAAATAATAATTAAATGGCACGACACACAGGTCGTATTTAATTACAATAAACCACGACACGCATGCCGTATAAAATAAATCACAACACGCAAGTCGTATTTAAATAAAATAAACACCAATATCTAAGGTCGTAAACGTATACCAATTTATTTAATAATAAATAATTAAATAATAAATAATAATATATAAATTTATATATATTGACGCATCAATTCTTGACGCCTTTTGTGAACCCTAAAAGGCACAACTCTTGTGCTATCAAAAACCCTATTGCAAAATTGTTCATACCATCAAAATGTAATGATCGATTATTCAATATGATTAATCAAAATTATGGGTAGCAAAACGGGTCGTGGCCCGCCGGGCCGGGCCGCACACCCGCCAAAAGTGGCGGGTTAGGTTGGGATTTTGGGACCGTCGCCTGCTAAAGCTCGCCCCGCCAAAGCTCGTCGCTCGCCTAAGCTCACCCTGCCAAAACCCGCCGCCCGCTAAAAATCCGCCGCACCTATCCGTTCAGTTTGTCCGACCTTAACTTCCTCCTTTTTTAGTTAATTTTAGCCATTTCAATTTTTAACGGTTTTATTTCATACATTTATATATGAAATATTTTTTAAGTAAAATTTCTTTAAAATATGCTTTACAAAAAAAATGTTCTAAAAAAATTGAAAAATCTAATTAAAATTTAAAAAAACTATTAATATATAAAAAATAAATAAATAAATAGGCGGGCAAGTCCGCCGCCCGCCAACCCGTCAGCTTAGTAGGGCGGACTTGATTTTTATGTCCATTACATTTGGCGGGCTTGTCCGCCCCGCTCTGTTTTTTACGGACTTAAGACGGGGCGGCGGCCCGTTTTGCCACCCCTAATCAAAATGTCATTACTTCATCATACAAATGTCGAATTCTGAAGTAGAATGCAGATTGATCTTTTAAATGTATAACAATCTTTACACTCATTAATGGAAGAAACAAAATAGTGTATCAAATACACTAATTTCGCATTAAAAATATTTATATCATATATAAATTTATCAACTATATTTATATGACTTATGGATGATCGAAGTATCGCTGTTTCACCATCCAAATGTCGGATTTCGAAATATAGTCAACATCTAACATCCAATTTATATAAATAATAATCTCAATATTTAATTTTAAATAATAAACATTTTATTATTGTATTATAATATATAATAATAATATATTATGATTATTATGTTATTATTATTATTATTATCAGCTATTTATTATTATTATTATTATTATTATTATTATTATTATTATTATTATTATTATTATTATTATTATTATTATTATTATTTATAATAATAAACTAATAATATAAGGATACCTTTTAAACAATCATCAAACAATACAGCTAAAACCACTTACGCTAATCATTCCGTAACGCTAGTACAAGCTCATGCAATTCAAATTTTTTACAAATCTACCGTCTTTTCCCATTTTAAATACTAAAATACAATATTATTTCCAATAAATTTCAAAATACCATCTTTTAAAAATAAAAAAAAATTTACTTTGAAATGCATCCGCCAATTAAATAGACGGACCTTCCTATTTTATTATTATTTTAAAATATTTTTTATATACCTGCGGATTTTCTTGCGAAATATATCTTTTAGTGAAATTTCCTGCAAATTTTTCCACGAAAAATGATTGTTGCGGAATTTCCAACGAAATTTCCTGCGGATTTGAAAAAAAAATTAATAGTATTTTTAGAGAATTCGCAGGTAATTCTGCATGAATATATTTTCGTAAAAAATTCGCAGGTAATGCTGTAGAAAAATCTGCAGGTAATTAACTAATAAATTTTTGAAAAAATAACCTTTCTCCGCCAAAGCATTGGGCGGTGGTATGTTAATATTATTATTTTTGTTTGAAAAAATGTTAGTTTGGTATTAAATTGAAAAAGCATGTTATTTTTGATAATAAATTGAAAATGAATTGGTGAAAAACTCCATGCAATTCTATAGATATTCAAGATCAATCACGTCATTCAATTTGATATATGGTTAATTCAACACTCAATTCGGCAAACAAACTAATTAAGTATGTTAATATGATACCAATTGAAAATCGTAGAATTTTAATAGCACTTCAAAATTAACCAAATGAATCACGTGATGTTATGAAAACAAGATTTAGTAAGGTATTTACTTTTTTTTAACAAAACAAAACTAACTAATCAATAATTCACTACAAAGAGGAATAATAGTAGGAACACAATATCTAGCCCAAAAATTAGCTATGGTTCCTAACGCATGAACAACTATATTCGTTTGAGGTTTGACAAATTTTATTTTAAAGTTGAAAAAATTACATAGAAGAGAAAGAATAACTATTAGTATAAAATTTCGAAGTATCGGAAATTTTACTACTTAAAGTTTGGACCACTATAAGGGAATCACTTTCAAAGATGATTCTATCAAATTGCAAAGCAGTAGCTTCTTGAATGGCTTCCTTAAGCGCTAAGGCTTCCGCTTCAGCCGCCGTCGTACCTGCCGAAAGGAAATTGTCCAAACTGTCTCTTATGCACCAACCTCTATTGAAAGTTTTACGGATCTTGTTAAACCCCACATCCACATTACAATTCGTTGAATCATATTCAAAAACGCAAAATATTCATTATCTTGATAGATCGTTTTGTGAAAATACTTTACGCAATTGATTTAAGAACAAAGTCAATATAATAAAATTGAATCAAATTCAATTAAATGATTAAAAAAAATTAATCACACACAAAAAATTATTATGATTATATCATCTTATAATCAATACTATTATAAATCAAATTTGAATTTAATGATTTAATCAGAACTGAAGCTCTGATACCACTGTTGTAATCTAAGAGAGATTTTTCAAAATTTATCCTCTTTACAGAACAATCCTGATGAATAAATCTTGATTAAATCATTGATCACAAATCAAAACTCACCGAAATAAAGATTCAAGAGTTACCTCTTGAAGCGTGTTTTCTCATACGATCACGAACGGCATACCGACGTCTCTACGTAGTCCACGCCAGTGCAAAGGAGAAGGCGGTGCTAGCCATTTTCATGTTCTCTTGAGAATTGACAATTGACCTAGCAAGGGGAAAGAGCTTCTTTATTTATAGAGAGCTTATAAAACTCTAATGCTCATAATTTGAACTTTTTCCAAAAGAAGCCCAATCTTATTTAATTAAACTATTTAATTAAATATTTTTTTAATATTTAATCAAACTCTTTTAATTAAATAAAATAAAATATTAATTAAATTAAATCATATTTAATTTAATTTAATCAACTGTCAATTCTCATTTATTTAATTAAATCATATTTAATCAAATAAATTATATGTGTTAATACGTTAAACAATTTAAATAATATTAACACATAATTAAATTAAATCTTATTTAATTTAATTATTCATTCCACTATAAGTACTCTATGCATGTGACCCTATAGGTTCTCATAACGTTGGCAATAATATCAAATCACCTATTTAATATTATAAACAGTGAGCGGTATCTAGAAACACATCACTGCTACCCAAGTGACGAGAATGTTGTGTGATCTGGCATAACCTTTATGTGATCATGATCATTTATATAATTATCTTTTTGCCCTTATATCTATATTGAACACAAGGCATAAAATGTGTCCCCCTTATATAGTTCAATATTTTATTCCTTGATCCCAGAATATATTTGATAACGACAGATAAGCCCAATATCACATATTGACTTATTTGAGCACGGTCATGCATTTCACAGTCATACTTTATCAAGGGGCTCATAGATATTACTCCCATATATGTAGGAGGGGCAAATCCCATCTAGGTCACTCATGTCCCTCAGCATGATTTGTAAAGTACCCATCAACCATCTTTATGGTCATCCTGTTACGGATAACGTTTGATTTATAATAAAGTACTTGACTCCACATCTAGAGTCCATAGTGGTTTCAGGTCGAAGGGTGGTATACTCCTCTATCATTATGAGAATAACTTATGACACTTACATAACAAACTATGTAGTATTCTCATGGTGGGTTAATCCAGTATAAATATTACTCCTAATATTTATACCTACGTGAAAACTTGATATCTCATATCCATGACTTGTGAGATGCAGCTATCAGTCTACTTACGTAATAGTCTCTATGCATTACTGTTGTCCCATTTGATAGTAAAGCTTGACTACGAATACTTTAAGAATAATGTCCTTATGTTTAATGAGCTCTCATAATTAAGTCACACTTAATAGGTCATTCATAGACTAATTATTATAAGGACTTTATTATGTCATATACAAATAGCATAATAAATACGATGCCTAATAAGTATACATATATTGACAAACAACAATATACATATCAAGGTAATGATACAAAAGCATATTAAGCAAATATTGATTGGCTATTAGGGCTTACTCCAACACTAACATTCACAGTAAGTATCGATTCTTAATGATCTGAGTTGTTTAGTTACGGGAGATGATCGGAAAAATAGCAAGTGTACTATTTTCACCGATGTAGTTATAATGAGTTTCCCCAAGTATCGATCTCGAGGACTGCGTAGTAAATACCTATTTGTGCTCTTAATTCAATTGAACAAAAACAATGGTTGGGTTGAGTTTAAAACTTTCAATAATACTCGTAACAAATAATGACTGATGAAATTTAATGAGAATGATGCTAGGGTGAGTGGTTGATTTAACAAAACTATGATCCGAATTCAGATTTCCTCATTGCATGTGAAAACTGTCAATTACCTATCTCTAGATTGTTCTTCCTTATGTCCTTAATGAAGAAACTATTAAAACCCCAATCCTTATTCAAATGTCCATTCAAATAACTCTTGGTTTTAACCATAAAAATATCAAGAATTCAAGTGATTAAAAAGAGTTCCTAGTCCTAGGTGAGACTCCTAATAACCTAATTGTGTAGAAACCCTAACAATCATAGTCCTGCCAATTGTTAGTCATAGGTCTACATGTATTTGTCCGATACATGATCATAGGAACACTACACAATTAAATTGAAATAGAAAAACACTGCATTAAGGAAATCAAGTATTCGAATTCATACAATCATCAAATCAGGACCACCCCCTAGCATTGGGGGGTTTAGCCTCTCATAGTATTCGAAGAAAGCATTAGATAAAAGTTAAACATTACAAAGAATAACGATAACGTTGATCTTCAATGGTGGCTGCCCTTGAATCTCGCCGTCTCCGAATTCCTCTTTGTAGCTATCTTCTCTTCTCTGTAATATTTCTTTCGTGCTTTCAAAAGTGTCTTTTTCTCTTTCCAAAATTTCTTCTAATAGTCTCAGCTTCATCCAAGTCTTAGCCAAAGTCCAAAGTACCCTTAATGACAAAGAAAAGGTCAAAAACTCAAAAAGTGAAGTTTCCACACGCGTCCATCAACACGGGCCGTGTTGATTAACACGGGTGCCCGTGTTGATCTCTTGAAGAAAAAATATTTACTGCCAGGTCAATCAACACGGGCAGTGTTGATTAACACGGGTGCCCGTGTTGATTCACTGACTTTGGTTTTTTTGCGTTTTCTAGTGGCTTTTCGACACGGGCCGTGTTGATTAACACGGGTGCCAGTGTTGATGCATCTGTAGCCTCCCATATTCTGATTTTTACACTTCTTTTGCCCCGATTTGTCCTGTTTTATTCTTCTGACCCTGAAAACACTCAAACACATAACCAAAGCGTAAAATGCGGTAAAATGACATATAACACTAGACAAATAAAAGAAATGATAACAAAATTCAATGTTAAATATCTGTGTAAAAACCACCGATCAAACTCCCCCAAACTTAAATTGTTGCTTGACCTCAAGCGACGATTACCAGAACTCATGAAAATTAAAGCAGATCGGTACTCATATGCAAGAGTTCAGTTCTCATTGCTCAGAAAGTAGTGCGCTCGGCATTCACATGACACGAAAATACCTCTCCAACTATGCTTCGCACTTAAGTGTTCTCTTTCCGCTTTTCCTCCTCTTTCATTCGCACAATCAGATTAAGGCACTGAGAATTATGATAATCATCACATGCATACGACTAGCCAAGAACTTCACTTATTCGGGCACCAAACGAGCAAAATTTGCCACTTTTTAATACCGATGAAATTTTCAAACCTTTTGGTTATTTATTGTCCTTTATCAGAACGACGTTTGGGGATCAACCCCCTTTGGGCTGAATAACCTGGTGAGGGCTACCCTACTTAGCGGTCCGGTTGCCTTTTACCGTCTTTTCATCATTTAATTCCATTTTTATTTGCTTCTCAACCAATCATACCTACATGTGAATCTGAATTATGCCAGACTGTATAGATAAACTATTCAAGGAGTATTTCGCAGACTTTAAGCACTATAGTACGAATCTACACGTTGGACTCGTATCAATGTCACATTATTCCGAATTTCCTACCTTCAAACAATCATCCCTGCATCTCACACAAAATCATTCCCGGCCTTATTGAAATACAAGCTCTTGTGTAAAACAAAACAAAAATTTTCGTCAAAATTCATAAAAATTTGGGAGAATTTCTACTAGTGTTATTACACAGCATTTAACATCAACTTTAAAAAAAATAATCAAACAAAGCGATAAAACAAAACAAAGCAATAAAACCTCCCCCAAACTTGAACTAAACATTGACCTCAATGTTTCAGATCAAACTCGAGAGAAGTGACTCACAAAGGGTGATGCAGTACCAGTTGCTACCTCCTAGCTTTCGCAAGATAGGATCCCTTTTTATTACCTGTAAACAAAACAAAACAAAACAAAACAAAACAAAAGCTAAGTTACGAAAATTGTGGGTTTCCTCCCACGCAGCGCTTCGTTTAACGTCGCATGGCTTGACGGGTCATCCCTTTACGGGGGGTACTTTCTCTTCCACACCTTGTTGCTTGTACTTTCCGCAGCCCAAAATTCAACCCCATCAAAATCATTAGCCACTGCGTGATTCACGTTACTTCCAACTTTCATCTTCTCACCGTTGTCTACCTTCTTCTTTCCCTACTTGGATTCTTGACTGAACATCGGAACTTTAATTGATGCTACCTGAGAGATTCTGCCTGAGACTTCTTCAGGGATTGATTTTGAACTTTTGCTCTCTCCATCTACTTTGACCATACCAACTGAAAATTTATTATTTTCACCTGCACCTTGTTTCTTGACTTCAAACACCTTCATGGTTATTTCCTCATCAAAATATTTTAAGTTAGAAGACCTGTCTCGATATCAAATTTGCACCTGTTAGTCAATAAAAAAGGTCGACCAAGAATGATCGGGGTCTCTTCATCTTCAGGTATGTCCATGATCTGGAAATCCACTGGAAAAGCAAAATTTTCAATCTCGACCAACACATCTTCAGCTATTCCATATGACTTTTTGATGGTGTGATCAGCAAATTTTAATTTTGTTCCACTCCCGCTTATCTTTTCAATACCAAGCCTCTTGAAGATTGATAATGGCATTAAACTCACACTAGAGCCAGAATCAATTAGAACCCTCTTGAAAGTTCTATCTTTTATGGTGCATGGTATTGCCACTGATCCCGGATCCCTCTGCTGGACAGGTATTTTTCTCTCGGGTGCGATTGCACATAACTTCTCATCAATGGATACCTGTTCATCATCTGTTGGCCCCTTTTTTGATAGGATCTCCTTCATGAGTTTTTGGTACAAAGGCATTTTCTCGAGTGCTTCAAACAAAGGTATGTTGATCTCTAGATTCTTGAACAATTTGAAAAGTTTATCAAACTCTTTCTCTTTTGTGTCCTTCTTTGCCACTCGCGAGGGATATGGCAGCCTAACCGTAGGTTTACTCTTTACTTCAGCTGGCTTAACAGGTAGCGCCACTTCTTCCTTTTTTTCCTTGTTCTCTCTCACTTCTAAATCCACTTCTATAAGTTCATCATCAACCTTTACCTCATCTTCTCTTTCTTTGGCAATATTTTCACTCCTTGTTGTGACAACATTCACATTCTCATGGTTCTTTTGATTGCCTTGTGCTTGCATCGCTACTTGTTGCACAATTTGCCCCATTTGAACCTCCAAATTTTTAATTGCAGTTGTGGTGTTCCTGTGGTTGCTTCGTGTTTCTTCTTGGAATTGGGAAGTGTGGGCAGCCATCTTTTCAATTTCCACTTCCCATTCTGCCTTCTGAGGAGCTTGTTGTTGTTGATCTTTCCAAGAAAAATTCGGATGATTCTTCCACCCAGGGTTATAGGTGTTAGAATATGGATTATTCTGCCTAAAAAATTTTATCTCCTCAATTTGTTTTGGAGTTGCAAGACATTGTGCAGTCATGTGTGGTCCACTACAAATGTCACAAATCACATTTTTAACTTGTGCTACCTGTTGAGTTCCCAAGTTCATAGCTTTAAGATTTTTCTCCACTTCTGCAGCTATCGCCTCTTCAATTTTGAGTTGTTTATTTACTTCCAACTTCAATTCAATCACTCCCTCTGGTTTGCTTGTAACCCTGTCATATAATTCCAGATGCTCATTTGCAGCTATACCTTCAATAATCTTCTTGATGCCAGTGGCTGTTGAGAAGTTGGATGAGCCACCAGCTGCTGTGTCAATGAGTTGCTTCGTTTTGATTCTCAAACCATTCACAAACATCTGCATCTGCTCATTCTGATCCAGGTTATGAGTAGGGCATGCCACCAGGAGTCTCTTAAATCTCTTGAAAGAGTCTCCTAATGATTCACCCTCCTTTTGCTTGAAATTCAAGATCTCATATCTTTTCCTCATGAACACTGATGCTGGAAAGTACTCATTGAGGAACGCTGTTTCCATATCTTCCCAAGATGTAATGCTGCCGGCTGGAAGAGAATAGTTACACTCCTCTGCTTCATCTGCCAAGGTGAACGGAAATATGCGCAACTTTTTCTGTTCCTCAGTAAGTCCATCTATCTTTAGAGTGGTGCTCATAGTTAGAAATCGTTGCAAATGCTTGTTAGCATCTTCATTAACCCTTCCAAAAAAGGATCTCTTCTCCAACTGAGTGATGGTGCTTGGGTGGAGCTGAAAGTTAGGAACATTCATCGGTTGGTTGACAATGGTTAGTCTTCCCCCCGGTGCATTTGTGCCTCCGTAATCTCCTAGCAGTCTTTCTTGCGGTGGATCCATGGTCTCAACTTCTGATTCTGAACCTGAGTGTATTGAATTTTTATCTTCTTCTTCTGCCAGTATTTCCTGCTTCGCTTTTCTTTGCCTAGCGTGACAGGTTCTTTCTATCTCTGCGTCAAAAAGATAATCAGCTGAGGATTTACCTCACATAAAATATTAGACACAATATTAGTACTGAAATAATTTAACAGGAAAAATAAAATTTTAATTGCAGAGCAATAAAATTTCAATTGAACAAAGATTAAAATCTGTATTTTGGCAGTCCCCGGCAACGGTGCCAAAACCTTGATCGGAAAAATAGCAAGTGTACTATTTTCGCCGATGTAGTTATAATGAGTTTCCCCAAGTATCAATCTCGAGGACTGCGTAGTAAATACCTATTTGTGCTCCTAATTCAATTGAACAAAAACAATGGTTGGGTTGAGTTTAAAACTTTCAATAATACTCGTAACAAATAATGACTGATGAAATTTAATGAGAATGATGCTAGGGTGAGTGGTTGATTTAACAAAACTATGATCCGAATTCAGATTTCCTCATTGCATGTGAAAACTGTCAATTACCTATCTCTAGATTGTTCTTCCTTATGTCCTTAATGAAGAAACTATTAAAACCCCAATCCTTATTCAAATGTCCATTCAAATAACTCTTGGTTTTAACCATAAAAATATCAAGAATTCAAGTGATTAAAAAGAGTTCATAGTCCTAGGTGAGACTCCTAATAACCTAACTGTGTAGAAACCCTAACAATCACAGTCCTGCCAATTGTTAGTCATAGGTCTACATGTATTTGTCTGATACATGATCATAGGAATACTACACAATTAAATTGAAATAGAAAAACACTGCATTAAGGAAATCAAGTATTCGAATTCATACAATCATCAAATCAGGACCACCCCCTAGCATTGGGTGGTTTAGCCTCTCATAGTATTCGAAGAAAACATTAGATAAAAGTTAAACATTACAAAGAATAACGGTGACGTTGATCTTCAATGGTGGCTGCCCTTGAATCTCGCCATCTCCGAATTCCTTTTTGTAGCTATCTTCTCTTCTTTGTAATATTTCTTCTGTGCTTTCAAAAGTGTCTTTTTCTCTTTCCAAAATTCCTTCTAATAGTCTCAGCTTCATCCAAGTCTTAGCCAAAGTCCAAAGTACCCTTAATGACAAAGAAAAGGTCCAAAACTCAAAAAGTGAAGTTTCCACACGCGTCCATCAATACGGGCCGTGTTGATTAACACGGGTGCCCGAGTTGATCTCTTGAAGAAAAAATATTTGATGTCAGGTCAATCAACACGGGCAGTGTTGATTAACACGGGTGCCCGTGTTGATTCACTAACTTTGGTTTTTTTGCGTTTTCTAGTGGTTTTTCGACACAGGCCGTGTTGATTAACACGGGTGCCCGTGTTGATGCATCTGTAGCCTCCCATATTCTGATTTTTGCACTTCTTTTGCCCCGACTTGTCCTTTTTTATTCTTCTGACCTTGAAAACACTCAAACACATAACCAAAGCGTAAAATACGGTAAAGTGACATATAACACTAGACAAATAAAAGAAATGATAACGAAATTCAATGCTAAATATCTGTGTAAAAACCACCGATTAGGAGACATCTCCGATGAGACAATACGGTAGAACTCTCGTATGTGTCTTAGACATCAACATTGATGTGAAGGATACATGATGATATTGATAAGTGTTTTAGGTTGCGTACAAATGATCGATAGATTTAAATATTTGATGGGTAGATGTGTTGTACCCCAAAATTTACCCTCTTCTTTCTCGTATTTTTGGCTTATAATTCGATTGCATAAAACATACATGTAGTCGCATGCACATCATTGATCATAAGGTTACCAGGTTCAAGGTATCCCAATTGGCAAACAAAAAAAAAATATTTTATTCGCTTATTTCTCAATAAAGCAAATTTTGGGTTTTGGGCGCATTTTGGGCAGTCCAGAAGGCGTATCTCTCAGCTCGTCAGGTATTTTATGATGATTTTTTATCCGAGTTTTCTTCTCATTATCATCTACAACTTTAGTTTGAAAGCCGAAAGCAGATTTTATGAGGAAGGTCCCCTAAAAATTGATTTCTCCAGTGGTTTAGACTGAATTTTAGTACTGAACTGTGTGTTCTTCCCGCTAAATAGTTCATATCTCCTAGATGGAAAATCGAAACTGAGCGGGATTGATTTCTAAAATTCCGTATCGAAGCCCTCTACAACTTTCATTTGTAACTCGGGAGCTTATTCCTCACCAATCAATACCAAAATTTTATTCTTTGGGGTTGATTTTGAGCTGAACTGGGTAATTTTCATCTGATACGCGAACTTTGAAAAATCACATCTCGCTCGATTTTTATCAAAACGAGGTGGGACTCGTGCCAAAATTTCAAAAATTTTGTTAGCTTTGATTATTTCAAAAATACTCATTTGCAAATTTTGATCAGAAGACCCTCGTTCGAGGCATTTTCTCGGAAGAGCGCAAATCAAATTTTGCATGTGTCAGTTGTCTGAAAATTGTGCCGAAGCTTCAAAAAATCCTTTCTCCTTGACCGTTCACCCGATCAAGTCAAAATTTTGATTTGCACAAGCAGAATCGCATTCCGGACACTTTTCATTTACATTCCGACTTCAAATTCCGCACGCATTTGGATGTTTTGGATTAATTATGAAAATTATTCGGATAATCATGATTTAGGCTTGATTATGGATTTTAGGCCCAACTCCTAGAACTATTAATAGATTTTAGTCTTCACAAATCACAACAACACAATCATTTTGCTTAATTTTCACTACCAATCACTCTCCAATTCTATCTCAAAACCAAAGCAAAACTCAAGAACGAATTACAAACTTCAACTTTCCCTCCAAGCAACCACCACAGGCCGCCACCGACCTCTGCCTGACACCTGTCACCACTACAGATCGCGTTAAGCGCGCTCACCATGTTAAGCGCGCCTCACCATGCTAAGCGCGCCCTGCGATTTCTGATTTTGTCCATCGCAGATTCTCTCCATAGAATCTTGATCTTCTTCTCCTTCTTATGCTCGAATCTGACGTAGAAGGAACTGTTTTCTCTGGATTTCCCTTCAATTTCAAGATTCAAGGATTTCTTCTTCATCTTCTTCAATTCTCCATTGAAGACTTCAAGTTTTCCTCAAGAATTCAAGGTCAACACCAAGGATTATCATTAATTCGGTGTTGATTTGGTATTTTCTTTGAAGAGTACAAGGAATTCCTCTTTAATTTGATTCAAACTTCAAGTTCAAGTAAATGTTTAGTTCAATCAAGCACTTATTTTAAGTTATTATTGACTTTTAGCTTTTCTTGAAATTGAATATTGTTATTGCTTGCAATTTCCATGTAGGTTCTGATTTGTGAACTTTTATTCTTGAATTCCTTGAATTGAATTGGATTTTGCAACGTTATTTGTGTCGATGTGAGGATTTTTTGTACATGGCATGCATATACTCTTGTGCATTTGTATCTACCTTGCATATAGGTCACAAATTTATGCATCTTGCATCATCTATCACATGCTCATGCATTAGAGAGCATTTAGTTTGATTGAATTGCTTTGATTTATGATGATTTGAAGCATAATTTGCATTAGAAGTGCGTCGACATGTATATTACAAAGCATCTTGATCACTAGGAACATAATGCATTGTACATAAATCTATTACATATGCATTCCAAGTGTTTGTGTTAATGTATAATCTAGGCTTGACATGAGTTCCCAACACTTCTTTGTAGCATGACTTGCTTGCATTGATTCGTTGCACATGAACATTAAAATTGTAGTTTCAACTTGCATTCTTAACATGTTCATGCATAATCTTGCACATGAGCATTAGAATTGTTGTTTCAACTTGCATTCTTAACATGTTCATGCATAATCATACACATGAGCATTAGAATTGTTGTTTCAACTTGCATTCTTAACATGTTCATGCACAATTTCCACTATGAGCATTAGAATTGTTGTTTCAACTTGCATTCTTAACATGTTCATGCATAATTTTCACTACGAACATTAGAATTGTTGCTTCAACTTGCATTCTTAACATGTTCATACATTATATCTTGCACATGAGAATTAGAATTGTTGTTTCAACTTGCATTCTTAACACGCTCATACACCGATTCTTAGCACAAGAACATTGGAATTGTTACCTTTAACTTGCATTCCTCACATGTTAATTTCATATAGAACATTGGAATTGTTACTTTAACTTGCATTCTTCACATGTTCATGCATTCGAATTTCATCTAAGAACATTGAAATTGTTATTTTAACTTGCATTCCTCACATGTTCATGCATTTGATTTTCATCTACGAACATTGGGATTGTTGCTTGATTGCATGGATTGACTTTTGGAATTGAGAATGGCATGGACAGGTGTGTCATACCCCAAAATTTTCCCTCCTACTTCTCAAGACAATTCACAACTCCATACTCAAGAACTTCACAAGGGTTGACCAGACAAACCCTCTTCTAAGCAATCAATCCAAACTAGGGTTTTGATTCTCTCAAGTCAGAATGAATTTCCAAGACTCCAAGTGGTCATCATAACTCATCATATTCTTCAAGGGATCACCATGTCAAGTTTCAAGCCTTACAAGTCAAATTTGCTCATCCAATTGCTCAAATGGTTGAAAATCAACTGTATTGGACAAAAAGTCAACTGTGGTCAACATACAGTCAAACTTTGTAATTTTTGGTCAACATCAATATTTTGAATCAATATTGACCAGTCAAACTTCTAAATTAGGGTTTTTGATCAAAAGTCAACAAAACTTGGACCAAGCATAACTTTCACATACTTTATCGGAAATCTTTTCACAAAATCTCATTTGGAAGGGAATTCAATTCTCTACAACTTCATGTCTCACAAGCTTTGGCAAAAAATGCTTCATTTGGAAGTTATGGATCAAAACATTACAGGTCCTTTTAAAAGTCAACAAAAAGCCATATTTTTACAAATAAGTGTTCATGAACATGGAAACTTAAATGAAGATAAACCAAAATGAGTGTTTATAGGACATATTGAGCTTTCTAAAAAGTCCAAGAACACTAAAAAATGTTGAAAATTGAGCAAAATACAAATTGTGCAAGTTTGACATTTTTGAGGAGGTGCATAAAGGAAAAAACCTAGCAAATGCAAATATTTTTCAAATGGTCTTATGTTTTCATGATCCATACTTATTCTTGAGATTATCCATAACCCCTATACTACTTTCCACGTCTCTTATCTTTTTATTTAATTTATTTTTGAATTAAATGGTCAAAATTCAAAATTAATTAAATAAAATACAAAGATAATTGATAATACAAGTTGGACTTGGTTTCTACCTGTCTTGAGGACCAAGGAAGCCCATCACAAGCTGCCAAATTCGTGCACAAGAGTTTAAGGCAATATTGAGACATTTTGGGAAAGATTAGATAAAATTTCAAAGGGAATATTCTTGTATTCAAAGCAATATATTTCCTCATTATTGTTGATCAAATCTCTTGCTCTCTATATATATGACAAGATCAGAAGCACAAATAACAAAAACCCTTGCCTCCAAGAGCAACCCTAAATGCACAAAAATTCTCAAGAAACGTGCAAGTTCGATTTCAAAGTTCCAGCCATTCTCAATCACTTTCGAGCACACAAACGTGCTCCCGAGGTTTGTAGGGTAAGTATATGCCCAGAACCATGGCCATAACACGTTGAATCATGCCATACAAGAACATCTTCTTTCATACTTTTGCTTGATTTTGTATTTTGTTTTTTAACGTGTTTCGATTTAAACTAACTGCACTAATGTGTTCATGAGATGTCATAGAGCAGATCTGGGCCATCGTTCGAAGCTTAACATGCCTAAATCGTGTCTGGCCATTGTTAGGGCATAAGCTTTCTATAGCTTTGAATCACAAATTCCAGGAACTTTCAGGCCAAACCGATGGCACCACTGAGTTCGTAGACCCCGATTTAGGGGGTAGCCTTAACCATGAGCTTCGATTTTCAGGTTTTTTGCAGGTTTCAAAAAAAATCACCACCGGAGAAGATGACCGGTGCTAGGTTTCCGACGAAGACTCAGGCGCTGACCGGTTGACTGGTTGCGTGGCAAATCCCATCCTTCTGATTGGCTAACGTAATATATTTGGGCCCCACGCGTGCTAGTTTGAAAATTCAAAATCAAACGTGGCCAACACTTATAATCAAATGGTTGTAAATCAATAACAACCAATCATCCCAGCTCAGATGGCAAACGCGTGCAGGGTATACCCAGGGGGTCCTGGGTTCGATCCTTGGTGACCCCCTTTTCTTTTTCTCACTTTTCTTTCTTTTCCTTTTTTTTTTCCTATTTTCTTAATTTCATTTAATTTTCTTTTCAAAACTAATTTAATTATTTTCAAAAATCAGAAAAATATTTTAATTTCAGATTTAGGTTAATTAAACATTGAATTAATTTTTGACATAAAAATAATTTATTTTTCTCACAATTTAAATTATTTTTCATAATTAATTAATAATTAACCTAGAATTAGGTTTTTCTACACTAAAAATCAATCCAAAAAAATAACAAAAAATATTTTTCCTTTGCAATTACGGTTTAGATATTTTCTTTTATCAATTGACATTTGTCTTGCTATTTATTTCTTTTATTTTGCATTTAAATATTAGAAATCGATGTATAGATCGCAAGATTATTTTTGTAATAACGTAGGATTTATTTTCCGCACATTTACATTTTCACACTTTACTTTCCGCACTCCTATTATGTATCTGCCCCAAAGTCATGTAATAGTCTAGGGTTTACTTTCCCGCACTTTACTTTCCGCACTTTAATTTCTGCACATATTTAACTGCTAGTAACTAGGCGTGTATGACGAGACTAAATCAAACAACATAGATCACTCCTAATTTTAGGATAACATATCTGAATACAACACACTCTTCACACATGCACCCACCTTAGGGTATCCTCTCTTGTTGTCTTTCGAATAACATGGTCATGTCCCACGAACGTAGGGATATCTTAGCTAAGACGCTTACGAATAACATCATCATAGTCCCTTCGAATCAAAGATCATAGTCCCTCGATGACCCTCGATGTTGCCTACGAATAAATGATCTTGATCTTGTCCCTCGATTGTTGCCTACGAAAAGTGATGATCGTCCCTACGAATATGCAAAGGTATCCTTACATGTTGCCTTATATGACCATATGATGACTCTTCGAACGTCCCTTTACATCCAACGGATAATGTTACCTACCAACTAATGGTATGGATAGCTCTACCCTAAAGGAAAGCAAAATAACATGGAAACAACCATTCTGAGTAGGTAATAAGACTCTTTTGCTTGCTCCAATCAATTCAAAAACACTTTTTACACCTCACACTTACTTTCAAAAAAAACTTTTCAAACGCTTTGTATACATTCTAGCGTGAATCATTACAAAGTTAAACACTTTTCCAAAACAAAACATTTCCAAACACTTCATATACATTCCAGCGAGAATCATTACGGAGTCAAAGAGAGATGCCTTTTTCAAAACATCTTTTCAAACACACACACATAAAGCAATTTATATAGTGAGCTAAGCAATCAAGAGCCTGTAGATAACTACGGATGGAAAGGGTGTTAATACCTTCCCTTTTCATAACTGCCTCCCGTACTCAGAATCTAACAAAGGTATTTTCCTGTTCTTTTCGTCTTCCCTTAATTGGATAAAAGAAAAGTAGGTGGCGACTCTTGCTATCCGCAACATTTGCGATAAAACGCAAAACAAACAAGTCAGTTCTCCCACCGTATCACAAGGTGATTCAGATCAAAACAGAAAATTCAGCAGGTTACAGGTCGCGCTTAGCGCCACTAGGAGCGCGCTAAGCGCCAAAGTTTATGTTTGGGTCGCGCTTATCACGATATATCAGGCTTAGCACGACCTGGAACTATTTTTTCTGTTCTTTCTTAATTCCAAGTGCAAACAGCAGGTGTTCTGACATTTCTAACCATTGTTTGAGATGTATTTGATGCAGGAGCTTGTGTTGTACATACGTATGACACAATTCTTCGATATTTTGCGTTTGTATACCCACATATACATTCTTTTTGCTTACTTTTTGGGTCTAACTCCCTCCTTGCAAGTGTATCCCTAGTGGATTGTGTATACACATGTTCCTTCGCTTGTGCGCATACGCGTACATTCTATTGTCTGCTTGTGTGGTTCTCTTGCAGGTGTTATTGCCTTGGATGTGTATGAACGCGCATTCTGCTTGTTTTGATACCTTGAGTTCTTCTCATCGGTTTACTCTTATTGCGTGGTTGCAGTACTTGAAGTTTTTTGGAGTATTTCTTTAGCTCGCAGTGCTCTTCGAATTTTATATCTGTGTGGTAGTTTCTACACCATTTATGGCATTCTCTTACAACTTTCCTAGATATCATGAGAAGTAGGACTTTACAACTTTCTTTTGCCATGAGAAGTAGGAATATAGATGCATGATGGGGCTTCCATAGTTGGAGCATGTTCAGGAACCCCTCTGGTTTATTTAAATATACCCGTTTAGGGCACTTCTGTTTGCTAATTGTGTTTGATTTGTTTAAAGTCCTCATCCGTGCATAGGGAGGTTCTTTTCATTGTGTTTACAATTGTGCTTGCATATGTCAGAAGTGGTTAGGACACCTGACGTGACACCACCAAGCAAAGTCCCGCTTTTTATATTTCCTACTATCGAGTCATGATATATGGGCAACTGGAAAGGGTCGACAGTCGTCCCCCGCAGTTCTAGTCCGTGTCTGTATGGTGCACGTGAATTGTGTTACTATTCCTACCGAGTCAATAACAAAAGTGGCCAGAGTCCCCTATTCTGACTCTCCACTCATTTATGGGGTTCACATTTACTGCTGAACTCGCATCATTTGCTCCGTGGGCTACGCCTACAAATTGTTTGACATTTGTTTGCGCATTGCATTGCTTGTGCGCTTCTGCCAAAACACTTGATTGCTTCATCCCTTGGTTCTACAACCAAGACGGATATAAGATAGTTTTCCCCCTAGGGCTGCTCGGTTAGGATAGATTCTCGAGCCTAGACATTAGGATTTTCATCCTTTGCATGTTGACATAGGTAGAGATTCCCTTACATCCTTAACCATAGGTCCAAGCTATGCATGACAACATTAGGGTTAGTATTTAGTTAATCTCCCTTTTGTTTTGCTTAGTTCTTTTTGCATCCTTGCATGTAACTAAAACTAAAACTTGCTTTCTTTTTCTTTTAAAAATAAAACACCTAATAATGGTTTGAACTCCTTTCTCAAGGTAAAAGCAACCAACCAAGACAAACTCTTTTCGCCTACGGGCACATTTTCTTTTGTGTTTAAAACCTTTTTCATAAGTAAAAAACACAAAACCCACCAAAACAAGTGAGACGAACTACGACGCTCTGACTTTCCCATTGCACGCGGGAATACATAGGCATCTTGTCACGGGGCTCCGAGCACAACTTGTAAATATTTTCTTCTTTTCCCCGTGGTTACTTTATTTTTCTTTTCTTTTGCATGCATTGTAGCGTTTGAGCATAGATAGATATAACACACCCTTTAGCTAGAAAATAGAAGCGGATAGTGTAGAGTACTACGGGCGTGTAGGGTGTTAATCCCTTCCCCTCGCGTAATTAATTCCCTTACCTAGATTCTCCCAATCTCTCGGTCGTAGGACCGCGATTTCTCCCCTTTAGGTTTACTTGATGTTTTCCTTTCTCCGTCGTGAGATAAAAGACGTTCGATGGCGACTCCGTTGATACACTCCTATCAGTCGGAAGTTCAGCCAGATGATTTCAAGATGAAATTCAATCCCAACGAGTTCTCTTCTCTCTAAAGAATGTATTATTTACTTGTTCATACGTTTACTTTCCGCACCTTACATTTTTAAACCATTCAAATCAAGTCTAGAAATGTAGTGACTATTGAACGACATTTGGAATGGGTGTTGGACTCATGAGCTCCCTTCGTCACTACAAAATATCAATAGATACACATAAACATGCGACACAAAACTCCTTTGAGACATTTTGTTAAACACATGGACTGCAACATTTTTGTCTGAAAACAAAAACACATAACATGAATATAAAATATGAAACTAAAATTAAACACTTCTGTTAGAAGAAGTAGATTCATTATGTTGCAAACCAAGGAGACTTCGGTGGTGGACGAAAGATTGCCAACAATGAAAGTGGAGAAGCAGCTATAAGGGAGAGAGGTGCGTCCACCATTGTGGCTTTTGAGAAGCGCAGAAAACTTTTAACAAGCTTGTCATTTTTTGGTAGTGGTGGCTCCGGTGGTAGTCGGAAACATAAAAAAGGAAGCTTGGCAGTTAGTAGAGGTGGAGAAAGGGAATGTCCAATGAAATGAAAGACTTAGTTATGGTGAAGCCATGAGAAATATGATGGATGGAGGGAAAAGTGCTCTCAAAAAAGAGGGGAATGACCACCATAAAGATGAAAGGAGAGGGCCACCATCCCTCTCTTGAAAAAGTTATGTTAATTCAATACTCAGAGCAATATCATAATTACCTAAACGATGAAGATGCAATTTTTGTTGACGACTTTGATTTCAATCATGAAGATGCAACTCTCATTGAAGGTTTTGATTTCATCATGAAGACGTAACTAAATAAACTAAGTCTGAATTTGGGAAGCTTTAATTAAAAATGCTTGTGATTATGGGAGAAGATGGTTGTGTGCACCACCACCATGGTAGAATTTCTCTGTGAATCTTCTAAATTTATTTTTTATCCCACTGGAAGGCATATGCACAAATGTATTTTTTTCGTCTTCATATTTTTGTTCCTGTCAATTTGGTTATATTTTATTCGGTTATCATTTTCATCAGTTGATCCTGTTGGTATTTTGGTCTACACTTGGTTTAAAAATAAACGCCACAACAATCTTCATTTCAACTTACGTTCAATAGTACATGAGTTTATATGTACTTTTCATTGTTGCAACTTGCAAGCCAAGGAGCAAGGTGTGTTATCTTTGAGATGGATATCTGAACACTTTTGCTTCATATTGTGATCAAATTCAATGTGATATTGATGTGTGTGTATGTGCTCCTTAGTTGGAAGAGAACATTCTCTTTACAGATATACATTAAAATCCATTTTCTCAGTAGAAAATAGTCAAACACTACCTCAGTTTGTTGGAAACAAATATTTTCATTAGTGATAAAGTTCATTCTTTCTCCTCCTACTTGGAAGGTTAACCCTTGAACTGAATCAAAATGTTTCAAATCTTCCTTCCTTGGTAATAAAATTATTTTTCACATTGAGAATGTACATATCTTCATCGAAAAATAGAACAGCAGCCATGCCTGCATCTCGAACAATTACCTGTATCATTGGCTTCTTTTCTCCAATTTGGTATGTTGTTAATTCTACCACGTTAAGTAGGGGTCTACATTTTATATACTTTGTCGCCATCAATCATCATCAAGAACAGCAACTTCATGTAAAGAAATCAGTTCTGCAAAAGCAAGAATGAAATCAGATTTTGTATCAAGGCATAATATGATACAATAAATAATAGAATACTATCTAATACATCTTGTTTTCTTTCTTACCTTGTTCAATCTTTTTAAGATTCTCAAATTCCGCACTTGTATGCAACGGTGAAGAAGTTCCCGTAAGCCAATCTTGAATACATACAAGAGCTTCCATTGTTATTGGCGGTAGAGAACTTCGATAAGAATCAAGCACCCTTCCACCGAGACTAAAGGCAAATTCAGAGGTCACGGTGGAGACAGGTATTGCCAACACCTCTCTTGCAATGTTTGCAATGATTGGAAATCGGCTTGAGTTTAGCTTCCACCAGTTTAGGACATCCAAATCTCCACAGCTCTCTAAAGCTTCATCTAAGTACTTACTTAACTCAGATTCGGATTTGTTGAACTCACTTGATTGGTAAAATTTATTGAAGCCATATGGATCATTATAACCGCCTTCGTTAGAGTTAGTGTGAGACACCTCCAACCCACCATTATACTCTTCAAAAAGGGAATTCAAACCAGACTTTAATTTATCGATCAAATAAGTTGCCTCCCCGCCATTATAATTTTTATCGGCACACCAACTTACAAATTTCACTTTGTGTCTAGGGTCTAATACGAGAGCGGCCAACAACAACATGTTTAGACTACGGGGATTTCCCCAAAAGTTATCGTATTTCTTTCTCATGTTTTTGGCCATTAAACTTATATGTGCATCTTCAGAATTGCACATTTGCTTAATAGCTATTCCAATACCAAGGACCTCAAACATATACATATTGCTAGTCACACAAGAGGAACTAGATATGCGTAGTGTAGCGTCATAAAACAATTTCAAAAATGGAAGGATTGAGCGTACGATTTCCCAATCTTCATTTGTAGGGACACCTTTCTCCTTTTTTAACTCATCAACATATTTAAGATCTTCCATCTCAAGCTTTTCAAATGTCTTCCGATGTTTCAATGCATCATCTAACATTAAATATGTCGAGTCCCATCTTGTTTCAAAATTCGGACAAAAGAAACCTTTATATTCGATGTTTTGTTGCTCAATACATGCTTTGAATCTAGAGAATCTCGAAGGAGAAGATTTTATGTACCACACGGCAGCACGAACTCTCACAATAGAATCATCAATCTCCTTTAAACTTTCTTTCACTATCAAATTCAAAACATATGAACAATAATGCATATGACTGTAGTCTCCGTTCAGAACTAAACTATTCCGAGACACAAGCTTGTCTTTCAGATGTGGAGTCTTATCATCATTAAGGGAGAAATTGTCATTCGTTAAACTAAGCAGATAATTTATTCCCCATTCATTCAAGCACCGATCCACTATCTTAGCCATAGCCGCTTGTGAGTGGCTTGTGACTTGAGAAAAATTTAAAACCTTCTTGTGCATTTTCCAGTCATTGTCAATGAAATGGGCTGTCAAACACATGTAACAAAAGTTTTCAGAAGAAGTCCATGCGTCAATGGTAAGGCAGACTCGTTGACATTGTTGAGAAAGAAACTTCTTCAACCTTGTTTTTTCTGTATCCCATAGTCTCAAAACATCATGAGCTAATTCAATGCTTGAGGGTACCTTAAATCTTGGTAGCACAACGCTCATAAAATTATGAAAACCTGCATGCTCCACGCGCTCAAGAGGAATATCCATATCTATGAACATCTTCACCACAACATTTTGGATTGCCTCTTGGTCAAACATGGGGGTTGAAGGAGAAGTACAAATATTTCCCTCCACATTTTCCGTTGAGGATGAAACTGACTTTTGCCTCTTGTTAACATCGTTCTTTGGTTCATCCTTATCCTTGCATCTCGTATAATGAGCTCTCATGGCACTTGTTCCTTTATCATACTTGATCAAGGAGCCACAATAATTGCACTTAGCTTTCTTTGTTGTTTCTGACTCTATTGTAAAGTGATTCCAAGCTTCAGACCGATTCCTACGCGGTTTAGAGAGAGGTGGAGAGATAGCAAGTGGATGGATAGAAACCATATGTTCCGCTGTCTCAGAGGCTAACATGTCATCGCAATCACCCATATTGACAATGTTTCTGTTTTACATTAGAAATTAGGACATAAAACCAATGCTAAAAAACACAGTGCTAATATATTTGAGTGATACCTTGAAAAGTTAAACATAATCTTTAACTCACGAACAATTAAAACTTTTACCGTATGAACTTGAATTTCAAGTTGAATAGAAATCAAACATCTAGAAGGAATTTTATCAACCAGCATCATGGTTACAATATTCAAAAGATAGTCAAAACATCCAAGCCAACTATTAAGTTCCAATATTCCCAATAATAATACAACATCTAAAAGCAAATCAGTAATAAATTAGTTTCATGGCAGATAGCAATATCATATATAAGTCTAATTTTCTAATGCTAAATCCAGCATAACATCACTCCATATATTAATGACTTATATTTCACCATCAAGCTACTCTCTTTACCATAAAATTTACCGGTCTTCTCTCAAAATGTCCACATCACCTAAGTCTATTTTCCACCATCTTTTCTACTAGCAGTAGCAGTGATACCCCAACACTTCTCTAATATTGTCATTTCTAATCTTATTCTCTCATCTACGTTACACTAGCAACTCATTTAAGCTAATCGATGAAAACCAACATCAAAAGCATATGAACAAACAAAACTTAAGATCCAATCAAACAGAACGAGAAAATTACCTTAATACTGTGCACGAATAAAATGGCGAAATCCTGAGATATTCGAAATTGCACAAAACGAAACAGAGCAATCAGTAACGAATGTGAGAGTGAAATCACGAGTAATGAATCGGATTTTGTGATGGAAATGCAGGGAGAAATCGAAGAGAATCGAAGATGATTAGGGGATTAGGTTTAGGGTTCTTGGATTGTGTGGTTGTGAAAGTGGGTATCCATTATCCAATATCCAAACCGGCATAATGGGTACTTGAACTGTAGGCGTTATCTTGCCCATAATGGACCGGGTTTACCTATCGTTTTTTAAAATGCAATTGGGTTGAAATAGTTTTAAGAAATGTGTCTACAAAAAACAACTTTTAAGAAGCAATGTTTTACAAATGGGATTTTTTTTTTTTTTTTGGCTTATCACAAAATGAAATGAGGTTATTTGGGACAATTTTATTATAATAATAAATCATTTTATGGATAACTCAATTATCTGATTCTAAAATATACTTACTTAATCCTAATTGTTTTTTTAATATATTTGAGAATTTTTTTCAGACTCTTAACTAACATAGATTGTAGATTTTTTTTTTTTTTTAGTGCACCTCTTTAAAAAAAAAAAAATTTATTGATTTTTTTTTTTAAAATACCCATTTTTTAAATTTTTATATCAAAATCTTGTTTTGATGTATGGTTATTTGTTTGTGCATTTTAAACTCTTTTTTTTTAAGTATATCATGTTAATAGTCCACGTGTAAATATTATTTTGTTTTGTTCGTGTATTATTTAATTTTTCATATAGATTATCTGGATCATGTAGTTGTGTTGTTGTACAACATGTGCATGTAGTTCGTGTATATTTTTTAATATCTGAAATTTGATTTTTTGGATTAATATTTATGTTGTTAGTTATATTGTGTTTAAATTCATTAGCACAAATCTCCTTTTGATCTTGTCAAACTGAGATGAGTTGTAGTGAGTAGATTTTATTTATGCATTTATATTCTTCATGTTTTTGTGCAACATTTTAGGAGGAACACAAGATAATAGTGGAAAGTATTGATCACACTTTGCTTCTTTTTAAAGTCGACTTAATTCTAATTGCAAATGTCTCAAACATAAAAAGGGAGATTGAAGTTGCATTGTCTCTACCTCGTGAGTTTACTGTTTTGATTGTTTTTGTTTATATCGCTATTGAGTCTCCTCACTTATTGTGCACCTCAGGGTTGATTTTTAAATCGATTTTGTGCATGCATACATCAAAGTATTTGGTTATAATTTAACCAATATGCTTCAAATCAATTTGTTGAATTTTTTCAATCAAAAACTATATTTTGAGAATGATTCAAGTCATGACAATGTTAGAATCTCAAAAACACATTATATTTAGTAAAAGTTGAGATTCTAGAGGTGTGACTCAAATCACACTATTATATGACTCGAATCAAAATTATAAAAAGCCCAATGATTGTTTTCATGTTGCCATTATTCGAAGCATAGCATTTTGATTCGAATTACATAATGTTTGAATCAAATTAGACAAAACTATGACTTCCTTAATTTTGTTTCTAGAACTATGATTTGAACTGCAAAATGGTTGACTTGAATCACGTAAATGGGTTCTCATATGTTCTTGACCCTTGATTCAAATCACTTGATTTTTTGAATCGAATCATACCATTTGATTGACTCAAATCATACACTACTTTTTACTCTTTTTAGGCTAGATCTTTGACGCAGATAAAAACTTTTCACTCAAAATCTTTCACAATGTTAAAAAAACATACATGTTCACTATTGATTTGAAATTTCACAACACACTTGTTCTCTCATTTTCAAAAAGGATTTTGAATTTGTTTTGAAGAAGTTATTTCACCTTCAACCTCATTCTTTTTCAATTTTTGTCTCAATCTAAATCTCATATTTTGAGATTTGTGATTGTTAAGGCGTTTCTATTATGCTTCTAATATGCTTCATTTATTTGTGAAATTGCATGTTTACGTTGTTTTCTTCCATATTGACACTACCAAATACCAATTCTCTTGTGTTGATTTTCTTTTGGTATTACTTAATACATTACTTTTATTAGTTTTTGGTTAACGGTTTGACTCAATCCCTTAATTTTGTATACCAATTGAGGTATTTTGTGAATTCATAATACATTACTTTTATTATTTAACGAATTCATAATTACATACATTAAAACAAAATAATAGTTAGGCAATTGTTGATCTTCCTGCACATGTGAAGCACATTAGAAATAAATGGATGTATAAGATCAAACAAAAATATGATGGATCTACTGAGAGGTGCAAAGCCAAGTTAGTAACAAAGAGGTACAATCAAATTGAAGGGATATATTTCTTTGATACTTTCTTCAAGATACAGAGTTTTAAAAAACGGTCCACGATCGCGACAAAATGGTTTGGGAAGATGCCGATATCGATACCATTATTACCGTTTTCTATATTGAAAAATAAATTGTGGTTAATACACACCGCGACAACCGTAATATACATGTACCGGCCGAAATTGCAAAAACCTTTACGGGACGGAGACCGTTTTTTAAAACCTTGGATACACCTGCTTATGAGGATAATGTTGGGTATAGAAGTTTGGTAGACAAAATCTTGTATCAGACAACCACAAGAGATGATATAGCCTTTACCTTACAAACAACTGAGAGCCATTTTATTTCCTCTCCAACCATTGTTTTACCAATACAATAGAAGAAGCTAACACCAAATGCCTTGCAGATCAAGTTACCAAAGCACAAGAGAGTACATAGTTACCTAAGATGCACTCAAAACACAACTTATCTCTTTCTCCATTTCAGTTAGTTTGATTGGAGTTAGTTAGATGAAATCATTTAAAATTTGTTAGAGTTTACTGATTATATATATTGTATGCAATGATGGAAATATGAAAGGCAACTCATGGTGGTAATCGTTGAATTGGTGCATATTTTTAATAGGAATGTCTCAATTCTTATGTTGCCAATTGACCAGTTCTTTCCTCTCTCTCTTTAAATTTTCAGAGTTTGAATTTCATTTACATTTCTTTGTATATTGTCTATAACATTTATGCAGCTTACTAACCAAAGGCATAGGTAACACCAAAACTGCCACACTTAAATGCCAATCTAATAAGAAAAACTGAATTTACATTTATCTTGTACCACTTCTTGCTCTATAATTTTTCATGAGCAGAAAAAGTTTCTAATTTTAGATTTGCAAATGTTAAGCAGGGCTCCCAAAAAGATTAGCTTGTCGACTCATCCTTCTCGGCAATCCGAAATTCTGATAACACCTGATTTCGCCTCCGAATCCAGCCGTCACTATTACCAAACCCCATGCTGAAGGATGAATTGCGGAGGAACCTTCGTATGAAGAATAATTAGAAGACCAAGATGCACCTGATGGAGTAGCTGTAGCGTCGATCGAAGGCGAATCGCCGTATCTAATCGAAGCAGGATCTGAAGAAAACGAATCTCCAAATCCTGAATTCGACCTCGAAATAGTCCTTGAATTCGCGTCACTATCTTCTTCTATTTCACTTTCTTTCTCTTGGTTGTTGGTTTTCTTTGGAAGAGGTGGTGACATTCTCTTACTATTATTCGCAAACGAATCGCCAATTCCTGATTCTGTTCGTGCAATCGATGAAGGATCATGCTCTGGCGAATCTGACGCGCCTTCTGTTACATGGTTGCTATTGCCTTTCTTTGGAAGAGGTGGAAGCATTCTTTTTGAGGTCTTTTTGGATTGGTGAACTGGAATTTCCGGTGGATCGCCTTTGATCATACACGGCCAAGGTATCGCTACTGAAACATCTTTACATGGAAAATGTTCATGAGATTGAGTAACAAGCAGAGCTCTAGATTTTCTATGCTCTTCATGCTTCCATACATAAACTTGTGAATCTTCACTTGCACTTATTATGAATCTTCCATTTGGACTAAATGATGCTGCCATTTGGCTATTTGCATTTTTAAATCCTGTTTTGCAAGGCAACATGTTATTAAGTCATTTTTCATGAAAAATGTTAGAATACCAACCCTACTTCAAAAAAATAAAGAAAGAAAATGCAAAAAGAGTACTACAATATCCGGAAACAAAATTTGCCAATTTTACCTACGTCTCTGACCGAAAAATGAACGAGTTCAGTTCAATAATTACGAAACATACTCAACAAGATCTTAAATTTAATGATAAAATTTATCAACTTTTTTAGAAGAATATTATATTAAAACGGAAAGTATAAGGGGTTCTCGAACACAATTTACCTTTAAATTTATGAACAATTTCTGTACCATCCACGATTCTTATCCTGGAATCAGCCGAAGTAACAAGCACTTCTGCTGGATTACACGGCGCATACTAAGAAGATGCAAATTAAGTCAGTATGCATTCTTGACATAAAAGCGATATTGGGTTGAAAAACTGCGTACAAACTATAATTTACCTGAAAACCAGTAACTTTCCGTAGCTGAGATTTCTTCTTGTTTCTAAGTTCAACTGTGTTTGTTTGAGCTAATTTGTAATCTGGTATACATATAAAAATGACAGTTAAAAACATAGAATTAGCATGAGATAAAATATAAATATGAATAGTAGACAAGTAGAGTAACCACCACCTTCTATGCTATAAGTACGGCAGCTCCCCTTTTGTGTACCGACGATAACACCCTAAAAACAATATAAACAAAAACAATATAAATCATTAATCACATGTGTCAATATCATGCGGTATCAGATATCAGACACACCTTCCATCACGTGTGTCACATAGTACACAACATAGAAAAGTATAGGGAAATAAAACAAGCATACTTGACCATCTGGAGTGTAAGAAACAGCTGTAACCATTTCATGAATATCGGTCCAATCCACGACAAGACGCGCGGGAATGTTCCACATTCTGACCTTAGCATCAAGGGAGCCACTAATGAAATAATCATCATCCATAGGATTGAATTGAACACAGGTTACTGCCATATATCCAATTGAGTAAATTCCATGTCAAACAACATATTTCTAAGAAGATGCACACAAAAAACTTGGAAAATGTTCAAACATTTTACCATAATCATTATGTGCAAAGAATTTCAAGCATGTCTTAGTTTCCAAGTCCCACAATCTCACTGTCTTATCCATTGAAGATGACAGAAGTAGCTGCAAACCAAAAAATTACACATTTTCAACATTTTATCGTGTCGCAACTAATGTTTTAAAATGCAATTCTAATTGAAACATCTAAAACCATACCTGAGATCTAGACCAAGACAAATCCAAAACTTCATCCAAATGACCATGAAAAGAACAATAAGGTTTCTCAGAAAACGTAAAAACATTCTCAGGCACATGAACATATTCAGGAATAGCACTCCCTCTTTTACTTCCGAATTTCCCTTTCTTCTTAGCTAAAGGAGTCTCAACGCCTCGTTCCATCGAAGACATCAAAGAAGGATGAATAGGAGTAAGATTCCCTTCCTCTGGTTTCATACTCATAACCTCGCATTCTTGAACTTCCCAAATATGAATCACTTTATCATCACCCGCACTCGCCAAATAGCGTCCATCCAAACTAAACTTAATCGTCCAAACACACCCTTCATGAGCTTGAAACTCTTGACACAAATGCAAAGCTGAAAGCTCCTTTTGTGATTTCCCACTTTGTCTAACCTTAACCCATTTGTTCTTCCCTTGAGGCTTATTTTGTTCAACAACTTGTGGCACAATAGCTTCTCTTTCGCGTTCGCCAACAAATCCACTTGCTACACCTTTAATATTCTTCAACAAAGAAGCACCTCTTCTTTTACTCAACCTCAAACTCCTTAAAATATGCGAATTCGAAGATAGCTTTTTACCATCATTTCTTCCAACATTACGGCGTCTCATCATAGCCTTAACAACTTCCGAATGTCCCACCGTGCTTTCGAATTCCTCCATTGTCAACTGTTTACCTGTTTCTAAATCGCTCAACCGATTCCACGTCCCATTTTCGCCGTATTCGTTTACTATAAACTCTTTCCCAGTGTCCAAATTCTTAATCAAAAAGAAAGCTCCAACTCCTCCTCCACCCGAACAGCTAGTTACAATCGGCGACATAGGTGGTAACTGTCTCAAGGGCGAATCCCTCACGATGATTCTATTTATATCAGCATGCCGAGCACGCGTGCTCGGCGTGCCTATATCTGTATTCGTTCTCGTCAACCGTTGCTTCGAAATCTTCCCTATCATTTCCTGCTTCCTCAATTTCGCCATTGATAACGAATCAATATCACCTTCTGATCGCGATCGAACGAGAACATACGAAACAGGAGAAGAAGAATGATCCGATTTCTGTTGCTCAGGAGAAGATGAAGCTGCAGTAGTTTTGGAAACATTAGACGAAGAAGACGAATCTGCGACGGTATTCGACGAATTCGATAAAGCATGAACTTCTACATTATTGTTTTCGTATTTCTTCGTTACCGCTCGACCTACATTGATGCTAGTAACTTTGAGATTTTCTTTATTCTCATCCAATCCCATACTTCCGAGCAATCTTCTTCTTCTTTCCGTAATAGATCCCGGTGCCGCCATCCAGATATCATAATTCGGAGTAATGGTGGCCGCCGGAGGAAGCTCCGGCTGCTTCCGTTGTTTGGCAGGATGAAAAGAGGAGACAGCAGAGGCGAAAGAACATCGGCTCGCTTCGAATTCATCTTCGTCTTCGTCGGAGGAAGAAGCTAAATCGTCAGGAACCGCGGTGGAGAGACGGTTATAGGTCTCGAAGAAATGAATGTCGTCCTCATCGTCGCCGAGGCCGTCCCAATTCATGGTCAGCGTTTTCCGGCGTTCCATGGTGGCCATCGGCGGGAGGAGGTTGGAAAAAACGAATGAAGAATCAAAAGAAAATGGTGTAAGAAATGAGAATGAATATTTTTTTTTTGTCACTAATAGTACTAATTAGTGATAATAGTAAATCATTTTTATTATAGTTACATTATTTTTAAATTTTTGAATTTTTTTTAGTCTGTGTTTGTTTGTTAAGGTTTTGAGGGTGAGAAGTGGAAGAGAGGAAATTGAGGGAAGAAGGAGAGGTGGGTTAGTGGTATGGATTTTTGGAGGGAGAGAAACGGTCAACTGGTTTCTATTTAGGTATTGATAAAGTAGGGGTATTTGTGTAATTGTGTGTGGGATTTGCTTGTTGTGTAGAGAAAGTGCTTGTGCACTTCGCAATCTGATTTTTTTTTATATTGTTTCCATTTTCCGTGATGTTTGGATTGTGAAGGTGCTTTCGTTGATAAGTGGTTGACACGTTTGGGAATTTTTTTATACTAGGAAAATGAATGGTCAAATCTTTAAATTAATAAAAGAAGTGTTTGCTTCTGTTTTTTTTTTTTATATATATATATCTAATTTAATAGTTGAAATTTTACATTTTAAAGATAAAATCGAGATGGTTTAATAGTATTTTCTTGTTTATTTTATTTTAATATAATTTTTTTAAGAAACTAAAAAATATATATAAAGCAACAAAAAGTCCTCAAACACAAACATATTTTTGTTGTTGTATTAATATAAAATTATATTTAAGACTTAAATTTGACTTAATATTTCGACCAATTTTCTCTTTGAGTAACACTTAAACAATTTTATCGGATTGCTCTCCCTAAATCATTTTTTAAAAAAATTAATAAAACTTACTAAAGATTAAGAGTTTGTTATTTTTTTAATGATTTTTAAAGTATTAGTAGTGCATATTTATATTTATAAAAAAATCACAAGAAATTTGATTAAGAAAATTATTTAAATGATAAATTAGTTTAAATAATTTTTATAAAAATTTTATTTTAAATTTCTTATTCTTTGAATATCAATTTTTTTTTAAAAGTACTTAAATTTAAAGCTCTTTTGAATAATTTTTTATAAAAAAAATTTTGAGATATATTTTTAAAATATATATTTTTTATTATATTTTAATCTTCAATAAAGTATTATGAGAGTATATAATTGATCTTATTGGTTGATCAAAATACATGGGTGGCCAACACATTCGTAGTCTTTAATGATTAATAAAGGGATTTTACTTGCAAACACTTCGATGCTTAAGTAAGTTCGGATAAAGAAGTAAGTAAGAAATGGTCAAGAATAAAATATCTGACACCCCTATAGAAGAGGATTTTTAAAGTGAGCCCCAGCGTTGAGGAAAAGGTCTCTGTTATTGTTAGCTAGAAATTTTGACTGCATATAACATATAAGAATTCGAAAGAAGCTTAACTGTGGAAATTAGAAATTTTAAAGAATGAAGATTTCGACTGGCCAAATTACAGATGAGGATTCCATTGCGAAATAAGATGGTGAAAATTCCATTGCGAAATATATGGGATTTAAGTCATGTGAGGATTCGAATTCGAATTCGAGTTCGATGCATTGGTTTTTGTTTTAGCACTTCGAAATTAAGAAAGTTTTGAATTCAAATGGTTCGATCTTATCCAAAAGTACGCGTGGAAGCCCGGAGGTTCGAAGAAACATGCAAGACTCGAACGTGGCACTTTCGTAGAGGAAGACCGTTAAGGTCGAATTAGTATAAATAAGATCTCCAGTATTAGGATTTGAGTATGTTCATTTTTTGTACAAATTACTCAAACTTACTAAAAGTATCAGCGTTAGAGAAAATAATCATTGAAGATGTACGTATTGAAACACCATTTTATATTCAAAGTCGTTTACATTTAAATCAAGTCTTTTACTTTTCATTTAAGTTTCAGTCGAATCCTTTTAACTTTCTAGTTTTTATCTTCAAACCTTTATTTTTCATCTTTGTCATATTTTTCATCTCTGTTATTGTTAGCTGGAAATTTTGAATGCATATAACATATAAGAATTAGAAAGAAGCTTAATTGTGGAAATTAGAAATTTTAAAGAATGAAGATTTCGACTGACCAAATTATAGATGACTTGATTTTTGTCTAAAACGATGGTGAAAATTCCATTGCGAAATATATGGGATTTAAGTCATGTGAGGATTCGAATTCGAATTCGATGCATTGGTTTTTGTTTTAGCACTTCGAAATTAAGAAAGTTTTGAATTCAAATGGTTCGATCTTATCCAGAAGGACGCGTGGAAGCCCGGAGGTTCGAAGAAACATGCAAGACTCGAATGTGACACTTTCGTAGAGGAAGACCGTTAAGGTTGAATTAGTATAAATAAGATCTTTTGTATTAGGATTCGAGTATGTTCATTTTTTGTACAAATTACTCAAACTTACTAAAAGTATCAGCGTTAGAGAAAATAATCATTGAAGATGTACGTATTGAAACACCATTTTATATTAAAAGTCGTTTACATTTAAATCAAGTCTTTTACTTTTCATTTAAGTTTCAGTCGAATCCTTTTAACTTTCCAGTTTTTATCTTCAACCTTTATTTTTCATCTTTGTCATATTTACTTTTTCGACATATAACAAATATGTAGAAACACGGTGATAGCAAAATTAGACACATGTCCTAGGATCAATCTAGTCGATCCTGTAAGTAACCAAATATTAAATTCACTTTGGAAGACTAGTGGTTATTCACTAAATTTCACGGTAAATAAATTGGCACGCCCAGTAGGACTAGTGTCTAAATATTTTTTACGAATTGTGTTGTTCTTTCGATTTAATTTATCTGTAAACTTTGTTGCATGAGATTAAGAAGTGGAAAATTAGCCAACACTAGCCAATCAATACCAAAAATAAAATACACTAGAAAGATACCCATTCAAGCAAATACAACGAGGATATCGACAAATACTTATAGCGGCACAATTGTATCCCCAATTCACACACAAGTTCACCTAGTGACCCCAAGACCACCAGGGACGAACAATTTCAAGTATTTTGCGTCTAGATTCACAATGACTTTAGATGGATGCAAACAAGTATATGGTATACCAACAATGATGGTGGCAAGCCTAAACAATAATACATCAACATTTCTTGACCCCATAGTGTCTACCTTTTCCTCGTTGCAAAGATCAGGATTAGGAAATAATAACATGGGTCGAAATGTCCCACCCCCAGGATTCATTCCCCAATTACCATTACTTGTTGTAGATAAAATGACAAACCTTCAAGGTTGTGTGATCAATATGGAGATGAACAAAGGAAAAAAGGGATCCAAGAATCCGTTCTTCAAAGTCGTGAACTATTCCAAGGGTGACTCCGATCTCGATACTTCTTATTTACAAAGGGGAACTAATCTTCCCTTCAATAGGAGACCCCGACCAAGAAAAGGCCGCACTTGGAGGATGCTACGTGTAACGCCCCGTTTTATTTAATATTATATTAATATTTTTGAGTTACCGTTTGGCGATTGTTTAGGAGACGAGAATATTTATATTAATTGATATATCTATTAATATATTTGGCGATGTTTAGTTCGGTCCGGTTTTTATTCCGTTCGGTTCGGTAAAATATTATTCGGACCGATATTTAATTCCCCGGAGTTATTTTAATTAATTGAGTTAATAATATTATTAGATATTATTAAGGTGTTAATTAATAATATAAGTTAGGGGTGTGAGGATTAATTGAAAATAATTGGGTATACACCCTTGGTTGCTAGTAAGAACACATCATAAAACACTTTTCTTCATTTTCTTTCCATTCCAACACCAAAAGCCAAACTTAGAAACTTAGAGAGAAATAGAGGGTTTTGGAAGAAGAAGAAGAAGAACAAGAGCAAGCTTGAGGGTTTTATGGAATCATCAAGAATCATCCAAGCACTTAAGGTAAAGGGTTTGATTTTCCTCTCCATATAATTAGGGTTTGATAGATATGATGTGGATTTGGAGAAAAATTGATAGGTTGATTCATGAGCTTTGGTTGAATGATTGATCAAATAACTTAGAGAAGTTGAGTTAGGAGTATGGATTATGGGGGTTTTATTACTAAGCTAATAGGAACTAGGAGTTGTATAATGAAGAATAAGAAACTGTGAAAATATGAAAAGAAATACACTGTCTGTATATTGAGTGGAAGAAGAAGACGAATGAAGGGTTGGGGCAAGGGGGAGGCGCCCACCTCAGCTTGAGGGGCGGCCGTCCCCCACTACTAGGCTCCTGCCTCCCTCATTGTGCAAGGCTGGGACGTGCGTCCCCTGCTTGCTGGGTGAGGAAACGGATTTTTTGTGTTTTCTGTTTCCTGTATGCTGTTTTTCAGTTTCTGCATAATTATAGTTTATGCATAATTTTTCCTTTAGCCTCTATTTCTTCTAAATTCCTCAATTCCATATACTACTAGTTAGTATTAATAAAATATAATTAGGACAAGTAACTCGGAGTGGGCGTGTGCATACCTCATTTCCACCAAAGCAACCTATTGCTCCCACAGTTAGACAAAATCCTGTTGATATACCTGTTGAGAATCCTATGGGAATTTCCGTTGGTAATCCAGACGTAAACATTGGTCCTTCTGATGGAACCAATGTCAATTAAGACTTTGACGAAATTCTAAAGCTGATCAAGAAGATTGAGTACAAAGTTATGGATCAACTGATGCAAACTCCTTCAAAAATCTCGATACTCTCTTTGCTTTTGAATTCTGAAGCCCACTGAGAGGCCTTGATGAAAGTGTTGGATCAAGCTTACGTAGATCACGACGTGACTACCGATCAATTTGGTGGAATTGTAGGCAACATAACAACTTGCAACAACTTGAGCTTCAGTGATGAAGAACTCCTAGAGGAGGGAAGAGATCACAATTTTGCTCTACATATCTCTATGAATTTCCAATCAGATTCTCTGTCTAACGTACTAGTGGACACTGGCTCATCCTTGAATGTAATGCCAAAAACGACTCTTGCTCGTTTATCTTACAAAGGAACACCAATGAAATTTAATGGTGTAGTAGTCAAAGCCTTCGATGGATCAAGAAAATCAATTATTGGAGAAGTTGACCTTCCGATGACGATTGATCCACATACTTTTCAAATCACTTTCCAGGTCATGGACGTGCCAGCTGCTTACAGTTGTTTGTTAGGACAACCTTGGATACATGAAGCAGGAGCAGTAACATCCACGCTCCACCAGAAATTGAAATTTACGACAAATCGAAAACTAGTAACCATTATTAGTGAACAAGCTTTATTGGTAAGCCATTTGTCCACTTTTTCTTTCATCACTGCTGACGATGTTGAAGGGACACAGTTCCAAGGACTTTTGTTAGAAGATGAATCTACAAAGAAAAACAGATCATCTATCTCCTCCTACAAAGAAGCAGCACAGATAGTGAAGAACGGTACTGCCACCGGTTGGGGACAAGCGATAAATCCTGTCAACAACGAAACCAAAACAGGACTTGAATTTGCTCCTATACTTTCAAAATCCAATGAAAGGGATGGAAATCTTCGTCCGATCAAAGAAGTATTCCACAACGGAGGTTTCCTAAACCCTATTCCTCAAGAGGTCAATGTCCTTGTTGATGAAGGAAATGAAGACAATCTCTCTGGATCCGAAGAATGGAAAACTTATCTTAATAACTCTGGATACATATCTCAGGAAAAACCATATACACTGTTCTATCCTCCTTCAGACAAATTTGAAGGCATGTTCCTGCAAAATGATGAAGAAGAAATTCCACCTATCCCACCTGAGATTTGGGATACCTTGGGAGAACCAAGTGGAAAATATGACTTTATGGTGAGATATACTGCTCCTGAAAGTTCAAGAATTAGAATCGAAGACATCCAACCAACCTGATGGGACGATCCTCCTGAATATCTCAGTCAACCAGAAGAGGATACATGCCTTCTCAATCTCATCATCAATCTGAGATCACAAATGAAAATCTTTGCTTCGATACGCCTGCCGAGGTTGTTGAACCAGATTTTGATTATCCCCAGATTAACGCAATTTTTGGAGATGATCGAGAAGACAATTCTGAAAATGATTTGGAAAGTGTCTCTGATAATGAGTCTCTTCACCCAGACGATTGGGAAGTACATCCTGAGAATCTAGAATACATGTCGCCTGAAAACACATATACTACATTCTATACTCCTCGACTTGTCAATCAAGTAGAAGAAGATCACCTCAGCAGTACAAAAGGCAAGGTCAACCGACCAGAGTCTTGAAAACCTGTTCGACCAACGATCAATGTCAACACAGAAAATGATTCAAAGGGAAAACTACTGGAATACATAATCTTCCAAGGAGTTCGTCACTATTGGATAGCCGTTGAGGTTCAAACTATTGTTCATCGTCCTAAGTAGTTTATCTCGCTTTTGTTTTGAACTCTCGCCCCGCCCAAGGCAAAGAGATGTTTTATAGGGCTAGCTTTTAAATAATTTTCTCTTTGTCTTGCCCAAGACAAATGAGTTTGTATTTAGGGCTCTATTTCATATGTGAATCATAAATAAAGCGTTATTTTGATTCCCACATTTTGTGTTTGTTTTTTCTTTTTTTTACCCTTTTTCTGGAAATGGTAATCCTAAAAAACCCAATAAAAACAAAAATCTTCGAAAAAAACAATAATCTGCATACACTTTTGCATTAACTTTTTCTAAAAAAAATCAAACATAAATCGAACATGCAGATTAACAATGAACAAATCCATTGAACGCAATAACTCTACGACCTCTCTCGACTTTGAATTCCCTGTGTTCGACGCCGAAGAAGAGGAGGAAGAAGAGATCCCGGATGAGATTTCTCGACTACTTAAGCATGAGGAAAGATTCATTCAGTCTCACAAAGAGCCTTTGGAAACAATCAACTTAGGTTCTGAGGAAAACATAAAAGAAGCGAGCATCGGAGCTCTACTCAACTACGATGTCAAGAGCAGACTGATAGATCTTCTCAAAGAATACATCGATGTGTTTGCTTGGTCCTACCGGGACATGCCCGGGTTGGATACCAACATCGTAGAGCATCGCTTGCCATTAAAACCGGAATGTCCTCCAATTAAACAAACACTGAGAAGGATTCACCCAGATATGGCCGACAAAATCAAAAAGGAGGTTCAAAATCAACTCGACGCAAGTTTCCTCGTCACCTCCGAATATCCTCAATGGTTAGCCAACATAGTGTCTATCCCAAAGAAAGACGGAAAGGTCAGAATGTGTGTTGACTACCGGGATTTGAACAAAGCTAGTCCAAAGGACGACTTCCCACTACCGCATATCGACATGCTGGTGGGTAGCACTGCTAAGTTCAACGTCTTTTCCTTCATGGACGGTTTCTTTGGTTATAATCAGATCAGAATGGCTCCCGAAGACATGGATAAGACATCTTTTATCATGCCATGGGGCACATTTTGCTACAAAGTAATGTCGTTTGGATTAAAGAATGCATGCGCAACTTACTAAAGGGCAATGACCACTCTCTTTCATGACATGATGCACAAAGAGATCGAAGTCTACGTGGACGACATGATAGCAAAGTCTGACACTGAAGAAGAACATATAGAATATCTCTTGAAGTTATTTCAACGACTTAGGAAATATCAGCTTCGTCTGAGTCCTAACAAATGCACCTTTGGGGTGAGATCTAGAAAACTCCTAGGTTTCGTTGTCAGTCAAAGAGGTATTGAAGTTGACCCTGACAAAGTCAAGGCTATTTAAGAAATGCCTACGCCACATACAGAAAAGCAAGTAAGAGGATTTCTTGGA